>CM060411.1:2547500-3147500 GCA_030545235.1 Helianthus tuberosus | reverse complement strand
AAGCAGCCTTGCAGGATTTGAAGCGATATCTCTCAACCGCACCTCTATTGATGAAGCCTGAAAATGGTGAACCACTATCCCTATACCTCACTGTATCAGGGAATGCTGTAAGTGCCGTTCTTATAAAAGACCATGAAGGTCAGCAATATCCTGTATATTATGTTAGTAAAAGTTTGTTAGATGCTGAAACTAGGTATTCTCATCTAGAAAAATTGATATTAGCTCTAGTCATGGCATCGACAAAGCTTAGACATTATTTTGAGACACATAGGATCCAAGTTAAAACAAATTATCCTGTCAAAAATGTGCTTAGGAAACCAGAGATGTCAGGCAGGATGGCCAAGTGGTCAGTAAAGTTAAGTGCTTATGATTTAGTATATGAACCCAGAAATGCTATAAAGTCTCAGGCTTTAGCTGACTTTGTGGCTGATTTCAGTAGTGATATTCAGGATGAGGTAGACCTAGAAGTTCAACAGTTAGGAGAATCTTCAGGATCCTGGACATTATATACTGATGGTGCATCCAATATAAGAGGTGTAGGTCTAGGTATACTACTAAAATCGCCACAGGGGGACATATTACCCCAGGCCATTAGGTGTGAATTTCCTGCTACCAATAATGGGGCAGAATATGAAGCTTTAATTGCAGGATTGGAATTGGCTAAGAGTATGAGTATCAAGAATTTGCGAGTATATGTTGACTCCTTGTTAATTACTAACCATTTTAATGGATCCTATGCAGTTAAGGGTGAGAAATTAATCGAATACCTCGATATTCTCAAAAAGTTAGCAGAGTACTTCGATGTTTTTACACTTGAACAGGTACCAAGAGAGGATAACGCCGAAGCAGATGCCTTAGCAAATCTGGGATCATCGATCAGAATACCAGAAGGAACCCAAATACCAATAATACATGTCTTGTATCCTGCAACGAATCCTCGGGGTAAAGAAGTAGCGGCTATTCAGGATCCTGGAGCAGAGTATCCTGAAGAGGATCCTAAATCTTGGACGGCTCCAATAATGAGATATCTCAAGGAAGGACACATCCCCGAAAATGAAAATCCTAAGGTATTTAGGATGAAGGTATCACGATTCACTATTATAAATAATGTTTTATACAAGAAATCTCTTGCAGGACCGTATTTGAGGTGCTTGGAGGATCCTGAAGCCAAAGAAGTACTTCAGAATATACATGAAGGGGATTGTGGTAACCATACTGGGGGCATGTCATTATTCTCAAAAGTATTAAGGACATGATATTATTGGCCAACAATGAGAAAAGATGCCGCAGAATATGCTCGAAGATGTGACGCATGTCAAAGACATAGTAACATATTACATCAGCCTGCTGAACCGCTGTATCCTATTGTTTCCCCTTGGCCGTTTATGAAGTGGGGTATGGATATAGTGGGAAAGCTTCCAAAAGCTCCAGGAGGAAAGGTTTTCATGTTGGCAATGACGGATTATTTCTCCAAGTGGGTTGAAGCAGAAGCATTTGTTCAAGTTAGAGATCAAGAAGTAGTATCCTTCATAAAGAGAAATATCCTGACCAGATTCGGAGTACCGGCCGAGATAATCTGTGACAATGGTTCTCAGTTTATAAGGAAGAGAACTACTGACTTTTGCAAGAGTTGGGGAATCAAAATGATCACATCTACTCCGGTACATCCTCAAGCGAATGGACAAGCAGAATCCTCAAACAAGATAATTGTCAATAACTTAAAGAAGAGACTTGGAGCCAAAAAAGGAAGATGGGCAGAAGAATTACCCTTTGTTTTGTGGGCTGATAGGACAACGGTAAAGAATGCAACAGGCCAAACCCCATTTTCCTTGGTATTTGGAGCAGAAGCAATGATTCCAACGGAAATGGCAATACCTACTGCAAGATCTATCCTACGGGATCCTGAACAGAATCCTGAAGCCTTGAGTCAGGATTTGGATACTATAGATGAAAAAAGGGATGCAGCAAGGCTGAGGATGGCAGCATATCAACAAAGAATATCCAGAGCATATAACAAGAATATTAGGACCAGAAGATTTAAGGTTGGAGATTGGGTGTTAAGAAAGGCTTTTCAGAATACCACTAATCCTGCCGATGGCAAGCTAGCTCCAAAATGGGAAGGACCATATGAAGTTGAATCAGAAGCAGGGAAATGAGCATATAGACTCAAGAATATGGAAGGGGATATGCTACCGAGATCTTGGAATGCTATACACCTTAAGCTTTGTTTCAAGTGAGTTTAGAATTTAATTTCTAACTCAGGATGGTATGAATTCTATCTTTTTTAAATATGTTTGGTTTAATTTGTTCTTTGTAACACAATACTAACTTAAGCATCGGAGGGGTGTTAGCCAAGCTAACACCCACCTTAGTTTAAGGATGTTTTGAAGTATATGCTCCAGGATATAGCTCCAGGATGCTCACTCAAGATACTTCAGAAGATTAGAGGATTGGCCCCCTCTCTCACGTACAAGGGATCCTGATCCCTTCACAGGTTTAAAGGTATTCAACTTTCTCATTAATTGGGTTTAAACACCCCGCCTGGAGCGCAAGTTATTCAGGGATAGTTCAAGGTGGCGGGACCAGTCCATGTAAAAGTGGCTGACAATTTCGTTACTGTTGGCTATATCCTGAATCCTAAAGGTGTATGAGGATTGATCACCCTCTCTCACGAAAGGGTATTTTCATACTCTCTAAGGTTTAAAGGTTTTCACCTTTCTAAGTCTTGGAGTTTATACACTCCCGCCTGTAGCGCACGGAAATTTGGGATTTTCCCCAGGATACCAGGAATTTATCTCCAAGACATTTTTGGGTTTTACCCCTGTGACATGAAAAATTGCCTATACAATGGAAATTGATATTTAGAAGATTTCTAAGTATTTGAAGACATTGTACACAGGGGACATTCCTACCAAGGCAATGATGTAAAGCTCAAAGGATAAGGTTCAGAACTAATGCACTAAGTGTCTCAGACAGGGGACATCTTCATTGGAAGAGTTGCAAAGGATTGAAGTTTGGTAATAGGTTTATACCCTATTCCTGGTATGATCTTTCCTTTGAAAACATCGTTTAAGTTTTTAATAATGCTATGTTTGGTAAAAGGTTAAATATCCTGGTATGTTCTCAAAATATATTTTCAAAATACTTCTCAGAATATTTGATTAAAATATTTGAAGTTAATACTAGTTTGAAACGTTGATCATTTAGGTATTATCAGAACAGGTTTTGGTAAGATAGATTGTTTTTCACTCTTTAAAGAACTTTCTACAAAGTTGAACGAATGTTTGGAAGTCCTATCTAATAACAGTTTTTATAATATATTGCTGAGCATATTGATCAGGATATTTTCATAAGCTAACAATACCAAATTTTTACAAAGCTAAGAGTTACACTAAGTAATGCAAGGCAACAACAAATAAGTCAAAAGATAGTTATATTATTAACAAGTCAAAAGTTGTGCTTTTGGTTTCACCTTAAACTAAGGCGCATCCGCCAAAAGCACAATTAGTTTCTACCATACTTGTGTAACGGTTGGAGGATCTATCTCAAAACAGAACCTGTCCACCTACAACCGTTACCACATTCAAAACAGGTTATACTAATCGATGACCAAGGGCGTCATCCTAAAACCCAGGACCCATCCACCTTTGGTCATCATATTGTTCTAATGCAGGAAATATAAAATTGTTCGAAGACAGGAAAAGTAAATTGTTTACACAACCACAACCACGAAATTTAAAAGTGGGCTCCGGCCTTGGCACGTATATCCATCATCGCCCACTTCGCCGCTTAAGAAGCGGCACCCTCTTGATCAACAGCCTCCTTCCCAGCATCTGCACCAGCATCGGTCTCAGGATTCTTCTCGGCATCACCATCATCAGCATTGGCCACTTCCTCTGCCGCTTTGGAAGGCTCTTCACCAGCATGCTTTGCAGGATGAGCAACGGGATGACCTCCGAGATCCTTTAGTCTCGCTTCCCAAGTCTTTATGTCCCAGGAGGGGCATTCGAAACCCAAATCCCTGGCCTCATAAGCCATCCTTATCCTAGCTTGGAGAAGAGAGACGACCACGGATGCTTTGAGGCTATCCCGATATGAACTCATATTCTGCTGGTATTGGAGAAGGGCGGCATCTAGTTTGCCTTGGGCATCCTCGTTGGCTTTATGGAGGGTAGCTTGGTGTTCCTGGATCATTGCCTTGTATTTGTCTTCGTAATGCTGGGATTTGGCAGCCGCAATGGTTCCTTGATCAGCTATGGTGGCTTCAGCTTTCTCCAGCTTGATCTCCAACATCTTGTTAAGCCCGCAGGCGTCTTCATACAAGTGCATAAGACGATCCAAGCCCTATCGAAAAGGACACAGGTATCGATGTAAAAATAAACAGGATAAGGACTAACATACTTGTGCAGGATATCAAGAGGAAAATTTTACCTGTTTGAGGAATGAGGTGGCTTCGTTAAACCCATGATTCTCGAGAGAGAATGTCTCAGAAACGGCTGAAGAGTCCGTTTCCTTTCTCTTCCGAGAGCTAGATGCCCGTGTCCTGGATGCCGGAGGGGCTTTGGAAGCAGAAACAGTCCTTGAAGAGGTAGGCTTTGATGACTTTGGCTTGGATTCTTGTTTGATGGGTGCAAGGCTGGAGTAGCAATCCAACTCGTCAAGCTGGAAACCTTCAAGGTTGACAACTGGTACTGCATAAGGGAAGATATTCTTAAACTCATCATACTTTTGAAAAATAATTGATTTAAAATATATGCTGAGAATGTGCTTACCAGACATTTCTGAGCTTGATTTCTGGCTTGAATCTGTGAGAGACAGGGAGAAAGTTCTTTCACTGGCAGGAAGTCGGTAGATTTCCTTGATCTTGGATTCGGATTCTGCACTGGGAGGCACTAAATCTCTGAAGTTCGCTGCATAAAAACATCAGGATATAAGTCTGGGATATAGTTTGAGGATATAATTGGGGATATTCCTAAAACCCTAAATCCTACCCTTGGTTAACCATTTAACCGGCAGATCGAAACCCTTATCAATAGAGTCTCTTTTTATAAAAAAGAATTTTCGTCACCATCGATCCTCGTTCTTGGTGGCCTTAAGAACCAAAGGGTTCTTGGAGGTAGAAAACAGAAGAAAACGGTGATCGCCGTGGGATCTCAACCGGTATGCTATAGGGAGGTCTTCAATAAACAGGTCAGGAAAATGACGAGACTTGATTTGATCCAGCACTATCAAAACTCGCCAGACCATTGGCATAGTCTGGGCATAGCTAAGGCCGGTGAGTTCAAAAAAGCGAGAGATGAAGGGTGGAAATGGGTACCGGAGTCAAAGAGAGAAAGGGTAGGCGAAGAAACAAACCCACTCGTCTGATGACGCGTCTGATCGGGCTTCCCGATCAAAAGGGCGAAAGACTGTTCCGGTGGGGAAGGCGCCAGAATCTTTAAGAGCAGCGATGTCGGCGTTGTTGAAGCAGCATATTTCCTTTGCTGGATCACGGATGAAATTTTGACTTACGAGGGTTGAGGCCGGTCCGTCCGATCGAGATCTTGTTCGTGATGCCATGAAGGGTGTTGGGCGAACTAAAAGAAACTCAAGAAAGAAGGATAGAGGATGGAGAGAAAAGTGATTACCTGAAAATCGCTTGAAGAATGATGATAATAAGCGGAAATTATTTGGCTAAATATAGGCTGAATATAGGGGGGTAAAGAGTAAATATTGCATTGAAAATGGCACAATGTCATTTCAACCATCGTTTCATTTTAATTGCCTCGATCGACGAGATATGGTTTTGAAATATATCCGTTGGATTGGTATACCAACCGATATATTTGGGGACAATTGTTATGGGCCGTTTTCTGAGTATGCATGTTGACTAATATCCTGCTTTTTATTGTTTATCTATGATAAGGATACTGGACGGGGATATTGCTAACATCCTGGGCGATATCCTGAGGTATACCGAATTAAACACGTGCAGGTGAAAGACTGGGACTTGCTAACGGTCAAGTGGACTTCATCTACTCAAGACTCGGGCGTACTTGTTAAAGGAGAGACGTTGAGCCCGAAAGACCAGGTCTCCAACGTTCAACTAAGGAATATTCGTTGGATCCCGGTTATGTAGGATAGTTAGTTACATTAGTTTTACTATAAATAGATGGGGGTGGATCAGATTAAGTCACACAACTTACACCTTTTCGAACACTTTCTCTCTAGCTCATCACAAACAATACACACGACACTTGTATTCGAATTACATTGTAACACATAGTCGATCCGCACCACATCCTGCACTGTATCCTGATATTTGAAGCAATAGAAGAACAAGGCAGCTGCGATTGTCAGCTCCCGAGGTTTTATGCCGGCGATCTAGATTGATCAAGGGCTTTCCTCGTACATCACGTGTCCACTTTTACATTTCTGCTCATTGTTTGATCATAGATACAGCTCTATATCCTGAGCCGTATCCTGAAACTGTTTTCATATCTAATCTTGTTAACACATTTTTCATACATATTTCTAGCACACTACCTCACTTAACTAATTTGATCACTTAATTGCTTCGGTAATTTTTGACCAAAACACTTATATCTAGCGGTATCCTCTAAAGCAGTAAGTGCGGTCCTTGTTAAGGATCACGAAGGTACACAACACCCTGTTTATTATGTAAGTAAGAGTTTGCTTGATGCGGAATCCAGGTATTCACACCTAGAAAAACTTATTCTTGCTTTGATTATGGCATCTACTAAACTAAGACATTATTTTGAAACTCATGCCATTATTGTTAAGACTAATTTTCCAATTAAGAATGTTCTCAGGAAACCTGAAATGTCAGGAAGGATGGCCAAGTGGGCAGTGAAGCTTAGTGCTTATGATATAAGATATGAACCAAGGACTGCCATCAAATCCCAAGCCTTAGCTGATTTTGTGGCAGATTTTAGTAGTGACTTACAAAGAGAAGCCGAGTTAGAAGTTCAGCAGCTTGAAGAGACTAAGGATCCTTGGATACTTTTCACTGATGGAGCTTCTAATGTCAAAGGAACAGGACTTGGAATACTACTAAAATCGCCACAGGGGGACATAATACCCCACTCCATAGCTTGTGAGTTTCAAACTACTAATAATGAGGCTGAATATGAAGCCTTGATAGCTGGTTTGCAAATTGCCAAGCATATGAGGATCAGGTATCTTGAGGTACATGTAGATTCATTATTAATTACTAATCAATTTAATGGATCCTATGCTGTTAAAGGTGAAAAGCTAATCAAATACCTAGAGATAGTCAAGGAATTGGCACTCTCTTTTGTTTCTTTTAGTTTGACACAGGTACCCAGGGAACCCAGGGAGGAGAATGCAGAAGCTGATGCGTTGGCCAACCTAGGATCATCCTTGAAAATCCCAGAGGATATCAAGATCCCTATCATCCATGTTTTGGCTCCTGCTATTGAGGATCACATAACTATGGAGGTAGAACAGGATTCTGCAATGGTTCCTTGTGATGGTGCACAGTCTCGTTCAGGATCATGGATCCTTCCAATCATGAGATATATACAAAATGGAGAGTTCCCTACAGGAGAAAATCCCAGAGCTTTCAAAGTCAAGGTATCTCAATTTACAATATTAAATAACATGTTATATAAACGATCTCTTGCAGGTCCATATCTAAGATGCATTGAGGATCCTGAAATCCAAGAAGTCCTAAAGGATTTTCATGAAGGAGATTGTGGAAACCACACTGGGGGCAGGGAATTATTCTCAAGGATCCTTAGGACAGGATACTATTGGCCTACAATGAAGAAGGATGCTGTGGAGTATGCCAAGAAGTGTGATCCTTGTCAGAGACATAGCAATATCCTTCACCAACCAGCAGAGCTCTTGCATCCTATATCCTCTTCTTGGCCATTCATGAGATGGGGAATGGATATAGTTGGAAAACTTCCTAAAGCACCAGGAGGAAAGGTGTTCATGCTTGGCATGACTGATTACTTCTCTAAGTGGATAGAGGCTGAAGCCTTTGCTCAAGTCAGAGAAAAAGAAGTGATATCCTTTATTAAAAGAAACATTATTACTACATTTGGTATTCCTTCTGAAATTGTTTGTGATAATGGATCCCAATTTATTGGGTGCAGAACTACTAACTTTTGTGACAGCTGGGGGATTAAGATGATAACATCAACACCAGTCCACCCACAAGCTAATGGTCAAGCAGAATCATCCAACAAGATCATCATCAACAACTTGAAGAAGAAGCTTGGATCCAAGAAAGGAAAGTGGGCAGAAGAACTACCTTATGTACTATGGGCTAATAGGACAACCCCCAAGAATGCTACTGGCCAAACTCCATTTTCTTTGGTATTTGGAGCAGAATCAGTGATCCCTACAGAGAAGGTGGTTCCTACTACAAGAACAAGCATTCGTGACCCTAAAGGAAATGCTGAAAACTTGGTTCAAGACTTGGATACTATAGAAGAACTCAGGGATTTGGCAAGGATAAGGATAACTAGTTATCAACAAAGGATGGTTGGAGCCTACAATAAGAATGTCAGGATCAGGAAATTCCAAGTTGGTGATATGGTATTGAGGAAAGCATTTCAGAATACCACAAATCCTACTGATGGAAAATTGGCACCAAAGTGGGAAGGCCCCTACCTGATTAAAGCTGAAGCATGAAAGGGGGCATATCGATTGCTAACAATGGAAGGTGATTTGCTACCAAGAGCTTGGAATGCTGTTCACCTGAAGAAATATTTCATGTAGAAAGGATCCAGGATCCTCAACTACTTTCATGACCGATATCCTCGAAGGATCCTTACAGGATAAAGGATCCTCGTTTTGGTAATGATCTAATCCCAAACTATTTCATTATTTAATTTTCCTATATACAAGGAGAATGATCCTGAATCCTTTATCCTTTATCCTTCTTTCACTTAATTCTGAGTTTTGCAGAAGGTTCATATATGTCACACCCCCAAAATCCACCATGCGGAGTATCACCGCTTGGAGGCGTGACGTGACCAGGATCGAGCCACCAATCATATTGAACATCGTAATTAAGTAAATAAGACCAACCACAATACGATTGGTGACCAAAGCTAGTTAACCATGTTTAGTTTAAACATCGGAAGCATAAAAGTAAATACAAAAGCATACGTCCATAGTTTATAAGTTAAAGTTCAAAACGCAAGTTTAATAAGTTCATAAGGATTTAAATAATAAGCACGGAACATAACAGTCCGTACACCACAACGACTCCTTCCTCGTGCAAGCTCCAAGCGTTTAGCGACCTGTAAGGCATGTAACAACGAGTCAACAACAAAGTTGAGTGAGTTCACGTTTAGTTTTAAGTTGTTTCTGAAAAACGTGGTTTGACTTTCGTTGGCTTAATTGCCGTGGGGGTTACCCCGTAGTTGAAAGTGTGTTTAACCAGTTCCTTTTTCATTACCCAAACCATAACCATAATCAGTGGGGGCTTTCCCCGTGTGAACTACTAGACGGTATGATATCGACTACTACGCAAATAAGTTGTGCCCTATATCAGCGTCTATCATCACTGATAGTCTGCCATAGTCCATTAGTACACGCCCGTCCGACCGGCACGGTGTGAGGTTTGTTAAACCTAATAGCGCTATTAACTAATGACCCGCTCGCCATTGACCTCGGCGATTAAGTCGATATAATGAAGAGGGACTTATTGATAGAGTTTTGTCTAGCTAGTTTCTAAGGTTGTTGTCCTACACCAGGAGGACGGACGTACGTATTCTGCACCAGGAGAATTCGTAGGATTAATAATGGCATCCTACCTATGGAGGATGGCCGTACATATCTTCCCAAGGGGATATGTAGATTTAGTTTTAAATTCTTTAACCCATTCCCAAACCACCGGGAATCCCATGCCTTGTAAAAAGTGTGAACTCACCTCGGTTTGCTCGGTTAGATTCTCAAATATAGCTAACAGTCAAGGTCGGTCAATCACGTCCTAATATGATTACCAGTTAGTCATTTAGTGATTTTTAAATAGAGCACAAAATTCCTACACGTATCTATCACATAACATGCATCACTTTAACGGTTTATGCCCATATAAGTTTCCCATCCATTCTCCACTCATAAACAAACATACGATGATGCACATAACACATGTAACATGTTATATCATTCACAGATAACATACTCGACATTTAGATACGCAAATTACAACTTATGTCATTTCAGCATTAATATTCAAAACCGGGCTGTTTTTGTACATTTTAATAAAATAGTTAACTTATTCCAAAAATTCCCAAATTTTTACAGAACGTCTTAAACATTCCAAATTTTATTGTGTAAAAATATTGGGGTCCAGTTCATTACCAATATTTTATAAAAAATTATTTTCCGGACTGAACTCAGATATATCTTTTTCTGACCACCGTCCACGGAATAATTTATTTAAAATTCATCGAGAGTCCGATTTACGAAATTCCAGTGGGGTAATTACAAATACATCAGTTTTCATCTGCTGTACAAATTCCATGATCTAACTCTACACAGAACTCAAGTTATGACAGAAAACAGAACGCATATTTTCAGCAGAAAAATTGCAGCTCTAGCTGCGGTTACGAAACGACACTTTAAAAATAGTAAACGGAGTCCAAAAATTATGATTCTAGTGCCATTAGAACCGTATTTCATAATAACACGTTATAGACTTAAAATATCAGTTTTTCGTTGAGTTATGACCTGTTTACAGCCAACTGAAGTTGGCTGTAAAAGCTTGGACAGATTCTGTTTTTAGCCTTTAGCTTTCTAGTTCGTGTTCGATTGATTCCGTTAACATGTTTAGTGAACACAACAACATCAAACATCAATATTAACCAGCAAATCATCAGGAAGTCAATCAAGAATCATAACAACACAAGATCTACATGATTTACACACACAACTTCTCTTTATCCATCTTATTCATCTTTTGTCCAAGAGTTTATGTTATGTTCTTTAGTGTTTCAAATTTTCAACCATTAAATCACCTATTAACCACCAAATACATGAACAAGATGAAGATTTAAGAAACTTACTACTAGCACAAGGCTAGGGGAGAAGCAAGGCGTAAAAATGGTGGATAAAAGAAATCTAGAGAGGTTCTTGAGATTCCGAAAGCACCGAGCCTCCTTGTATGATCTTTAACACCTTTGGGTATGTATGGATGGCTTGAAAGTGAACAAGTGATGATGATGGTGGGTGTTGTTGGGTTCGGCCGATCACCAAGAGAAAGGAAGAGAGAAGTTTGCTAAAGTTGTGTGTTTGTGAATGAAAGATCAAGACCCTAAGTGCTTATTTAAGAACCATACTTCCACATTATCCATTATGTAATATGTCTACTAGATATCAAGCATCCACTAATAAAATAATCAAAGAATTGTGGGGTGTGTCCCCACTCATGGGAACCGTTCGAATGAGAGGGGGGGGGGGGGTATGGTTGGATTGCAATGGTTAGTTAAGTTCTAGTTAAGATTAGAATGATAAAGTTAGTGTATTTTAGTGTGTGTTATAGTATAAAGGGTGTTAGGGTATTCGGGGACCCTAACTAGCTCAGAAAGGTAAAACAATGTCTTTGGCAATATTTTTATGTTCCGGATAAAGTCCGGTTGTTCGGTTTGATACTGTTTCGTTAAACTGCTTAACTAATCCGTAAAGCGTCCTATATATATATTTTTGTAACTTTTTTAATTTTAAACACTCAGGAAAGCATACTGGACTTATTTAGTAAATTTTCTGTATACTATTAGTATGTTAACAAATACATGTAAGCATAACACAGAAATCAGAGAGCAGTTAAATGATTCAGCACAGTCATCAAGTACTTTAATTAGCAATAATAGATTGTACGGTTACATGTAAATTTGAGGGTTGTCACATTCTCCCCCTGTTAAGAGAATTTCATCCTAGAATTTAGCACGTGGTTACTGAGGAAGCTAGTTAAGTTGCGTTGTTTTCCTGATTTTCCTGGGGTGTCACAATATATCCTTGACAAAGGATTGAGTATCTACAGAAGTATCCAGTTATTTGGGCTTGACCCCAGTTTTTAGGGCTTGTCCCCGGTTATTTGGGCTAGTCCCCAGTTGTTGGGCATGTCCCCAGTATCGCCAGCAGCGCACGATGATCCTGGTACAGTTCATGGCAATGGGACCAGTACTCGCTTTAGGGGCTGACAATTTCATTGTACTGGCTGTATCCGGGATCCTACGTATAATGGTAGACGTACCATACATCCGTTCCTAAGGTTTCTAACATTTTCACGTTAGCTAAGGTTTTGGCATTTTCATGTCACTAAGTTTGGATAGTCGCCAATGAGGGCCATACTCCAGTTTACACAAGATCCTTTGGGCTTGTCCCCAGTTTTTTGGGCTTGTCCCCAGTATATTGGGCTTGTCCCCAGAATTGTTGGGCTTGTCCCCAGTTTTTAACTCTTTTCTTATAATGGCTTAGTCCCAAGTTATGTTCCATTTCAGGTTTTTGAAGCTAAACAGCTAAGGATCCTTGATCCTTACCTTTTACTAAGGTTTGTCTTTTGGTTATCCTGATTGTAAATGTTTTAGGATCCTAACTTGGATTCTCAGGTATGATCCTTGATCATTTTGATTTTATTCTTTGTTTATCTAAGTGACCCTTACTCTTTGACAACAGGACTCATGATCCTTAAGTTACATTACTTTTTTGAATTTATCGATTATAGGATATTTGATCCTTGATCATATCCTAAGCTTTTTGACATGATCTATTAAACTTCTATTCTCAAATTATGAATTCAAACAGAGTGTATAATAGCAACTGAAAAGTAAGGGATTCACAAATGAAATAACACATAAGATAGTCAAGAGATTAAGACTTTATTTACCAAAAGTTAAACCCTTTCAAAGGTTGTCAAAATTGCCAACCCAAGCTTCTACCAGCAAAACGTGGCCCGTCCACTTGGGTTGGCAAAATGTGTCCATATCTAATAAGGTCTAAGTGCAGGAAATAAAGGTGGGAGGATAACAAGTGGCTTCATCCCCCAAACAGAGGATCCATCCACCACCCATTATCCTACCTATTGTCCAAAGGATCCATGATCCTCAACCCTAAAAGCTATTGTCTAAGTTATTACAGACCAACAATTGTTCATGAAAAACACCATCAAACAAAACAACTACCAAACTATAAAAAATAGGCTCCGGCCGCGTCTAGATAAATCCATCATCGCCTATTTCAGCATCTCACACCTTCGCTGCATCACCACCATCTCCTGCCCCAGCATCACCAGCCTGATCCTTAGCTCCACTGCCGCTTGCCTCCAGCATCAAGACCTCTGTAGCCTCTTCCTCATCATCAAGCTCAGCCAGCCTAGCCTTCCAGCCCTCCTGGTCCCAGTTAGTCCTATCAAAGTCAGGATCCTCAGCCTCTTGAGCCATCTGCAGCTTAGTCTTATACATAGCAATGGCAGCAGAGAGTTTGGCATCCTCCATCACCTCGTTCTTCTCATGGTCAGCATTGATGTGGGCCATTACCAGCTGCTTCTTTGCCAAGTTCAGATCCTTCTCAAGGCGAGAGATAGTCTCATCCTTAGCCAAGAAGATTTTCTGGAAGTCCAACTCTTTCGCCTCAGCCTCTTCAACATAAGCATCAAATAGCATCTGGATCTTGGCAAATTTCTGCAAAGAAAAAGAGGGTCAGTTCAGGATCCGTTATCCTTAAAATGTGCAGGATGGAATTAAGGATCAAGGATCCTTACATCAACAAAGTATTCCTCGAACTAGTGACGGATGAGGGGCAGGCCTTCAAGGTTATCAGCTTCAGAGGATTTCCTCTTCTTTCCTCCTTTGCCCTTGGAGGTGGTAGGCTTTGGGACTGGAACGCTAGGGCTAGCATCAGACTTCTTCTTCCCAGACCTGGGAGCAACAACACTAAAATCGGTAACACTGAAGCGGGTGGCTGACTTTGAGGATTTTCCAGCGCCTATCAATCTAAAATAACAGATAAGTATTCTTGTTTTATTTTCATTTAAACATTTAATCATGTACAAACTTGGATACTTACTTGACATTGTGACTGAGCCGGAGGATACTTCTTGAGAATCCTTTGAGTTTGCTTGAAATGATCTTACTGCAGGATCAAGATTCCAGAAAGCAGCGATCCTCTCCTTTGTTGCAGGTGATGGAATAATATGAGAAACAGAGATAGCTGCAAAAAAAAAAAATCAGTTATCCTCACAGGAACAGGGTTATCCTATGATCCTTCTATAAGGATCCTCTATCCTACCATGAGTGGCCCATTTTCTGGGGAGATCCTTCCCATACGGGATAGAATCCCTCCTAACGAAGAAAAAACACTTCTTCCAGTTGGTATCATTTTTGGTGGTCTTGAGGATTGGGTGTTCTTCACCGGGTTTGTGTTTGAATAAAAAGCGGTGTGAACCATGGCTCACAAGCTTGTACAGTTCAGCAAGTTCCGACATCCCTAACTCTATACCTTCCTGCTCAATGATTCTCTCTAGGGTGTATAAAACCCTCCACATCATTGGCATTGCCTGAACATAGCACATGCCGGTGAGAGAAAAGAAGGATTCAGTGAAGGCAGGGAAAGGATAGGAGTATCCTATCAGGAATGGAGTTGCCGGAAAAGCAACCCAGGTTTCAGAAATAAGATCACTTTTGGTGGAAGGGTCAAAGGGCTTGAAGACGGTGTTCGCCGAAAAACAATGGCGAATCCGGTCGATCTCCGGATCAGTGAAACTGCAGAGTTCCTTCGGAGTGTTTTTGATAATCCCTTGGCTTTTCAAAGGACTATCTTTCTGGTGATCCTTGGCGGGGGAGGATCGTAACTTCATTATTATCTAAAGATTTCGAAGAGGAACAGCGGAAGAAGATGAAGAGAGAAGGGAGAGAGAAGTACCTGATCAATCTTCGAATGAGGATTTAAAGGGTGTAACGCACGAATTTAAATGCCTGCCGATCCTTATCTCTAACCTATTTATAATGATGATTCTGCAGGATTGTCACTTCAGTGACGTAAGATCAGCAACGGCTAGTTCGATCCAAACGACTATATATCCGTTAGTCAGTTGGAGATAAGATCAAAAATATAACTCGTTAAAATTACACTTTACTCCTTATATTTTGGGGGCGATTGTTAGGGGAGGATTTTCCAATCCTAAGGATCACGGATCCTCAAGCACTGCCAGGATCACGGATCCTCAATTCTGTTTGAATTAAGGATCCTCAGAAGGTGTTGCAGGATCAGGATTCAGGATCCTCATGATTATCCTTACACTAACGATTGTCTTTGCTATGTTTGAGTTTGTTTTGCAGGAGTATACGCCTTAGACTTGGTCTTGCCGATATTCTTGGAGAATATGCTCTCAATATTCCGCACGTGCATGGCTTAGTGAACGTTATGGAGATTGTGGGAAGCTAGCATGAATTGCGGATAATTAGTTGTTTTAGTTATTTCTAATTTTAAAAGGGGATAACAAGCTTGAATTAGAACACTTGGCGATTTTAGAAAACACACACACTCAATAGCTCTCATCAGTTCATTTGGCGATTTCATACACATTACACTATAGTGATCCTTGTAACAAGCTTGTTATCATCCCAAGTTGTAACAACCATTTGTTTAATTGTAGTTGGTGATCGGTAGTTTCCATCACCCGAGGGTTTTTATGCCGGAGATCAACTCTTGATCAAGGGCTTTTTCCTCGTATAAATCCTTGTGTCATTTGTTCATTTCATTTGCAAGATATTCACACATTTGTCCAAGCATCATTCCTCACAACAAAGATTTGGTTGTATTATCCTAGCCTGATTTTTGACCAAAACAACAGGGATAATGGTTCATCATCCTCGGGCTTCCTCAATAAAGGTGCAGTTGAAAGATATTGCTTTAATTCCTGTAGGGCTGCTTCATGCTTTTCTCCCCATTCGAATTTCTTATTCTTCTCCAGGATATCGTAGAATTCCTTGCATTTCTTTGAGGATCTTGATATAAACATGTTCAATGCCGCTACTCGTCCTGTTAATCTTTGTACATCTTTCATGTTGGATGGTGACTTGATATCCAGGATAGCTTTGATCTGTTCCGGGCTTGCTTCTATTCCCCTTTTAGTCACCATATATCCTAAAAACTTTCCTGCCTCCACTCCAAAATGGCACTTGGCAGGGTTTAGTTTCATATTGTATTGGTCCAGGATATCAAATGCTCCTTCAATATCCCGGAGATGATCCTCAGCCTTCTTGGACTTTACCACCATATCATCAAAGTATACCTCGATGGTGTCCCCCGGTTTGTCTTTAAACATCATGTTCACCAATCTCTGGTACGTTGCACCTGCATATTTCAAACCGAAAGGCATAGCAGTATAACAATAAATACCTGTTGGTGTCATGAAAGCAGTATCCTCCTGGTCTGAAGGTTCCATTTGGATCTGCTGGAATCCTGAGGATGCATCCATAAAGGTTAACATCTCATGACCGGCAGTTGCATCTACCATAGAGTCTATATGAGGCAGAGGGAATGGGTCTTTAGGACATGCTTTGTTCAAGTCTTTGTAATCTACACAAACTCTCCATTTCCCATTCTTCTTTTGAGCTACGACCACATTTGCTAGCCACTTGTGAAATTTGACTTCCCTAATCATCTTGGATTTCAGCAATCTTTCAACCTCTTCCTGTATAATTGCGTTTCTTTCAGGAGCAAACTTCCTTCTCTTTTACTGAACGGGTTTGAAAGACCTATCAATTCTAAGCTTGTGAGTCATAATATCCTTAGAAATACCTGTCATATCCTCTTGCTTCCATGCGAACGTGGACATCCTGCATTTCAAAAAGTTAGTTAACTGACTTTCAATATCCTGAGTGATATTGGCTCCTACGAGCAACGAGATATCTGGATTATCCTGATCCAGGATAATTTTCTTAACATCTTGCTCAGAGGCCTCCACGATATCCTGGGCTCGTATCTTTAATTGCTATCCTGCTTTAGGCTTTGTTGAAGACTTCATTGAGGAAGGATAACATTCTTTTGCCTCTTTGTCATGGGTGGTTTTCTACTCATATATCCTGAATAATATTCTGACTATGTTTCTTTTATTGTGATTAGGATACTGGATCAGGATATCAGTAACATCCTGATATAGTATCCTGGTAATGACTAATTAATTCACGTGCAGATTAATGAAGCAAGCCTATAACGTTCGAGTGGACCTGTTCTCCTAAAGACTCGGACTAATCAGTTGAAATAGGGACGTTGAAGCCAGAAGAAGTGGTCTATAACATTCACAAAGGGAATATTTGGCGTATCCCAGATTTATAGGCTAGCTGGTTAGTTTTGTTTTACTATAAATAGGATTGATCGGATCAGATAGAACACACACAATTTTCCGTACACTCTTGCTCTCTACTAGCTGCAATCACTCACAAAACACTTACACTTGTACTCGATTCGCATTGTAAGACCTAGTTGATCCACATCATATCCTGCACTGTATCCTGATATTTGAAGTAATAAGAAGAACAAGGCAGCTGCGATTGTCAGCTCCCGAGGTTTTGTGCCGGCGATCCAGATTGATCAAGGGCTTTCCTCGTACATCGTGTCACCCTTTACCTTTTTTGCTCATTGTTTGGTTGTAGATATAGCTTCATATCCTGAGCTATATCCAGAAAACTGTTTTTATTAACAACTTAACCAGCATATTTTTCACAAATACTTCTAGCACACTACCTCACTTAACTAATTTGATCACTTAATTACTTAGGTAATTTTTTACCAAAACAATTTGGCGCCTACCGTGGGGCAAGTGGTGCTATTTCTACTAAAAGCTTTTGTAAAATCACTACTTGGTTTTCTATTTTCAAAACTTTTTGCTACACTATTTTTAACGGCCTTAAGATCAAACATGAGCTCTTCTACCGTGTCTTCCACAACCTCTGCAACAATTGGTTCGGTGCTTCCACCACCTCCGAGGACGCAAGCCTCTTCACAGCCTCAGAATCTTCTAAGAAGGACTGAAACTTATGTGGCTTGGGATGTTATCCCCAACCAGAATGTTCAAGGATCTGCTGTCTCAGGGGGTACTCCTATTTTGGCTTCTAAAGATGAAATTCTGACTTTGTTTGGTAGTATACAGGATCAGATGAAGCAACAGCAGGAAACCAACCAGATGCTGATGAGAGAGATACAACTCTTGAAATCTAGCTCGGGCAGGCCTGCTAAGGATATCGTCACTCCCTTGCAACCCAGGGCTTTGAACTTCAGTTCGGCAGTGTATACCGAGGATAACAGGGGCAATATTGTGCCTGGTTATACTCAGAATCATACTCCTGAGATACCCTCTTCGGTCAGGGTGTCAACTGTGAGAAGCTTAGGATATGCTTAAGGATATGGCCAGAATCCTTAGACTGGTAACCTGTCTAATAATACTAATACTCTTGTTACTAATGGTCTTGGATCTTTGCTTGATGCAGGTATGACATCAGCATTTTCTAGGGAGCTTCAGAAATTGAAGGACACGATATCTAGTGTACCTGGGGTGGTCAAGCCAATTCCAGAAGTATCCCAGGATAGCCACAGGATATCCCAGTTTGCATATCCTATTTTTGATGCTGAAATCCCAAAAAGATTTCAAACCCCCCAAGATGAAGCTCTATGATGGAATTACGGATCCTGAAGAGCATATTGCTCAGTATAGGGAATGGATGGAAATTGAATGCTGTTGAAGATGAGGATCCTGAGGAGTATCCTGAGTTATCAGAATATTGTTTTTATGTTAATATACCTGAACTAATGTATGCTATGCAGGGTTTGGGAAACAAAGCAAGGTGGCCTAGGAAGAACCAACAGAAAGCCGATTATAAGGATAAATCCAAATGGTGTGCCTTCCATGAGAATTTTGGGCATGTTACGGAGGATTGCATTGCTCTGATGAAAGAAATAAGCTATCTCCTGAGTAAAGGATATCTGAAGGATCTCCTGGGAAGAAAGTAGAATAAGGGTCAGGATAATGAGAAGGATCCTGAACGAGCAACATCACCTCCCGCGGATGCCAAGATAATTAACTTTATTTCAGGGGGATCCGATATATGTGGAACCTCTTATTCTGTAGCAAAAAGACATGCAAAGGAAGCTAAGGCAGAAAGGGGAGATAAGCCGGCCAAGACGACAACCCTCACGACCGATAAAGTGATAACGTTTGATAGTGATGACAGGGATACTGTCCAGGATCCCATCATGACGGTTTGGTAATAACTTTATATGTTGCTAATCACTTTGTGGGCAGGATACTGGTGGACAATGGCAGCTCTGTCAACATCATTCAGCTAGAAACGCTGAAAAGGATGAATGTTTCCCCAATGGATATCACTTCAAAATCTACTGTACTTGTCGGGTTCAGTGGAGAGGCCAGGAATACTGTGGGAGAAATAAAGCTGCCAGTATATGTTGAAGGGATCAACTCAATGCAACGCTTCTGTGTCATGGACTCGTTATCCTGCTACAATATTATATTGGGTAGGCCATGGATCCATGATATGAAGGCTGTGCCATCAACCTATCATTAGTGTATCAAGATCCCTACCCCTTGGGGGGTTGTCAAGGTGGAAAGTGATCAACAAAAAGCGAAGGAGTGTTACTCTTCTTCGATGAAATCCTTAACGAAGCCCAAAGTAGGATAGCAATTAAAGATGCGAGCCCAGGATATCTTGGAGGCTGCAGAGCAGGATGTTAAGAAAGTTATCCTTGATCAGGATAATCCGGATATCTCGGTGCTCGTAGGAACCAATATCCCTCAGGATATTGAAAATCAATTGACTAACTTTTTGAAATGCAGGATGTCAACATTCGCATGGAAACATGAGGATATGACAGGTATTTCCAAGGATATTATAACTCACCAGCTCGGAATAGATAGATCTTTCAAACCTGTCCAACAGAAACGAAGGAAGTTTGCTCCTGAATGGAACACAATAATTCAGGAAGAGGTTGAAAGATTGTTAAGGATCAAGATGATTAGGGAAGTCAAATTTCCCAAATGGCTAGCAAATGTAGTTGTGGTCCAAAAGAAAAATGGGAAATGGAGAGTTTGTATAGATTACACAGACTTGAACAAAGCATGCCTGTAACACCTCGTAAAATTACGTCCAATGATGTATTGACACGTGTAATAAACCCTAATAAAGTCCAACATTGAATTTAAGGGACTAATTTTTTGAAAAATCGAAAACTTTGATTATGAAAGGACTGGAAGTGTTAACATACCTAAAATAAGTTTCTAAATAACCTCGTACGGTATTTATATTCACAAATGAGCCACTTGTTGATCGAGTGTAGCCGTTTGCGTAATTAATTGAAAGTTTGCGCAATGAAGGGTTAAAAGCGTCAACATGATTAATTCTTACCTCTGAGTGACCTTTTAACAAACCTGAAGCATCGTGATGTTTAATAATACTCTCAAGAGTGCCTAATATGGATTAGATGAGGCTTCGAGGCTAATAAACGATGATATGCGCAAGTTCGCGCATTAGAGGGACCTAAAGCGTCAACTTTTGAATCTACGCCTTTTGGTGACCATTTAAGCGATCGAGAGTGTAGCAATAATTAAACTCATGCTTGGGAATGCTCATTATGGGCCATAGAAGGCTTGGATATCATTAAACGACATTTCGCGCTACTTTGTGCGATTAAAGGACTATTTGCGTCAAACTACAAAAGTATGTCGATTCGTATGTTACCGGACCTTCCAGAATATGACCATGAGTTAAACATGCCCTAATTATCCTTTATATAGCTTAGATATAGGCTTAGAGGTGTTTGGTGCGCAAAAAATAAACTTTTAAGTCAAGCAGGGACTAAAAGTGTCAAAAAGTGCACAAGTTTGCATTTTCGCGCATATCTCACATTCTGAATATATCCGGACATCCAAAAATTTATGTAAGCACTAAAATATTTTATTTTAGTGTTTGGCTTGATAAAATTCCATTCTTCGCGTAGTTTGGATCGTTTTTCGCGTCCGTTCGTGTTTCGTCGCAATTAGTCGAACAACGTGACCGTACGACCAAACGACCCGACATCCAACATATTTTTAAGCATGTTTCATGTCCCTTATGCTTAGGCATCATTGTAGAGCCTTGAAAATGGCTTAACGGGCTTTGAACATGACGAAATGGGACTTAAACAACTGCAGGGACCATTTCTGTAAAAATGAAACTTGTTTGCTGATCTGCAGGCGGTCGCGGGCCGCGTAAAAGCAGCCTAGCTCGTACGCGGGGCGCGAGCGACCCACAGATCTGCTGAAAGTTGTTTACAGCTTGTTCTAGCTGTTCCCAGGGTTTGCAAATGGTTTTAACAAGTCTATGGGATTGTTTAGGGGCACCCATGGTATCCTAAATCAGGGGGTGCACTTATACGACTCATATCAAAGCTCATTTATCGAGGAACGATCCTAACGGTCTTGGAAAAACTATATAAACCCACAAGCTTTCATTTGCAACTCACAAATCTGCTCATCTCAGATTCTAAGAGGGTCTTGAGCTTCTTGAGAACCTCCTTCAGTCCATTGGACCTTTGTAAGTGTCCTTTCGTGACTAGTTTGTTTTATTTAGCGTTTATAACCGAAAAGTCAAGCGTTTTCGATAAACGCTTTGACTTTTAAACGGTTGAGCCATTTTTCACAACGAACATGGCTTCGTGACCGTAATTAGGTAGGTGTTAAACCCTCAAAAGGGCACCTCCTAATTACCACGTTTACTCAGTCAATTGTCGGGTCAAACTTCTTAATAAAAAGTCAAACGAGTCAGTTTTTACTAATAAATTCATAACTAATAATACAGAAGTTATGAAACATGTTTTAACACTTAAATAACTTGGTAATTAATATAAGAACATGTTTAAGCATGTTCAACCCGACAATTCTAAGTTTAGGCTCGGTTCGGAACCGAAAGTCGCAAAAGTAGGCTTTTGCTTTGACTTTCAGTTCTGACCCAATTTAGAATGTTTTAGAAATGCCTTAGAGCTCTATTAGGACCAGGTTATAGGGTAGTGTAACCCTCTGAGGTTATACAACTTGGTTCCTTAGTTATCCGATTCATTTGCACGTTTCCGTTATATACCTAAATGTTGACTATTATGCCCTTGACCTTAAAACGAGATTTTTGAAAATGTGAGGGGACAATAACCTTTATTACTGAATTATAAACATGTCCTAAAAATTTGACTTCAGTTTGAGGTCTAGATTAAGAGTTATGCTCAATAGCGTAAATTGAAAGCTTCTTATTAATTAAACGGCGTAATTAGCATAAAGCCTATCTAAACCAAAATTTTGATACCAAACTTTTTACCCACTGATATAATATAATGTTGGGATTTTTGAAGATTTTTATTTATTTTTAGGCTGAGCATAACATAGGGTTCTAGCTTTAAATCGGTAATTGTCGGTTTTGCCCTTTTGGCCTATAAAATGAGTTTTACATAACATTTCGATACCAAACCTTTTGCTACTGATTTTATATGATAAATAAAGTATTTTAAGCTTTCTGGAATAATAAAAATATCAACTTTTCTTATAAAACCCGGAAATCGCTTAAAATCGCCTTTTTACGCGTTTTAAACGCACAGTATGTAATAAAACTATTTTAGACATATAAGACTTAATACCTACTGATGTTTTTAGTAAATTTTTATACTTTAACAGTAAGCAAAAGTTTTAAACTCAGATTTCCAGATTTGACCTTTTAAGTATATGTGAAATTACCAAAATGCCCTACGGTGCATAGTTTGGTTATAAATGACAAATTTCACATATATGCAATACCATACTGATATAACTTATTAATGTAAGTATTTTTACTGATTATATCAGACCTGAAACTCAGATTTATGTTTAATCTCTTTTATAGCCTTTAAAATGACCAAAATACCCCTACGGGGCATAATTTGAGTTTAAATCCAAATTGGGCATAATGGAAGGTATCTTACTGATATCACAACATATTTAAGGCATATTAACTTAGGAAACCTGTATATGACTCTTATGGTTAACCGTTACGCATATTTCGCGTTCGGATCGGTTTATGTAACTAGTTTGCATAAATTGACCGAAACGGGTCAAACCTTATCATTTTTGCCTCAAAATCCAGAATGTGTTTAGTTTACCCATATTATACAAGTCACCAAAATTTTCGGGTCTAAATCACATTCTATTCCGGTCTTCGCTTAATCATGCGTTTTGAACCGTAAACATTTCCTTAAAACTAACCGGTCTAAGTTACAACTTAAACAAGACCGTTAGGAATCTAATAGGTTAATAAAACCTTCGTTCTAGATTAAGAGCCCCAGTAGAGGTACTTGCGCTTGCTGATTAGGATATACGGCTGAGTATAAATTTCATTTTAAGCTCAGGTAAATACTCTTAACTTGTTTTCCCTGTACGGGCTTAGGATACGTTATTATAATAATACCGCTTGGTCGGGTATTGAATGTTTGATCAGATTGTGATTAAATTATTGAGGTAACCCGTTTTAATCTGTCTTGTTTGAAATAAAGGCCTTTAGGGGTTAATGACCATGTCCCGGATATCCTTGGCATCATTATAAAATAAAAATGGCCACGTCTTATGCACGGGGTGTAGGCATACACCTGACAGTTGCATAAGGGAAACGGTATCTCACTCTCTTGTGGGCCTATACTTGTGGTGTGTCTGTTAATCTTGACTCGGTTTCTAATATCGAGCCCTAAATGTATAACGAACATATAAATCTGTATACAAGATTATTTTTATATAATTGTCCCAAGTTTTAAAAAGATATTTGTGCCTTGTGCATTTAAATCAATTTTCTTAAACATTTTTAAAATGAGTCAGTTAATTGTATTTACCAGTGTAAACTGACGTATTTTCCAAAAAGATTGAGTGACAGGTACTGTACGTAATTAGCTGGGAGCTCAGGGCGTTAATAGGGAATCTTGCAAGTTCTAGACGTCTAAAGTCTGTTGAACAGTGTTTATCTTTCTGTTTTAAGATCCGCCTGTGGATCCATCTTACAATCCGTTTGTAATATTGATGTTACTTTTGAATTGGTTTGTAATATATTTTACTTTAGACTTCCGCTGTGCATTGAACTGTGATTATTTGACTATGATGATATCAACTACGTCATGATACTCCCCACCGGGCCCACCGGTAATACGTGGAAATATCGGGGTGTGACAGGTTGGTATCAGAGCCAACATTGAGTGAATTAAACACTAGCCTTTTGTGTTTAATCTCAATGACACATTAGCACATTCCTTAACCTTCTGAGTCTAGACTTAACATAGGAATACCCTCATCCCTTTTCGGAAATCTATTGCTTTCGATTTTATATGTTTTAAATATGTCGCCAAGCAAAGAAGCCGTATTGGAAGTTCTCCACATCCGGAGCTTTGAATTACCGAGCTTCGTACCACGGCTAGGATACAACGTGCAACCAAGGAGAAAACATTCAGACGTAAAGTAAAGAAGAAAACTCCTTTTGCTGAATTTCGTTTCCTTAGTAGTCCTTATAAGGACATATGTATCTTTTAATCCCTTCGTGGACAACGTCATCCCTTCAAGTCCCGTTTAGGGCAATTATATACTCCTTTTTAAATCATTGGAATATTTCATCTAAATTCCATTTTATCATTTTATATGAATATAACATATGAAGTAAATCAAAATATCATTCCTTTTTGTAATTGATCTGCCAATATATATTAAAAAGAATCTTAAAGGGTATAACCTAGCTTGAATGTCATTAAAGACCTAGCTATGATGGTAAAACCTGTTTAAAAGAGATTCAGATTCTTGTTAACATCTGAAAACATGTTAACACTCCTGACAACAGTGATGCGATAAAATCACACTTGTCATCTTTATATTGGGAAATTCCAACCCCTTATCTAGCCTAGTGATTTAGAAATCATGGCTTAAATCATCAAATTAAGATGATCATTTTTTTTACAAACATCCATTAGTGATGAAATGCCTACGGGCTATATCTACTGTCCTAAAAGACAAAAGACAGTTGTAGTCTTTGACTCTCTGTCAAGAAAGGTAATGAACTGCGTTCAAACCTTAATGCCTCAATCCTATAAAATCGTGGCTTATAAATTCAAAACTGTCCTCGTGCCAATGCCTTTTGTGCCATTTCAATATCCTTAATAGCTTATAGCTGGATTAATTATAATGAAAATTTAAATTAAACCTGATTATCAAATTAACCAAGTATGGTCTATTAATACCATGGTTAATGAATCATCGAAGATGATGGTTCCAAAATAGACTCCCTGTCAAGAAAAGGTAATGAACTATGTTCAAACCTTAATGCCTCGATTCCCTAAAAAAATCGTGGCTTATAAATTTAAAATTTTCCTTGTGATTAGGCCTGTTGTGCCACTTTAATATCCTTAATGTTTTATAACTAGGATAAATTATAATGAAAATACTAAAATAATTAACAAGTTAACCAATATGGTTTATATTACCATGGTTAATGAGTCGTCAAAAATGATGATTCCATAAAAACCTCTGAATAAATCATTGTCAATATTTATGTAGCAATCAAGCTACATGGCTGGATCAGATGAGGTTAACAGCCACCCAAGGGAGAATAATGATGCTACCAGAGTTAATATAACTGATGCGGAACTACATGCATTAATAGATAATGCTGTTACTCGAGTTCTTGACAGACAATATAATGAATCAAGTGATACACACTCTAAGACTCTATCTGTGGCTCGTAGTAAGCCCCCTTCTAAATCACACGAGTCAAAGGAGGACGATGTTCATAACTCGTCAAATCAGAGGAGTATTCCATCTAGACAGGTTGTGCTTAATCAAGAGCCACATGTTAAAACCTGTTCGTATAAATATTTTGTCTCCTGCAAGCCCAGAGACTTCACAGGAGAAAAAGGAGCCATCGACTGCATGACGTGGCTCGATGAGATGGACACCGTTGTTGATATCAGTGGATGTGTAGAGCAAGACATTGTGAAGTTTGTTTCACAATCTTTTAAAGGAGAAGCTCTAGCTTGGTGGAGGTCACTAATCCAAGCTTCTGGGAAAATCCCGTTGTATAATCTGACATGGGATCAGTTTGCTGCACTTGTCAAGGAAAATTACTGTCCTCAACATGAAGTTGAGAAAATTGAGACTGATTTCTTGACATTGGTCATGAAGAACCTAGATTGTCAGGCATATCTTACAAGTTTCAATACCATGTCTCGATTAGTTCCTTACTTGATCACACCGGAACCAAAGCGTATAGCTCGCTTTATTGGAGGTCTACCCCAGAAATCAAGGCAAGCGTGAAAGCATCGAGACCTACTACATTCAGGTCCGCGGCAGATCTGTCACTATCTCTCACGCTCGATGTGGTCAGAAACAAGGTTGCTAAAGCTTCTAATGATGGAAATCGCAAAAAGGAGGATGAGGATTCTCATCGCTCCGATAAGAAGAAAAAGGGGAACTCTGATCATAAGAAGAGTTCCGGGTTTAAAAGGGTAACCAGCAGTCGGGTGAAAGGACCAGGTGCAAAACCTGTAGGAAATACCACCTCGGGAAATGCATATTTGAATCTCAGCCTCTACCTTGTGGAATCTGCATGTCCAAGGAGCATAAGACCTTGGATTGCAAGAAGTTGAAAGATGCGACCTGTTATGGTTGCAACAAGAAGGGCCATATCAAGACCAACTGCCCTAGGAATCAGAAAAAGCCTGAAGAGGCTAAGAAGACCAACGCTCGGGTCTTTCAAATGAACGCCCAGGAAATGGTGCAGAATGATGACGACGTATCAGGTACCTTTCCTTATCAATGATGTGTATGCGAGAATTGTTTGATTAAGGCGCAGAAAAGTCTATTGCGGACAATAAATATTGTAAGCTGTTGTATCCACCTATTAGGACCTTAGGCTTATAATGCAAGGTAGAATTGGCCGATAACATTTAGAGACTGCTTCAACAACCTTAGATGGATGCTTTATATTCATTAGGAATCGCTCTTATCCAATATCCTTATGACAAGCTTTCAAGCTATCCAAAATCATCAATATGATCAAGACAGATGTGACATTTGATCCCCTGTCAAAAAGGTAATGGACTAGGTCCAAACCTTAATTGCCATTGATGGTCTTTTATGTCCTAGGCTAAGTATAATTGATATATATACATATCTAAATAACGTTCATTGAGAATGTTCGTACTACATTAGCCTGTATGGTTTAATGATACCATGGATAGTATATGTTAGGTCATCAGGATGATGAATAGCGGTTGTTGGATTGCAACTAAGTAATTTTTTTATTTGGTGTTAGGAATCAAATATCGAGTATGACAAACTCAGATAAAACGGCCGTTGATCGTGTTATGGATGATGCGACACGTGCTAATGATGCTACAATTGTGAACCTTAGAATTTCCAAAGATGTTCTTCAAACTATGATAGACGCAGCTGTTGGAAAAGCTGTGAAGAAGGCCGTGAAAAAGTTTAAGAAGCCCAATGCTACTTGCTCCAAATCTCACCCAAGACCACCCTTCAATACTCATGAGAAGGATCTCGTTCATGCCTCTAATGAAAAGGATAAACTAAAAAGGAAAAGGGAGGAAGATAACTCCCAGAGTTCTAAGAAAAAGAACAAACAAAGGTCCAACCAGAAACTTGTATGCAAGACCTGCAAGAAGCGCCATTATGGGAAGTGCAGGTTCGAACCAAAATCCCAATCGCAGCCGAGGGCTTGTGGGATCTGCAAATCAAGGGAGCATAAAACATTTGATTGCAAGGACATGGAGAATGCAGTCTGTTTCAGCTGTGGTGAGAAGGGCCACATAAAGACTACATGCCCTGCATCTGTCAAAGGAAGGGCGACTAGGGAAGGAAAGCCTAGGAATGATAGCGCTTAACCTCTCCTAAAGAGTGCCAGAAGTTGTTCATATCAATAATAACGTTAGGTACGTTCTTTAACATTTATTGGAATATAAATGCTAAGAATTCTGTTTTAATTCGGATACCAATAAATCCTTCATAAATTGTAAGTATATTAGACTTTTAAAAATCTATCATAAGAATCCTAGATATTAAGTGTAAGGTAAAGCTTACAAACAGAAAATCATAGGAACCATTTCTTCTGTTCCCGTCAGAAATCTTCAACCATGCAATTCTAATGTACCCTCTCTCCAGATAAAATGCATTCATATGTAATTGATATCTCTTTGATCCCTATTGATTACGAATACCAAATGGTATGACAAAAGCGCCATATGAGGATTGGTGTATCTTAATATGTTACATAGATTGCTTCCATGCCTGATCAGTATGGAGGTTTAATGCATGGAACCACAAGGATATTCCAATGGTCATACGGTATTAAAGTCAGCTAATGGTATTCAAAGAAGATATCTAGAATGGAATTATCCAAGTAAATATCTCTGATAAAGGAATCCGTGAACTCGTAACGTGAATGTGTCACTTATCTGACACAGGCAATGATAGATGAACTGGAGCCTGAGATTTGAAAAATCTCTGTAACCTTCTTGTACCTTGGTTATCTTTTCCAAAGATTACCCTGTTTACCTCCTGAGAGGCAAGTAGAGTTAAGATTAACATCCCGCTTAGGGCTGCAGTATTGTAAAAACTCCATGTTGATTATGGAATAATCGAATCCCTGATTAAGTAAGTTTTAAGATATAGGTTCATAAAGCCTAACTCAATATTCTGAGAATTCGGTATTGTTAATAAAGAAAGACGGTTCATTTTGCTTATGTATTGATTACCGCAACCCTAATTAGGTAACAATTAAGAATCACCATCAGCTGCCCAGGATCGTCGATTTGTTCGACTAGCTGTGAGGATTAGCTATTCTTTGAGATTAGTTTTAAGCATTGGTTGGAATAACCATCTCACCTTAAAATAAGCTTTTCTATATAGTTATTATGTAAGTTTCAAAGTTGCTCCTTTGGAGACCTTGTATAGATAGAATGTTAAACATTTATTGTTAGACAGAAAATTGGTAAGTTCAATTATCAGGATCTGAAAGTTGCCTTAGAAACAACGAATAAGATAATGCAAATCCATGCTCGTCTGAAAGTTGCCAGTAATCGGCGGAAAATTTAGGACTGATGAAAGTCGCAACCCTCTTAAGTTCTTGATAAGGAAAAAGATTCAACAGAAGGTATAACCCAGGAAGGGTGTGCTAATTTGTTAATTATCAGGCTAGTTAAGTTCTGATATATAGAATCGTTCAAGAAAATCGAATATATCAAGGCTGGTAACCTATAAGCTAAAATTTACCTAAGGAACTTGATGGAAATCAATGTGACCCACATTAGTAATTTAAGGATATGTTTCGCCAATAAGTCGAAAGCTTTGTCACCTAATGATATGCAGATTTATGATATGATAAGAAACCCGTATCGATTAAGGATCGGCAGGTTAAGAAGCTCCAAAAGGATACATGTACCTATTATAGAGGTCAACTTGGGTGCTTGGAGAGGCCCCAAATATAATATGGAAGTTAAGTCCATGATACATCAGAAAGTACTTCCATTACTTTAGCAAATCTCGAGGTCAAGATTTCTTTTAAGGGGGTGAGGATGTAACACCTCGTAAAATTACGTCCAATGATGTATTGACACGTGTAATAAACCCTAATAAAGTCCAACATTGAATTTAAGGGATTAATTTTTCGAAAAATAAAAAACTTTGATTATGAAAGGACTGGAAGTGTTAACATACCTAAAATAAGTTTCTAAATAACCTCGTACGATATTTATATTCACAAATGAGCCACTTGTTGATCGAGTGTAGCCGTTTGCGTAATTAATTGAAAGTTTGCGCAATGAAGGGTTAAAGGCGTCAACATGATTAATTCTTACCTCTGAGTGACCTTTTAACAAACCCGAAGCATCATGATGTTTAATAATACTCTCAAGAATGCCTAATATGGATTAGATGAGGCTTCGAGGCTATTAAACGATGATATGCGCAAGTTTGCGCATTAGAGGGACCTAAAGCGTCAACTTTTCAATCTACACCTTTTGGTGACCATTTAAGTAATCAAGAGCATAGAAATAATTAAACTCATGCTTGGGAATGCCCATTATGGGCCACGGAAGGCTTGGATATCATTAAACGACATTTCGCGCTACTTTGTGCGATTAAAGGACTATTTGCGTCAAACTGCAAAAATGTGTCGATTCGTATGTTATCGGACTTCCGGAATATGAGCATGAGTTAAACATGCCCTAATTATCCTTTATATAGCTTAGATATAGGCTTAGAGGTGTTTGGTGCGCAAAAAATAAACTTTTAAGTCAAGTAGGGACTAAAAGTGTCAAAAAGTGCACAAGTTTGCATTTTCGCGCATATCTCACATTCTGAATATATCCGGACATCCAAAAATTTATGTAAGCACTAAAATATTTTATTTTAGTGTTTGGCTTGATAAAATTCCATTCATCGCGTAGTTTGGATCGTTTTTCGCGTCCGTTCGTGTTTCGTCGCAATTAGTCGAACAACGTAACCGTACGACCAAACGACCCGACATCCGAGATATTTTTGAGCATGTTTCATGTCCCTTATGCTTAGGCATCATTGTAGAGCCTTGAAAATGGCTTAACGGGCTTTGAACATCATGAAATGGGACTTAAACAACTGCAGGGACCATTTCTGTAAAAATGAAACTTGTTTGCTGATCTGCAGGTGGTCGCGGGCTGCGTAAAAGCATCCTAGCTCGTACGCGGGGCGCGAGCGACCCACAGATCTGCTGAAAGTTGTTTACAACTTGTTCCAGCTGTTCTCAGGATTTGCAAATGGTTTTAACAAGTCTATGGGCTTGTTTAAGGGCGCCCATGGTATTCTAAATCAGGGGGTGCACTTGTACGGCTTAGATCAAAGCTCGTTTATCGAGGAACGATCTTAACGGTCTTGGAAAAACTATATAAACCCAAAAGCTTTCATTTGCAACTCACAAATCTGCTCATCTCTGATTCTAAGAGGGTCTTGAGCTTCTGGAGAACCTCCTTCAGTCCATTGGACCTTTGTAAGTGTCCTTTCGTGACTAGTTTGTATTATTTAGCGTTTATAGCTGAAAAGTCAAGCGCTTTCGATAAACGCTTTGACTTTTAAATGGTTGAGCCATTGTTCGCAATGAACATGACTACGTGACCGTAATTAGGTAGGTGTTAAACCCTCAAAAGGGCACCTCCTAATTACCACGTTTACTCAGTCAATTGTCGGGTCAAACTTCTTAATAAAAAGTCAAACGAGTCGGTTTTTACTAATAAATTCATAACTAATAAAACGGAAGTTATGAAACATGTTTTAACACTTAAATCACTTGGTAATTAATATAAGAACATGTTTAAGCATGTTCAACCCAACAATTCTAAGTTTAGGCTCGGTTCGGAACCGAAAGTCGCAAAAGTAGACTTTTGCTTTGACTTTCAGTTCTGACCCGATTTAGATTGTTTTAGAAATTCCTTAGAGCTCTATTAGGACCAGGTTATAGGATAGTGTAACCCTCTGAGGTTATACAACTTGGTTCCTTAGTTATCCGATTCATTTGCACGTTTCCGTTATATGCCTAAATGTTGACTATTATGCCCTTTTGACCTTAAAACGATATTTTTAAAAATGTGAGCGGACAATAACCTTTATTACTGAATTATAAACATGTCCTAAAAATTTGACATCAGTTTGAGGTCTAGATTAAGAGTTATGCTCAATAGCGTAAATTGAAAGCTTCTTATTAATTAAACGGCGTAATTAGCATAAAGCCTATCTAAACCACATTTTTGATACCAAACTTTTTACCCACTGATATAATATAATTTTGGGATTTTTTGAAGATTTTTATTTATTTTTAGGCTCAGCATAACATAGGGTTCTAGCTTTAAATCGGTAATTGTCGGTTTTGCCCTTTTGGCCTATAAAATGAGTTTTACATAACATTTCGATACCAAACCTTTTGCTAATGATTTTATATGATAAATAAATTATTTTAAGCTTTCTGGAATAATAAAAATATCAGCTTTTCTTATAAAACCCGGAAATCGCTTAAAATCGCCTTTTTACGCGTTTTAAACGCACAGTATGTAATAAAACTATTTTAGACATATAAGACTTAATACCTACTGATGTTTTTAGTAAATTTTTATACTTTAACAGTAAGCAAAAGTTTTAAACTCAGATTTCCAGATTTGACCTTTTAAGCATATGTGAAATTACCAAAATGCCCCTACGGTGCATAGTTTGGTTATAAATGATAAATTTCACATATATGCAATACCATACTGATATAACTTATTAAAGTAAGTATTTTTACTGATTATATCAGACCTGAAACTCAGATTTATATTTAATCTCTTTCATAGCCTTTAAAATGACCAAAATACCCCTACGGGGCATAATTTGAGTTTAAATCCAAATTGGGCATAATGGAAGGTATCTTACTGATATCACAATATATTTAAGGCATATTAACTTAGGAAACCTGTATATGACTCTTATGGTTACCCGTTACACATATTTTGCGTTCGGAACGGTTTATGTAACTAGTTTGCATAAATTGACCGAAACGGGTCAAACCTTATCATTTTTGCCTCAAAATCCAGAATGTGTTTAGTTTACCCATATTATACAAGTCTCCAAACTTGTCGGGTCTAAATCGCATTCTATTCCGGTCTTCGCTTAATCATGCGTTTTGAACCGTAAACCTTTCCTTAAAACTAACCGGTCTAAGTTACAACTTAAACAAGACCCGTTAGGAATCTAATAGGTTAATAAAACCTTCATTCCAGATTAAGAGCCCCAGTAGAGGTACTTGTGCTTGCTGATTAGGATATACGGCTGAGTATAAATTGCATTTTAAGCTCAGGTAAATACTCTTAACTTATTTTCCCTATACGGGCTTGGGATACGGTATTATAATAATACCGCTTGGTCGGGTATTGAATGTTTGATCGGATTGTGATTAAATTATTGAGGTAACCTGTTTTAATCTGTCTTGTTTGAAATAAAGGCCTTTAGTGGTTAATGACCATGTCCCGGATATCCTTGGCATCATTATAAAATAAAAATGGCCACGTCTTATGCACGGGGTGTAGGCATACACTTGACAGTTGCATAAGGGAAACGGTATATCACTCTCTTGTGGGCCTACACTTGTGGTGTGTCTGTTAATCTTGACTCGGTTTCTAATATCGAGCCCTAAATGTATAACGAACATATAAATCTGTATCAAGATTATTTTTATATAATTGTCCCAAGTTATAAAAAGATATTTGTGCCTTGTGCATTTAAATCAATTTTCTTAAACATTTTTAAAATGAGTCAGTTAATTGTATTTACCAGTGTAAACTGACGTATTTTCCAAAAAGATTGAGTGACAGGTACTGTACGTAATTGGTTGGGAGCTCAGGGCGTTAATAGGGAATCTTGCAAGTTCTAGATGTCTAAAGTCTGTTGAACAATGTTTATCTTTCTATTTTAAGATCCGCCTGTGGATCCATCTTACAATCCGTTTGTAATATTGATGTTACTTTTGAATCGGTTTGTAATATATTTTACTTTAGACTTCCGCTGTGCATTGAACTGTGATTGTTTGACTATGATGATATCAACTACGTCATGATACTCCCCACCGGGCCCACCGGTAATACGTGGAAATATCGGGGTGTGACAATGCCCTAAAGATCCATTCCCTCTGCCTCGTATCGACTCAATGGTGGATGCTACTGCTGGTCACGAAATGTTAACCTTCATGGATGCATCTTCAGGATTCCAGCAGATCCAAATGGAACCTTCGGACCAGGAGGATACTGCTTTCATGACACCAATAGGTATTTATTGTTATACTGCTATGCCTGTTGGTTTGAAAAATGCAGGTGCAACAAACCAGAGATTGGTGAACATGATGTTTAAAGACAAACTGGGGGACACCATGGAGGTATACATTGATGATATGGTGGTAAAATCTAAGAAGGCTGAGGATCATCTCTGGGATATTGAAGGAGCATTCGATATCATGGACCAGTACAACATGAAACTAAATCCTACCAAATGCCATTTCGGAGGGGGGCAGGAAAATTTCTAGGATACATGGTGACTAAAAGGGGGATCGAAGCAAGCCCAGAACAGATTAAAGCTATCTTGGATATTAAGTCACCTTCAAACATGAAAGATGTACAAAGATTAACAGGGCGAGTAGCAGCATTAAACAGGTTTATATCAAGATCCTCGAAAAAATGCAAGGAATTATACGTTATCCTTAAGAAGAATAAGAAATTTGAATGGGGAGAGAAGCATGAAGCAGCCTTGCAGGAGTTGAAGCAGTATCTATCAACTGCACCTCTACTGATGAAGCTCGAGGATGGTGAGCCATTATCCCCGTATCTTGCAGTATCAGGGAATGCAGTAAGTGATGTTCTTGTAAAGGATCATGAAGGTCAACAGTATCCTGTCTATTATGTTAGCAAAAGTTTATTAGATACTGAAACTAGATATTCTCATTTAGAAAAATTGATATTAGCCCTGGTTATGGCATCAACAAAGCTTAGACATTATTTTGAGACACATAGGATTCATGTTAAAACTAATTATCCTGTTAAAAATGTGCTTAGGAAACCTGAGATGTCAGGTAGAATGGCTAAGTGGTCAGTAAAATTAAGTGCCATTGATCTTGTATATGAACCTAGGAATGCCATAAAGTCTCAGGCTCTAGCTGACTTTATGGCTGATTTCAGTTGTGATATTCAAAAGGAAGTAGACCTAGAAGTACAATAGCTGGGAGAAAACTTAGAATCCTGGACATTATATACTGATGGTGCATCTAATGTGAGAGGTGTAGGATTGGGTATACTACTAAAATCGCCATAGGGGGGCATATTACCCCAGGCTATTAGGTGTGAATTTCCTGCCACTAATAATGAAGTAGAATATGAAGCTTTGATAACAGGATTAGAGTTGGCCAGGAGTATGAATATTAAAAGCTTACAAGTATTTGTTGATTCCTTGTTAATTACTAATCATTTTAATGGATCCTATACAGTTAAAGGTGAGAAGTTAATCGAATATCTCGAAATTTTCAAAAAATTAGCAGGATATTTCGATGTTTTTACACTTGAACAGGTAACGAGGGAGGATAATGCTGAAGTAGATGCTTTGGCAAATCTAGGATCATCAGCCAGGATACCAGAGGGAACTCAGATACCAATACTACATATCTTATATCCTGAACTGGATCTTTTCAAGTCTCAGGATATGGAAGTAGCAAGTATTCAGGATCCTGATGACGAGTATCCTGAAGAGGATCCCAAGTCCTGGACGGCTCCAATTGTGAGATATCTCAAGGAAGGACATATTCCAAAGGATGAGAATCCTAAGGCTTTTAGGATGAAGGTATCCCGATTTACTATTATAAATAATATTCTATATAAGAAATCCCTTGCAGGACCATACCTGAGGTGCTTGGAGGATCTCGAAACTAGAGAAGTGCTTCAGGATATACACGAAGGGGACTGTGGTAACCATACTGGGGGCAGATCATTATTCTCAAAGGTGTTAAGAACAGGATACTATTGGCCGACGATGAGGAAAGATGCTGCAGAATATGCTCGAAGATGTGATGCATGTCAAAGGCACAATAATATATTACATCAACCTGCTGAACCACTATATCCTATTGCTTCCCCTTAGCCATTCATGAAATGGGGGATGGACATAGTAGGAAATTTGCCCAAAGCTCCAGGAGGAAAGGTCTTTATGCTGGCAATGACGGATTATTTCTCTAAATGGGTTGAAGCTGAGGCATTTGTTCAAGTCAGAGACCAAGAAGTAGTATCTTTCATAAAAAGGATTATCCTGACCAGGTTTGGGATACTAGCCGAGATAATTTATGACAATGGCTCTCAGTTTATAATCAAGAGGACTACTGATTTTTTGGAAGAGTTGGGGAATCAAAATGATCACATCAACTCCAGTACATCCTCAAGCAAATGGACAAGCAGAATCCTCGAACAAGATAATTGTCAACAATTTGAAGAAGAGACTAGGAGCTAAGAAAGGAAGATGGGCACAAGAATTACCCATTGTTTTATGGGCTGATAGAACAACAATAAAGAGTGCAACTGGGCAAACCCCATTTTCCTTAGTATTTGGAGCAGAAGCAGTAATCCCTACGGAGATGGTGATACCTACAGCAAGATCCAACCTCCAGGATCCTGAGAAGAATCCTGAAGCCCTATGCCAAGAATTGGATATTATCGATGAGAGAAGGGATGCGGCAAAGTTAAGAATGACAGCATACCAACAGAGGGTATCCAGAGCATATAACAAGAATCTAAGGACAAGGAGATTTCAAGTTGGAGATTGGGTGTTAAGGAAAGCTTTTCAGAATACAACTAATCCTGCTGATGGAAAATTAGCTCCGAAATGGGAAGGATCTTATGAGATTGAATTGGAATCTGGGAAAGGAGCATACCGACTTAAGAATACGGAGGGGGATATACTACCAAGATCCTGGAACGCTATACACCTCAAAGCCTATTTCAAGTGAGTTTAGAAATTAATTTCTAACTCAAGATGGTATAAATTCTATCTCTTTTAAATATAATTCTTTTTTTTATTTTGAACCCAATATTGACTTAAGCATCGGAGGGGTGTTAGCCAGGCTAGCACCCACCTTAGTTTAAGGTTGTGTTGCAGAATATGCTTCGGGATATAACTCCATGACATACATTGAGGATAATTCGAAGGATTAGAGGATTGGCCCGCTCTCTCACGTTTAAGGGATCCTGATCCCTTCACAGGTTTAAAGGTATTCACGTTTCTCTCGAATTGGGTTTAAACACCCTGCCTGGAGCGCAAGTTATCCAGGGATAGTTCAAGATACTGGGACCAGTCCATGTAAAAGTGGCTGACAATTTCGTTATTATTGGCTATATCCTGGATCCTAAAGGTATATGAGGATTGATCACCCTCTCTCGCGAAAGGGTATTTTCATACTCTCTAAGGTTTAAAGGTTTTCACCTTTCTAAGTCTTGGATTTTATACACTCCCGCCTGTAGCGCACAAAAATTTGGGATTTTCCCCAAAATACTTAAGGGGTTTATCCCCGGAATATTAAGGATCTATCTCCAGAATATTTTAGGGTTTATCCCCTGTAATACGAGAATTATACACAAGTGTACAAACAGTTGCAATTGATATCCGAAAAATTTCTAAGTATTCGAAGACATTATACACAGGGGAAATTCCCACTAAGGTGTTGTCAAAAGTTCAAAGGATCAAGCTTGGCACAGTTCACTAAATATCCCAGACTGGGGACATCTTCGGTGGAAAGAGTATCAAAGGATTGGAGTTTAAGCATAAATGTGTACTCTATTTCTGGTATGATCTTTCCTTTTTATTCTTTTAAGCCTTATCTGAGTTAACCAAGTTTTTGAAACTATGTTCAACAAAGCGTGATTACAACGTTTATGAGTATCCTGACCAAGATATATTCTCGGGATATACTTCAGGATATTCGGTTTTGATGTTTGAAGTATGATTGAAGATTGAAACTATACTTGAACCAAAAATCAGTTATCAAAACAAGCTTTGTAAAAATAAAAATGAACAACAATGGATAAGGCCAAAAGAAAGTTAGTTTATTAACATAGCAAAAGTTTGTGCTTTTGGTTTCATCTCAAACCGAGATCCATCCACCAAAAGCACAATTAGTTTCTAACCATATTTACTTAACAGTTGAAGGTTTCATCTCAAACCGAGATCCATCCACCTCCAACTGTTATATTGTTCAAAATAAAGCATACTAATTAATGACCAAGGGCTTCATCCTGAAACTCAGGACCCATCCACCTTTGGCCATCATATTGTTTGGTGCAGAAAAGTATATTGTTTGAAAAACATGAAATAGAAATTGTTCAACAACCACAGACTAACAAATTTAAAAAGTGGGCTCCGGCCAAGGCACGAACATCCATCATCGCCCACTCCGCTGCTTTCAAGGAGCAGCATCTTCTTCACCAACAGCCTTCCCTCCAGCATCCGCTCCATCGTCACCATCAGGATTCTTTTCGGCATCAGCCGCCTCCTCCGCTACTTTGGAAGCCTCTTCACCCGCATGCTTAGCAGGATATTCAACAGGACTCCCCCCGAGATCTTTCAACTTCGCCTCCCAAGCACTTACATTCCAGGAGGGGCATTCAAAGCCCAAAGTTTTGGCTTCATAAGCCATCTTTAGCCTGGCTTGTAGGAGGGAAATTACAACTGACCCCTTGAGACCTTCTTGGTAGGTAGTCATATCCTGCTCAAATTGAAGATGGGCAGCATCCAGCTTGGCTTGGGCGTCTTCATTGGCCTTGTTGATAGCAGCTTTAGCCTCCTGGGTCACAGCTTTGAATTTATCCTCATAGTGTTGTGACTTAGTGGCGGCTATTATCCCCGGATTTGTGATGGTGGTCTCAGCTTTCCTTAGCTTCACTTCCAGCATCTTGTTTAGACCACAACTTTCTTCGTAGAGGCTCGTCAGGCGTTCAAGACCTTACAAAACAGAGAAAGAGGTATTAACTTACATTAACATATATAACCAGCATATGGTGCAGGATGTAGGTTAAGGATATGAACCTGGTTAAGGAAGCTGGTCATAAAGCCACTGGATTCAAGGAACCCATGGTGTTCATAGGGGAAGGTCTCGGATGATGCTGGAGAATCGATTTCCTTTCTTTTGCGGGAACTTGAGGCACGTGGCTTGGTAGCAGGAGAGGGCTTAGGAACAACTGCCGGTTTAGAGCTGGATACAGGCTTAGAGGTGGAAGCAGGTTTCCTGGGTTCCTTCTTCACCTGGACAGGAACATGGTAGCTGTCCAGTTCATCAAGGTCAAAGACTTCTGGAACTTTGGCTGGTGCTGCAAAACAGGGAAAATATCTAAATCTCTATTCTTATCTCCTATTTTGTTAATTAAAAATATGCAAAGATTATGTGATCCTTACCAGACATATCTGATGAAGAATATTGTGTGTAAAAGATCTGTCACAATAAGGCAACTGGTAGACCCTGTTGATTCTTTTTTGGGATTCTTCACTGGGAGGAGCCAACTCTTTGAAGTTTGCTGCATAAAAAACATCAGGATGTTAGTACAGGATACATCATCAGGATATGTTTGGGGATATCCTAAAGCCCTAAACCCTACCGGAGGTCAACCATTTCACCGGAAGGCTTTTGCCCTTGGGAATGGAATCCCGTCTAACGAAGAAAAATTTTCGTTGCCACCCATCCTCATTTTTTGAAGCTTTGAGGATGAGGGGGTTGCTAGAGGTTGAGAAAAGAAAGAAGCGACTATTGCTGTGGGATCAGAGACGGTAAGCAAGCGGAAGGTCTTCGATACAGAGATCGGGGACGTGAAGGGTTTTGATCTGGTTAAGCATGATAAGTACTGTCCAGACCATAGGCATTGTTTGGGCAAAACAGAGGCCGGCGATTCGAAAGAACTCCATGATAAATTCCGGAAAAGGATATCGAAGGCCAAGGGAAAATGGATATGATGAGAAACAGATCCATTCTTCGGAAGACACGTCAGAACGGATGCTCCGGTCAAATGGGTGGATAATCGACGTGTCAGAGAAAGCACCAGAGGTTCTTAGTGCGGCGATATCGGCGTTATCAAAAGAACACACCTCCTTCTCGGGGTGTTTGAGTGGGTTTTGATTAACAAATAACGAGATGGACTCGCTGGAATGAGAGCGTGTTCTGGTGGCCATCGGAAAATTTGAGCGAAGAAGTTCTAAGAGATAAGAAAAGGGAAATACCTGAGAAATCTGAGTAAGGTGATCGTTTATCAACAAGAAAAAGAGAAGATATAGGGGCAAGATAGATGGCCATCGAGTGAAAAGCGCGTTGGAAGTTGCACAATCTCAACTCAATCGTCACTTCAATTTAATTGCCTCGGTTTGCGAGATAAGGCTTTAAAATATATCCGTCGGAATTGGTATACCAACAGATATATTTTGGGGACAATTGTTATGGGTGGATTTCTGCTTATATATCCTGAATAATATTCTGACTATGTTTCTGTTATTGTGATCAGGATACCGGATCAGGATATTGGTAACATCCTGATACAGTATCCTGGTAGTGACTAATTAATTCACGTGCAGATTAATGAAGCAAGTCTATAACGTTCGAGTGGACTTCTTCTCCCTAAGACTCGGGCTAATATGTTGGAATGGGAACGTTGAAACCGGAAGACGTGGACTACAACGTTCACAAATGGAATATTCGCTATATCCCGGAATTATAAGCTAGTTAGTTAGCTTTCTTTTACTATAAATAGGATTGATCGGATCAGATAAGAGGACACACAATTCATCGTACCCTCTTGCTCTCTAGCTTCAATCACTCACAACACACTTACACTTGTATTCAAATTGCATTGTAACACCTAGTTTGTCTGTATTATATCCTGCACTGTATCCTGACATTTGAAGCAATAAGAAGAACTAGGCAGCTGCGATTGTTAGCTCCCGAGGTTTTATGCTGGCGATCTAGATTGATCAAGGGCTTTCCTCGTACATCCTATGTCACCCTTTACCTTTTTGCTCATTGTTTGATTGTAGATATAGCTCGATATCCTGAGCCGTATCCTGAAAAGTGTTTTTACTAATTACTTAATCAGCATATTTTTCACAAATTTATCTAGCACACTACCTCACAAATCTAATTTGATTACTAAATTACTTAGGTAATTTTTGACCAAAACAGTATGAATTCTGTCTCTTTTAAATATAATTCTATTTTATTTGAACCCAATACTGACTTAAGCATTGGAGGGGTGTTAGCCACCTTAGTTTAAGGTTGTTTTGCAGAATGTGCTTCGGGGTATAACTCCAGGATATACACTCAGGATAACTCGAAAGATCAGAGGATTGGCCCCCTCTCTCATGTTTAAGGGATCCTGATCCCTTCACAGGTTTAAAGGTATTCAACTTTCTCTCGAATTGGGTTTAAACACCCCGCCTGGAGCACGAGTTATCCAAGAATAGTTCAAAATAACGGGACCAGTCCATGTAAAAGTGGCTGACAATTTCGTTATTGTTGGCTATATCCTGGATCCTAAAGGTCACTACTAGAAAAAAGGGTATTTGCTATGAAATATTCGGTCACAATACGGTAGCAATTTCCTTGTTGTCACCATTTTTCCACCGAAAATGCGGTGACAAAAACAACCGTGTCAATTGCCCTAATGCCACCAAATAGTGACCATTTTTATATTTTGCTACCAAATTTTTGCCACCACAAAACTGGTCAAAATTATTTGCCACCGCTACATGTTTTGCTACGCTCCACCTTGTTTTGCTACCATGTTGTGACGAGTTTTTTTGCCACCGCTTTGATACCATTTAGCCACCGATATTGCCACCATTTCTACCATGTTGTGACGAGTTTTTTGCCACCGCTTTGATACCATTTAGCCACCGATATTGCCACCATTTTTGCCACCATTTCTATGTTGTGACGAGTTTTTTGCCACCGCTTTGATACCATTTAGCCACCGATATTCCCACCATTTTCCACCGTTTTTTATTCCAGATACCATTTAGCCACGCGTAGATACCATTTAACCACCATTTAATACCATTTAGCCACCATTTTTGACACCAGGCACCATTTAGCGACACATTTAGATACCATTTAGCCACCATTTAATATCATTTAGCCACCATTTTTTGACACCACCATTTATTTGCTACGGAGTTGTTTGGTGGGTTTTGATTCAGATTTCTCCCTGCTATTTCACCAAAATTACATATCAATAAAACTCCAAAATATATATAAAAAGTCTAATAAAATAACAAAATCCCAAAGTTATATAAAACATCTCTGTTTCAAAAGCATATAAAACATTCTAAAAAAAATACCAACTAAAACATAAAACAATCAAAAGTATCCTAATATGATAAACATCGAAACATTCGAAACCAAGTGTTTACAGCCTATTTTCGAACTGTAGCCGTTAACACAGCTTCAATTTGTGACATCCTCTCGAGCAGAGCATCTTTATCCGCTTTATCTTTTTCTTTTTCAGCCAACAACGTTGCAATAATTCCATCTAACCTTTCTTTTTCTTCATCATTATCCTTAACGAGCTCCTTGATAACTAAGTTCAACTTTTCAATCTACAAAACAACCAATGAATAGAATCAAGAAGTCAGAACTAACAAAAGTAATAACGGGTCAAGTTGGTTGCAAAGAAAACATAATACAATTGTGAGCTACATTTTAAATGTTTGCATATTTAGAAGGAAATTATACCTAATTTCAAAAGCAAATTTTTGTATGAAACAACCCGTAGAGAAAGTGTTATCAAATCAATATGAAATTCCTCAATATGAATGTCAACCCCAACGATAAAAAAACAAACATCGCAAACCAAACAAACAGAAATGCACAAAAATTACTAATGTATGTGATTCCACTTATGCCAAAGAGCAAACAAAATTTATTTATATTTCTAAAAACTATTAGTCTAAAAGGATTAAACATACCTCAGGGTCTTCTCTGTTATGTACACACGGGTCACTAACATTGCCTAACCCGTACACTTTTCCTTTATTCTTGCCCCCAGCTCGTGACCATAAGTCTTCGTCAAATTTTGGATGTTTAATGCGTTCTTTCCCATACTTTTCCACAAGAAAACCATCATATTTAACCTAACGGGATAAACACATAATTATATTATTCAAATCTCATTTTAATAAACTTCTGTTTTTTTTAAATATGTTGTTTCGATTTACTAATCAATCAACTTACCCAAGTCTCCTCTGCCCTATCATCAACCCATACAAGATTTTCTTCTTGAGTGTTTCCTTCCGAATCAACATCCAAAATTAGTGAACAACTACAACTTAGATCTTTATCCAATGGTCGACTTCCTTTCCTGTAGTGTGATTGCTTCCACGCTTCATGAACTGACAGTTCACGCCCAAGTATCTTAGCCTACAAATGTGGAATTTAGAAGTTAATAAAAATGATATTTACATGATATATATATATATATATATATGGGAAGGTTAAAATGAGAACCACCTCGAGTTGTAAGAACCGCGGGAACTACACCGTGGGGGGCGCGGTGGACCAAATTTTTTTTTCATAAACGTAGATGCATGTATAAAAACACCATTTGTAAAAAAAAAATTCAAAAAAAAAAAAAGTCGTGTGTGTAGTTTTGAGCGCCACAAGTTTGTGTTTACGGGACCCGTAAATCTAGCCGGAAAATTTACGGGTCCCGTAAACACAAACTTGTGTTGCTCAAAACTACACCCACGACATTTTTTTTTGAATTTTTTTTACAGATGTTGTTTTTATACATGCATCTACGTTTCTGAAAAAAAAATTTGGTCCACCAAGGCCCGGATCAAAAAGTTCTCGCGGTTCTTACAACTCGAGGTGGTTCTCATTTTAACTTAATCCTATATATATATATATATATATATATATATATATATATATATATAAAAGAGGGAAATTAACAATTTTTACCGCTTTTCTTTTCATGCTCGCATAGGATTGAGATCCTAGTGTATGTTTGCCTCAGGTTGCCCTACTTCTAATTTCTTTGTTTCTTAAAGACTTTGCTTTCCACTTAGGTGTGTTCCAGTGATCAAGTATTTGTTTCCATATCTCAGATCTTATCCATGCTGGTTTAAAGTCAATAAGATCGGTCATATCCTCTCCAACATTTTTACCTTTTTCTTTCGCTATAGCTTTAGCATCATTTCGTACGTTCCGCAACAAATTATGGAATTTACCAGCAATGCACTTCTCCCAGCACCTATGAATTCGTGCATTCCATTTATCCTCCCACTGGAAATGCATCTATGAAGAAAAAACTTTAAATAAACGTACAAAATGTTCCAACCAGTTAAATAATAAGAATGGTCTAAGTACACACACCTGGAATCGCTCAAATAACCGTGTCTTGTGCTCATTAGGAACATGTCTCTAACTCTCCCATGGACTGGACCATAAACTTATTAAATTTGATAAAATAACCCGGGTAGCAGTCCCTTGATTACTAAATCTACAAAATGAAAGCAATGATTACAAAACCATATTAGTAACATTTTTTATGTACATAAAGAAACAATACATGTGTACTTACTCTCCATCTACAACCCAAATCCATTCGCGATTGATTGGTTCAGGTACTTGGACGTGGGAAGCGCTTCCCTGCCTCGTGGGAGCAACATGAATAGCAGAGTCATCATCACCAGCACTACTCTCAGTGGGGGAATTCATCACATGAAAATCAGACTTGTCATCAGCATCACCAACACCTCGATCACCATATTGAACACCACCTCGCCCAACACCTCGATCACCCACTTGACCACTACTTTGATTGTTACCTATACCACTACGTCGCCCAACAACTCGATTATTCGTTTGACCACCACCTCGCATATAAACTCGACCACCACAACGCCTAGTCCCTTGATTACCAGCTACACCGCTACCTTGACTACTACCTCGTCCAACACCTCGTCCAACAGCTTGACCATCATCTTGACCAAAACCTCGACCACCAGCTGGAACACTACCTCGACCCATAGTGCGTGCCATGATATCTACAACAAAAGCAACCATAAATATTTAGACTAAAGATAACACAAACTAGTTACAATCACTTTTAATGTTAGACAACTAATTAGCAACAAAAACATTTTTTTTGAAAGAACATGAATTATGCATAATTCTAAATAAAAGCCTAACCTTTATATATAATAATCGAACCTAACACTTGATTCTTCATTTTCAAAAATTTCATCGTTACAAGTCCCAAACATGTATACTATAGGTTTTTTTTTCTTCAAGTTCTTGTCATAATTTGGTTTTCGATTTCTACTTTGTGATGCTGGTTCTTTGTAGGAATTTGTTTTTTTCCCTCGCAAACATCTACAGGGTTCTTAATCTCTCTCTCTCTCTTCACATTGTTACTTATTCAAACACTTCATAACACATAACCTGCTAATCTTTAGTATGTGACATGGTTTTAGGAAGAAGATGAGGAACGATCAGATAGGTGGAAGAACTTTCTAGAACGATAGTCGGAGTGTGCTCAGTTGCCTATAAATGGCTCATCGATCTTGTGAAAATGTCTTTAAATTACACACAAAAGAGAAAGAAATGGTTTAACTGCGATATCCATCGGCTGTCAAAAGCTTAAAACGTTAACCTACTGTTGTAGTCAAATGACGAATTCGGCCCTGGTAACTTTTTCGAAGAATTGCCCAGACATCAGTCGCTTTAAACTAATCATCTCGACGCTAAAACAGCCCGACCACGCGACTCTTCAACCGTTTCATCACGGGTATGGTGACACTGTGGAATCATGCAAGTCGAATGAGGTTTCAGAGTCAATTATTAGTGTGACCCGCGCGTTAACGGTTGGGATATTGAGGGGGTATAGAGTTGGTGCTAGGAAAGGTGATCCGGGGGGTAATGCGTTTGCGGATAGGGTGTTGGATAAGCTATTTTCGCCGGATGGGTCTGGTTTTGTTTCGGTTATTGTTTGGAGTTTTGCGAAGAATATGGTTATGGCAATTGGGTATGCATGATGACAGACCTAGAGACTGTGGTTATGAAATATGATAATAGTATATTAGATAGATATGTGTTTGAAGCTTATATTGATCATGTTTCTGACCTACATGTGCGTTTCCTGTAGACCTGGCAAACAGGTATTCTAATATTGTAATAATAACTTTATTATTTTCTTCAAGCCTCCCATATCATTGATAAAAACAATCGAAAACATAAGAACAAATTGAAGTGATGAAATTGCTAAAGAAGGAAATTTGTCACACCCCTATTTTTCCACGTGTCACCGGTGGGCCCGGTGGGGAGTATCGTGACGTAGTTGGTATCATCATAGACAAACAACACAATATATAAATGCATAGCGGAAGCAAAGATAGATTCATTTCAACTTTAATAAAGTGTAATATTAAATATCACTAATAGTTGAAACGGATCCACAGGCGGATCAAAATAAAATAAGATATTGTTCAATAGTTTAATGTCGTCCAAGCTTGCGAGACTTATTGTGGACGCTCTAGAAGACAGCCAGCCTATTACGTGTAGTACCTGCACTTAACCTTTTGGGAAAATACATCAGTTTACACTGGTAAATATAATTTAACTGACTCATTTTGAAAAGAGTTGAAAATTGATTTGAATGCACGTGGCACAAAACATTTTATAACTTGGGATAATTATTTATTATAATAATCTTGTGAACGAATTACATGTTACTTGTGCGTTCAGTAGTCCGGATCTTGTCCGGGTTAAAGATCAATAGACCTTCCACATTAGAGTTATACACTGACGGGTGTACGCCTACACCCCGTGCTTAGGTCGTGGCCATCTCGTAAGATGATGCCGAGGATATCCGGGACATGGTCATTAACCCCCCAAAGGCTTTAAGTGAACAAGACTGTTTAAACGAGCCGATCAAATTATTCAATTAACCATTCAGAGATGTAAGATTTGATGCTCGATCAAGCGGTATTCTATATACCGTAACCCAAGCCTGTATAGGGAAAATAAGCTAAAAGTATTTACCTGAGTATAGTATAATTCTCAACAAGCAAAAAGGCAAGTAGCTTTTACCGGTGCTCCTAATCTGGAACGAAGGTTTATAATAACCTATTAGATTTCTAACGGGTCTTTATTTAAGCTTAAGCTTAGACCGGCTAGTTTAAAGGACGATACGGTTCAAACGCACGATTAAGCGAAGACCGGATAGAATGTGATTTAGACCCGACAAGTTTGAATACTTGTATAATATGGGTATACTAAATACATTCTGGATTTTGAGACAAAAATGATAATGTTTGACCCGTCTAGGTCAATTTATGCAAACTAGTTACATAAACCGAACCGAACGCGAAAAGTGCGTTACGGGTAACCGTAAGAGTCATATGCAAGTTCCCTGAGATAATATGCTCTAAATATGGTATAACATCAGTAAGTTATCTTCTATTATGCCCAAAATGGATTTAAACACAAATTAGGCCTCATAAGGGCATTTTGGTCATTTAAAAGATTATAAAAGAGTTTATTTGTAAATCTGAGTTATGGGTCTGATTTATACAGTAAGTATACTTAATTTAACATGTTATAACAGTAGGGTATGATCCATATGTGAAACTTATCATTTAAAACCAAACTATGCACCTTAGGGGTATTTTGGTAATTTCACAAGGGTTAAAAATGTCAAAATTGGAAACCTGAGTTTATAAACTTGTACTTACTGTTATTTTATAAAAATATGCTAAGAACATCAGTAGGTATCAACGTTATATGTATAATATGGTTATAGTACATACTATGCGTTAAAAACGCTTAAAAAGACGATTTAGAGCCGTTTCCGGGTTTTTAAAAGAAAGATGATATTTTTATATTTCCAGAATGCTCAAAATAATTTATTTAACAAATAAAATCAGTAGAAAAAGGTTTGGGGTCAAAAGGATTTGTAAAACTCATTTTATGGCTAAAAAGGGCAAAATCGGTATTAACCGAATTAAGCTTAGAGACCTATGATATGATCAGCCAAAAATTAAATAAAAATCTTTAAAAATCCCAAAATATTATATAACATCAGTGGGTAAAAATTTGGTATCAAAAAGTGGGTTTAAATAGGTTATATGCTAATTACGTCGTTTAAGTAACAAAAGGCTTTCAAATTACGATATTGAGCATAACTCTTAATCTGGACCTCAAACTGATATCAAATTTTTGGTGCAATTTTATAAACCAGTAACAAATGTTTCTACTCTTTCACTTTTTCAAAAATCACGTTTTATAGTAAAAAAGGGCAAAATAGTCAACTTTAAGCATAAATCGGAAACATGCATATGAATCGGTTAAGCATTGAACCAAGTTGTAAAATCTCAGAGAGTTAAACTTATATGAAAATTGGTCCAAAATATGCTCTAATGCAGATCTCAAATATGCATGAACGGATCAGAACTGAAAGTCAAAGAAAAAGTCAATTTATGCGACTTTCGGTTCCGATTCGGGTTTATACTGAAAATTGTCGAGTTGATCATGTTGAAACATGTTCTTACATTAATTACAAAGTTATTTTGATGATCAAACAGGTTGCATGTAGCCTACATTGTTAATCATGCTTAAATTTGCAAAAACACATTCTGTTGACTTTTTAAGAAAAGCTTTGACTCGACAATTAACATACTTAGAATGGGAATCTGAAAACACCCACATAAATACCAACTTGTAGGTGCTTTCAATTTGAGAAATGACAGAGCCAATCTCGTTTAATCTCAAAGTCAAGTTTAAATTACGATGGTTTGACTTTCGGTTGATAAACTAAGCTAGAACGAATTTGCAAAGGTTATGAATACTTACAATGGTCCTAATAAAGCTTAGAGATCACTAGGAAGTTGCCTTGTCGGCCAGAGAGCTCCAGAAATGTTCTTGTGAATTTTGTGAATTGCATGTGTTCAAAGTAGTGAGCTTCAAGACCTTTTTATCACCATTTTGATCTGATTAGAAGGTGCCACAGGGGTCTAGGAGTGTTGTGGGATGAAGACAAGTGGCCCTAGTTGCATGTAAGTTCATTGGTGAGGCTCTGGAGTCGACAACAGCTGTTAACAACTCGCAAAACAGACATAACTGGCAGCTGGTCGCTGCATCTGTCGCTGGCAGCTGGTAGGCGGGCCGCGACAGGTCCCTCGCGGGCCGCGTACAAGGGGATGACCAGCTTAACAAGTTTCAATCAATTGTAATTTAGTCCTTGTCCTTTTGTAACGTGTTTTTACTTATTTATCTTGCACATTAGACCCTAAAACCTGAATTTTAAGGGCCTTGGGACATTTACAAATATGGTAAGGTCCTTGGTTAACTTTGTGCTTACCCGAAAAGTCACGAGATTCAATGTTAACGCATTTAACCCTTCGTGCACGGTTTTGATCATAACTTTCTCATACGATAGCGAAACTCGATGAAATTTTATCACATGTTCTAGTGAGTATATTTTATCATTACAAAGCTTCGGGTTTGCCAAAAGGTCACTCAGAGGTATACTTTCAACATGTTGACACATTTAGCCCCTGTAGTTTGTAATTCCTCACTTTCTTTCATTTTCCGCTTCGTATGATCCATGATTTATCTGTTTAAGATTATAAACATCATATAGGGTTATTTTAGAGCCTATTTATCCATTGTTGACACTTTGGACCCTTATTTTCACTTAGTTTCACTGTTTGTCAACTTTAGTCCCTCTAAAGTATGTTTTCACATATTCAAAGTCCATGACACGTGTCAATACATTATTGGACGTAAATTTTCGAGGTGTTACATCCTCACCCCCTTAAAAGAAATCTCGACCCCGAGATTTACTGAAACAAATGAGGGTATCTTTCTTTCATCGTGGATTCTACCTCCCATGTGTATTCGGGACCTCTACGGGCATCCCATTTGACCTTAACAATAGGTACATGCTTCCTTCGAAGCTTCTTTACCTGTCGATCTTCAATCGATAATGGCTTTTCCACAAATTTCAAGCTTTCATCTATATGAACATCCGTATGCGGTATAACCAGTGATTCATCAGCGAAACACTTCTTCAAATTACAGATGTGGAACACATTATGGATAGCACTAAGCTCTTCAGGCAAGTTTAACTTATAAGCAACTGACCCGACACGTTCGATAACCTCAAAAGGTCCTATGTATCTCGGGCTTATCTTGCCTTTCTTACCAAATCGCATCACCCCCTTCCAGGGTGATACTTTTAGCAACACTTTATCACCTACTTCGAAGTGAAAAGCCTTTCGCTTTGGATCCGCATAAATTTTCTGCCTATCCCTGGCAGCTTTCAAACGATCGTGAATCTGGACAATCTTGTCCGTCGTCTCAAAAACTATCTCTGGTCCTAATAGCTGGACATCTCCAACTTTCGCCCAACAAATGGGTGATCTACACTTTCTACCGTATAAGGCCTCAAAAGGCGCAGCTTTTATGCTGGTGTGGTAGCTATTGTTGTAGGAGAATTCAATTAATGGTAGGTTCTTATCCCAACTACCACCCAAATCGATCACACATGCACATAGCATGTCTTCCAACGTTTGAATAGTACGCTCACTCTGACCGTCAGTCTGAGGATGATAAGCCGTACTAAAATTTAAACGAGTGCCCAATGATTGTTGGAAACTTTTCCAAAAATGTGACGTGTATCTAGTATCTCTATCAGAGATAATAGACACATGTATTCCATGCAAAGCTACAATCTTATCAACGTATAACTGGGCTAACATATCGGAGCTATAAGTCTCCTTGATGGGTAGAAAATGTGCTGACTTCGTCAGTCTATCTACTATGACCCATATAGTGTCATTTCCCTTTCTCGTCTTTGGCAACTTGGTGATGAAATCCATCGTCACCATCTCCCACTTCCATGTGGGAATTTCAGGTTGTTGTAACAAACCTGACGGCTTCTGATGCGCAAGTCAAACATTTAGCTACATAAGCAGCTACAGACTTTTTCAAACCAATCCACCAATAGTTGGCCTTTAGATCCTGGTACATCTTATCAGCTCCAGGATGAACGGAATATTTGGAACTGTGGGCTTCCTGGAGGATAACATCCCGAAGTCCTCCATAAACTGGAACCCATATTCGTCCATTCAATCTAAGCATTTCGTCTTTGTCATAGGATAACTGCTCCTCAGTTATTCCTAGCTTTTCTTCAGGATAGTTAGCTTCCAACACAGCTTCCTTCTGTGCAGCTAACACCCTTTCGTTCAAACTATTCCTGATTTCGATGCGCTTGGCATTGATTCTTATTGGCTTCACTCTTTCTTTTCTGCTTAAAGCATCAGCAACTACATTTGCTTTGCCTGGATGGTATTTTATCTCACAATCATAATCATTTAGAGTTTCCATCCATCGTCTTTGTCGCATGTTCAAGTCCTTCTGATTGAACAAATGTTGAAGGCTCTTGTGATCCGAATAGATTACACACTTGGTTCCATATAAGTAATGTCTCCAAAGTTTTAATGCAAATACAACGGCACCCAGCTCCAAGTCGTGGGTGGTGTAGTTCTTTTCATGCACCTTTAGCTGTCGCGAAGCGTAGGCAATAACTTTGCCTTTCTGCATGAGTACACAGCCCATACCAGTGTGTGATGCATCACAATACACCACAAATTCTTCTATACCATTGGGCAATGTTAACACCGGTGCATTGCTTAACTTTTTCTTCAGAATGTCAAAGGATTCCTGCTGCTTAGGGCCCCAATCAAACTTAACCTTCTTACGTGTCAACGTCGTTAGGGGCGCAACAATCCTTGAAAAGTTTTCGATGAAGCGCCTATAATATCCTGCTAAACCCAGAAAACTGTGAATCTCAGTAGGCGTCTTTGGCTCTTGCCAATTCATAACTGCTTCTACCTTAGCGGGATTCACTTGGATACCACGCTCACTTATCACATGTCCAAGGAATTGGACTTCTCGAAGCCAAAATTCGCACTTCGAAAATTTGGCGTAGAGTTTCTCTTGGTGTAGAAGTTTGAGAATACAACGAAGGTGTTTCTCGTGGTCAGCTTGGCTCTTTGAATAGATGAGAATGTCATCAATAAAGACGATGACGAATTTATCCAGATAAGGCTTGCAGATGCGATTCATGAGATCCATGAATGCGGCTGGTGCATTAGTGAGCCCGAAAGGCATCACTAGGAACTCGTAATGTCCATAACGAGTCCTAAATGCTGTCTTGTGTACATCTTCATCTTTGACCTTCAACTGATGATAGCCTGACCTCAAGTCGATCTTAGAGAAGTAGCTTGCTCCTTGTAACTGATCGAACAGATCATCGATCCTGGGCAAAGGATACCTATTCTTGATGGTGACTTTATTAAGCTCACGGTAATCGATGCACAGACGCATCGATCCATCCTTCTTCTTGACGAACAAGATCGGCGCTCCCCAAGGAGACGAACTAGGTCTAATAAAACCTTTAGCTAACAGATCATCTAACTGCGTCCTTAATTCCTTCATCTCCGTTGGTGCTAACCTATAAGGTGCTCTCGCTACTGGTGCCGCACCCGGGATGATGTCAATTCGGAATTCCACTTGCCTATCTGGTGGTAAACCAGGTAGTTCTTCAGGAAAAACTTCGGGATATTCCGCAATGACAGGGATGTCTTCAATCTTGGGCTTTGGCTCATCAATAGTAACTTGTGCCATATAAATGACACAACCCTTCTGTAGACATCTGGATGCCTTGAGCATGGACACTTGCTCAGGCAATCCATGTTGAGTATCACCTTGAATGGTAAGTGACTCCCCAGACGGGGTTTTGACTATCACTTGCTTTCTGTTGCACACAATCTGGGCTTGGTTATGCGATAACCAATCCATGCCTATAACTACATCAAAGCCGGCTAGCTTAAAGGGAAGTAAGGACAAAGGAAAAGAATGATTCCTAATGGATATAACACATCCATCTAAAACAGTTGAGGCTGTTTCTATGGTTCCATCAGCTAATTCCACCTCGTATTTCACACTTAAGGTTTGAACAGGTAGGTTTAATAACTTACAGAACTTATCATCAACAAAAGACTTATCTGCTCCTAAATCAAACAATACTCTAGCAAAAACATCATTTACAAGAAAAGTACCTGTAATAACGTTGTCATCTTGAACAACTTCCTTAGCGTCCATCTTGAAGACCCTCGCGTTGGTCTTCTTCCCATCTTCGGCTTTCTTGGAGTACTTTGGGCAATTAGACTTGATGTGCCCTTTTTCGTTGCAACCATAACATGTTGCATCCTTCAGCTTCTTACACTCCAAAGTCTTATGATCCGTGGATTTGCAAATCCCACAGGATCTCACGTGAGACTGTGATCTCGACTCCAAACGACACTTCCCAAAGTGGTTCTTCTTACAAGTTTTACATTTGGGCTTATCCCTCGACTGTTGCCCATCTCTCTTAGATCCCGACCCTTTCCTGTGGTCGTTATTTCCTCGGTGTCTCTTTTCTGATCTTCGTGAGGTATCATCCTCACGCTTCCTCTTATTCTCTTCCGAGTTCCTGAGTGCTCTCAACCTGACTACGTCCAGGGTGAGAGAGAGAGATAGATCAGCTACTGATCTGAAAGTTGTAGGCCTCGATGCCTTAACACTTGCTTTAATTTCAGGGGCTAAACCCCCGATGAAACGGACAATTCTTTTCGGCGCTGGGGTTACCAAGTATGGAACCAACCGAGATAGAGCATTGAAAGTGGTGAGGTATGCCTGGCAGTCTAGATTCTTCATCACCAAAGATAAGAAGTCTGACTCGATCCTTTCAACTTCATGTTGTGGGCAAAAATTCTCTTTAATAAGAGCAACAAACTGATCCCATGACATACTGTAGAGTGGGATCTTTCCAGCAGTTTGTAGGAGAGATTTCCACCACGCCAGTGCGTCTCCTTTGAACGATTGGGATACGTACTTCACTACATCCCGATCAGCACACCCGCTGATATCTACTACTGTATCCATTTCGTCCAACCAGGTCATGCAGTCGATCGCTCCTTTCTCCCCAGTAAAGTCTCTGGGTTTACATGAGACGAAGTATTTATACGTACAGGACTTACTATGCGGTCCCTGTTTCTGCTTAGATCTTCTTTATCGGGACACTGTTTTGGTTAGAGGAGTGATAATCCTCATCATCCCTATTGAGCTCATCTTTTTTAGGTCCAACTTTCTTAGAGGGCGGCTTGCTATGAGCCTCCGAGTGGACTTTCGGTTTGGAACGTGGTGCAGATCGGGTCCTACTCCGGGTCCCGGTCGATTCACTATACTGTCTATTTAGCGCTTCGATAACAGCATCATTCACTAATGCTTTCAGCTCCGCACCTGTTACTAATATTTTAGTATTATCAGGGTTTTCTGCTGGACGACTGTTTAATTCTTCAGACTTAGCCATGTAGTCTAAATTGCTACATAAAAATAAGGACAAGGTCTATTTAGAAGTCTAAACAGTATTATCGTTCTTGACGATTTATTAACCATGGTAAATAAAAGCCATATTAGTTAATTTAATAGTTTCATTCAGGATTTTTACTAATAATCTTTTTAGAATGAAATATAATATTGGCATAATAAGCCTAGTCACGTAGACAAATTTCTAAATTACAAATTTAGATCTTATAGGATTAAAATTTGAATAAATAAGACAAATCAATCCTTTTCTTGGCAGGGAGTTTATAAACTACAGCTGCCTTTTTGTTTTATATGACATTAATTACACCCGTAGGCATTATGTCACAACCAAATATATATAGAAATATTAAACTTGGATACTATATTTAAAGGGTGGCGTGTGTGATTTTACGGATCACACTTAGCCAAGAATGTTAACATGTTTACACATGTTAACAGAGATTTGAATCTTTTTAAACAGGTTCTACCATATTGGCTAGATTTATGATAACATAACAGCTAGGTTTTACCTTTTAAGATCCTTGTTATTTTATTAAAATGGTAAATCAAAATAATAAATGTTATTTTCATTTATTCATATACTATGTTTATGCATATAATTTAATATGAAAATCTTAAATTAGCCATTCAAATAACAAAAAAAATTAAATCAGTACGATTTTGCCCTAAACGGGTCTTTTACATAAACCACATGCCCACTCAGGGGCCAAATAACAAAACAAACAAACCCACGCAGGGGTCAAATAAAAGATATGCCCACGTAGGGGCAGAACAGAAAGAAATACCCACGCAGGGGTAGAGTACTGAAATAAATATATGTCCACACAGGGACATTAGTACCACACTAATATAACCAAACAAACAAAGGATTCAATGACCCTTCTTGCTTTTACCCTTGATCAGATCCACCATCTTCTTAAACATCCCCCGGTTATGCCTCAGATCATGCCGCAACTCATCTCGCATCTCTTGACGCACCTCTTGTATCTCATGAAGGATCTCTTGCATTTGGGGCGATGACATCGCCGGTGCCTGAGGTGGTTGTTGGTAATGCTGAGGTTGAGCAGGCGGCGGTTGATAATACGGAGGTTGAGGAGGCTGTGACTGCTGATACCCATATGATGGGTACCCATAGGTCGAGGGTCCCGTAGCCCAGGGACCTCCGTAGGGACCTTCTTGGTGGAAAGTGTTGGAGTTTGCTGCTATCCAGTAGGGGTCCTCCGTAAAGTTGTACCCCGTGTGAATCTGCTGCTCGAAGGGGTTGAATGCTGCAGCACCAGTGTAAGCGGGGATTGGGTCTCCAAAACCCAATGGTGGCTGTTGCGCGACTGGCGCAGATGCTACTTCAGAGACGGGGTGTGAAGATTCACCCATCTCTGGTTCTTCGTGGACCGGTGAGTACCGGCTGCCACTCGAAAGTGGAGGGGTGCTGATACACACTCCCCCTCGTGCGGACATCCGCAAGGTAGTTCTCCTTCGCCTCGGAGGCGAGGGAGGTTGAAGCTGAGGCGGTGGTGGCGGCGGAGTGACCGCTACAAGTCTGGAATCCTCGGAAGGATTCTGCTGCTGCTGTGGCTGCTGCTGTGGCTGGTGTAGGGGAGAGTGGTGAGGCAGGTGCTGGGGAGAGTTATGGTATGACTGGTGCAGAGGAGAGTTATGGTAAGACTGGTGAAGAGAAGAGTGATGGGGCTGGTGCAAAGGAGAGTTATGATAACTGGGGGTAAACACCCAGTCGTGCTGCTTGAAGTTCTCCTCAAAGCTATCGGGACCATTGTAAGGTGATCCCACAAACGGTGACCCATCTGAAATCTCGATGGGGTGGTTCGGTGTTCCGGAGGGTGGCATAGCAGGATCAGTATCCTCATCAATGTCCATCGGGTTGCCACCAGAAAAGTGGTCTTCTGGTCCAAGTGGGTTAAAACCCACTGCTGCTGCTAAGTAGTCATCAGGGTTGAACTGACCCTGGAAGACAGGTGATGGTTGGTTAAAAGGTGAATTGTGTCCTATTAAGGGAATGTAGGACTGTTGTGAGTTGTGGGGCTCATTCTCCGAATGAGGCCCAAAGGAGTGCGGGATCGATGGAGAGGTACTCAGTGAGACTGAGCGCCTAGCAGGTTCGGTAAAAGACCTCCAAAGGTCTTGGGCATCAGTGTTGTGAGGATCTGAAGGTGTTCGCTGGTGTGACGGCCCGGCCTCGTGGTCGTTTGGAGCTACATGTGCTCCTTGTCCTCGGCCTCTACCTCTCATACGTGGTGGCATACTGGTGATCCTGTCAAAAGCAACAAGTGATACAACAAAAATATATGTAAGACAAAGTTAGAAAAATAAAACAAAAATTTGGAAATTTCCTAAGTTCTTTGTTTAGACTCGAGAATCGAGGATTGTGCAATTATGTAACTGAGATTAAACACAAAAGACTAGTGTTTAATTCACTCAGAGTTGGCTCTGATACCAACCTGTCACACCCCTATTTTTCCACGTGTCACCGGTGGGCCCGGTGGGGAGTATCGTGACGTAGTTGGTATCATCATAGACAAACAACACAATATATAAATGCACAGCGGAAGCAAAGATACATTCATTTCAACTTTAATAAAGTGTAATATTAAATATCACTAATAGTTGAAACGGATCCACAGGCGGATCAAAATAAAATAAGATATTGTTCAACAGTTTAATGTCGTCCAAGCTTGCGAGACTTATTGTGGACGCTCTAGAAGACAGCCAGCCTATTACATGTAGTACCTACACTTAACCTTTTGGGAAAATACGTCAGTTTACACTGGTAAATACAATTTAACTGACTCATTTTGAAAAGAGTTGAAAATTGATTTGAATGCACGTGGCACAAAACATTTTATAACTTGGGATAATTATTTATTATAATAATCTTGTGAACGAATTACATGTTACTTGTGCGTTCAGTAGCCCGGATCTTGTCCGGGTTAAAGATCAATAGACCCTCCACATTAGAGTTATACACTGACGGGTGTACGCCTACACCCCGTGCTCAGGTCGTGGCCATCTCGTAAGATGATGCCGAGGATATCCGGGACATGGTCATTAACCCCCCAAAGGCTTTAAGTGAACAAGACTGTTTAAACGAGCCGATCAAATTATTCAATTAACCATTCAGAGATGTAAGATTTGATGCTCGATCAAGCGGTATTCTATATACCGTAACCCAAGCCTGTATAGGGAAAATAAGTTAAAAGTATTTACCTGAGTATAGTATAATTCTCAACAAGCAAAAAGGCAAGTAGCTTTTACCGGTGCTCCTAATCTGGAACGAAAGTTTATAATAACCTATTAGATTTCTAACGGGTCTTTATTTAAGCTTAAGCTTAGACCGGCTAGTTTAAAGGACGATACGGTTCAAACGCACGATTAAGCGAAGACCGGATAGAATGTGATTTAGACCCGACAAGTTTGAATACTTGTATAATATGGGTATACTAAATACATTCTGGATTTTGAGACAAAAATGATAATGTTTGACCCGTCTCGGTCAATTTATGCAAATTAGTTACATAAACCGAACCGAACGCGAAAAGTGCGTTACGGGTAACCGTAAGAGTCATATGCAAGTTCCCTGAGATAATATGCTCTAAATATGGTATAACATCAGTAAGTTATCTTCTATTATGCCCAAAATGGATTTAAACACAAATTAGGCCTCATAAGGGCATTTTGGTCATTTAAAAGATTATAAAAGAGTTTATTTGTAAATCTGAGTTACGGGTCTGATTTATACAGTAAGTATACTTAATTTAACATGTTATAACAGTAGGGTATGATCCATATGTGAAACTTATCATTTAAAACCAAACTATGCACCTTAGGGGTATTTTGGTAATTTCACAAGGGTTAAAAATGTCAAAATTGGAAACCTGAGTTTATAAACTTGTACTTATTGTTATTTTATAAAAATATGCTAAGAACATCAGTAGGTATCAACCTTATATGTATAATATGGTTATAGTACATACTATGCGTTAAAAACGCTTAAAAAGACGATTTAGAGCCGTTTCCGGGTTTTTAAAAGAAAGCTGATATTTTTATATTTCCAGAATGCTCAAAATAATTTATTTAACAAATAAAATCAGTAGAAAAAGGTTTGGGGTCAAAAGGATTTGTAAAACTCATTTTATGGCTAAAAAGGGCAAAATCGGTATTAACCGAATTAAGCTTAGAGACCTATGATATGATCAGCCAAAAATTAAATAAAAATCTTTAAAAATCCCAAAATATTATATAACATCATTGGGTAAAAATTTGGTATCAAAAGGTGGGTTTAAATAGGTTATATGCTAATTACGCCGTTTAAGTAACACAAGGCTTTCAAATTACGATATTGAGCATAACTCTTAATCTGGACCTCAAACTGATATCAAATTTTTGGTGCAAGTTTATAAATCAGTAACAAATGTTTCTACTCTTTCACTTTTTCAAAAATCACGTTTTATAGTAAAAAGGGCAAAATAGTCAACTTTAAGCATAAATCGGAAACATGCATATGAATCGGTTAAGCATTGAACCAAGTTGTAAAATCTCAGAGAGTTAAGCTTATATGAAAATTGGTCCAAAATATGCTCTAATGCAGATCTCAAACATGCATGAACGGATCAGAAATGAAAGTCAAAGAAAAAGTCAATTTATGCGACTTTCGGTTCCGATTCGGGTTTATACTGAAAATATTCGAGTTGATCATGTTGAAACATGTTCTTACATTAATTACAAAGTTATTTTGATGATCAAATAGGTTGCATGTAGCCTACATTGTTAATCATGCTTAAATTTGCAAAAACACATTCTGTTGACTTTTTAAGAAAAGCTTTGACTCGACAATTAACATACTTAGAATGGGAATCTGAAAATACCCTTTTGAGTGTTTGTTACCCACATAAATACCAACTTGTAGGTACTTTCAATTTGAGAAATGACAGAGCCAATCTCGTTTAATCTCAAAGTCAAGTTTAAATTACGATGGTTTGACTTTCGGTTGATAAACTAAGCTAGAACGAATTTGCAAAGGTTATGAATACTTACAATGGTCCTAATAAAGCTTAGAGATCACTAGGAAGTTGCCTTGTCATCCAGAGAGCTCCAGAAATGTTCTTGTGAATTTTGTGAATTGCATGTGTTCAAAGTAGTGAGCTTCAAGACCTTTTTATCACCATTTTGATCTGATTAGAGGGTGCCACAGGGGTCTAGGAGTGTTGTGGGATGAAGACAAGTGCCCCTAGTTGCATGTAAGTTCATTGGTGAGGCTCTGGAGTCGACAACAGCTGTTAACAACTCGCAAAACAGACATAACTGGCAGCTGGTCGCTGCATCTGTCGCTGGCAGCTGGTAGGCGGGCCGCGACAGGTCCCTCGCGGGCCGCGTACAAGGGGATGACCAGCTTAAAAAGTTTCAATCAATTGGAATTCAGTCCTTGTCCTTTTGTAACATGTTTTTACTTATTTATCTTGCACATTAGACCCTAAAACCTGACTTTTAAGGGCCTTGGGACATTTACAAATATGGTAAAGTCCCTGGTTAACTTTGTGCTTACCCGAAAAGTCACGAGATTCAACGTTAACGCATTTAACCCTTCGTGCACGGTTTTGATCATAACTTTCTCATACGATAGCGAAACTCTATGAAATTTTTATCACATGTTCTAGTGAGTATATTTTATCATTACAAAGCTTCGGGTTTGCCAAAAGGTCAATCGGAGGTATACTTTCAACATGTTGACACATTTTGCCCCTGTAGTTTGTAATTCCTCACTTTCTTTCATTTTCCGCTTCGTATGATCCATGATTTATCCGTTTAAGATTATAAACATCATATAGGGTTATTTTAGAGCCTATTTATCCATTGTTGACACTTTGGACCCTTATTTTCACATAGTTTCACTGTTTGTCAACTTTAGTCCCTCTAAAGTATGTTTTCACATATTCAAAGTCCAAGACACGTGTCAATACATTATTGGACGTAAATTTTCGAGGTGTTACAAAATTAAGTCAAGAATCAAACGTACCTTTCGTCCGTCCGTCACCGGCGAATGATTAATCAAAACTTCAGTTGAAAGATGATCCGTAATGGTGGATTGGAGGAATTCTGCAATTGGAGGAATACCGCAAACGGCAATTGCTAACTATTAGTCCAAAAATTATGGAAATATTAAACCCTAAATGATCCTACTAATTTTTTTACTTGTAGCCCGCCTATTTTTTTCCTTTTAGCCCGCTAATTTTTTTTATCAATATTGTGACTACAAAAGACGGTGGCAAAGTAGCGGTCCGAAATCAATCACAAACCCACCAAGGTTTTTATTTTTTTTTATTTATTTGCCACCATTTTGTGACCTTACCATATCATTAGACATTTTTTTAATTTCAAATGGGGATTTCCCACTGAATTGTGACCGTAATTATAGTCAATAGCAGATTTTGCTACTAATAAGAGATCGGTCAAAAAATGGTCACAAATTTTGAAACCAATTTTTTTGGTCACAAATTCTGGTGGCAATTGCTCAATTTTCTAGTAGTGGATATATGAGGATTGATCACCCTTTCTCACGAAAGGGTATTTTCATACTCTCTAAGGTTTAAAGGTTTTCACCTTTCTAAGTCTTGGAGTTTATACACTCCCGCCTGTAGCGCACGAAAAATTGGGATTTTCCCCAGAATACTTAAGGGTTTATCCCTAGAATATGAAGGATCTATCTCCAGGATATTTTAGGGTTTATCCCCTGTAATACGAAAAGTGTACAAATAATTGCAATTGATGTCCAGAAAATTTCTAAGTACTCAAAGACATTATGCACAGGGGACATTCCCACTAAGGCATTGTGAGAAGCTCAAAGGATCAAGCTTGGACCTAGTTCACTAAGTATCTCAGACTAGGGACATCTTTGGTGGAAAGGTTGCAAAAGGTCTAACGTTTAAGGATAGAGGTGTACTCTGTTTATGGTATGAACTTTCCTTTTTGGTCTTTTGAGAGCCTTATCTAAATTGCCTAAATTTTTGAAAGTTTGGTTGGAAGATTTTATGAGTATCCTGATCAAGATATGTTCTCAGGATATATTTTCAGGATATTTGGTCAGAATGTTTGAAATATTACACTAAGATTGAAAAGTTGAAATTGTATTCAAATCAAACAATACATAACAAGAATTGCAAAAAAGGACAACAATAGATAATGTCATAAAAAGGTTATATTATTAACATACAAAAGATTGTGCTTTTGGCTTCGTCTCAAACCGAGACCCATACACCAAAAGCACGATTAGTTTTCTACCATATTTAGTTAACAATTGATGGCTTCGTCTTGGAACCCAAGATACCTCCACTTTCAATTGTTAAATGTGTTCAAAATAAACCATACTAACTGATGACCAAGGGCTTTGTCTTGAAACTCAGGATCCCTCCACCTTTGGCCATCATATTGTCTACATGCAGGAAATTATAAAAATTGTTTAACAGACAAGAAAGGGAAATTGTTCAAACAACCACGAACTACCAAGTTTAAAAAATGGGCTCAGGCCTAGGCACAAACATCCATCATCGCCCACTCTGCTGCCTCTAAGCAGCACCACCCTCTTCCACCATGGCTTCATCAACACCAGCATCCGGTCCAACATCCTTCCCAGCATCACCGCCAGCATCCTTTGTAGCATCAGCATCAACCACCTTCTCGGCCACCTTAGCAGGCTCCTCAGCAACAGCCTTCACAGGATGCTGCACGGGATTGCCACCAAGATCCCTCAACTTCACCTCCCAAGCCTCAACATTCCATGAAGGGCATTCAAAGCCCAGGGCCTTAGCCTCATAGGCCATTTTCAATCTAGCCTGGAGGAGGGAGATGGCAACAGAATTCTTGAGGCCTTCCCGATATGAAGCCATATCCTGATCGTGTTGAACCTGGGCAGCATCAGACTTGGCTTGAGCCTCATGGGTGATCTTCTTGATGGCAGATTGGTGCTCTTGGGTCATTGCTTTATACTTGGCTTCATAATGCTCCGACTTGGCAGTGGTGATTGATGCTTGGTCCGCGATGGTGGTTTCAGCCTTCCTCAGCTTAGCCTCTAACATCTTGTTCAAACCACATGCGTCTTCATAGAGAAACATTAGGCGTTCTAGACCCTGCGATCAAAGGGACAAGTATCAATATATGGATATGTGTATTGAGTATATGTGTGCAGGATATAGAATGAGAATACTAACCTGATTAAGGAAGCCGGTCATGAATTTGCTAGACTCGGTAAACCCGTGATTCTCAAAGGGAAACACGTCGGATGTGGCTGGAGAATCTGCTTCCTTCTTCTTACGAGAGCTAGGAGCACGAGTCTTAGATGTTGTAGAAGCTTTGGGTGCAGTAGCGGTTTTTGAACTGGTGGGCTTTGACGTGACTGCTGGCTTAGGGTTGGTTTCTTTCTTAACTTGCATAAGGCCGGAATAACTATCCAACTCGTCAAGCTGGAAGCCTTCGAGATTGACAACTAGCACTACGAAAAAGGGAGAAATACTTAACTCTTAATACTTGTATTCTGTAATTAATTTAATAACACACTTACCAGACATTTCCGAACTTGATCTTTGACTCGAACTTATGAGAGACAGGGAAAAGGTTCTCTCGCTATCAGGAAGTCGATATATATCTTTGATCCTGAGCTCCGATTCTGCACTTGGAGGGGCTAGTTCTTTGAAGTTTGCTGCACAAGAAATGAAGATGTCAGTTTAGGATATAGTTTTAAGATATATTTGGGGATATTCCTAAAACCCTAAATCCTACCCGAAGTCAACCACTCTACTGGCAGGTCAAAAACCTTAGCGATGGAATCCCTTTTCATGAAAAAGAACTTTCTTTGCCACTAATCTTCGTTCTTAGTGGCCTTGAGGATCAGGGGATTCTTGGAGGTGGAAAAAAAAGGAGAAAACGGCTGTTGTCATGGGAGCGAAGACGGTATGCAATAGGGAGATCTTCGACACAAAGATCAGGAACATAACGAGATTTAATTTGGTCTAACACCATTAAAAATCGCCAAACCATTGGCATGGTCTGAGCGTAACTGAGGCCGGTGAGTTCGAAGAAGCGGGAGATGAAGGCTGGAAAAGGATATCGGAGTCCCAAGGAGAAAGGATAAGCTAAGAAACACACCCATTCGTTTGATGATACGTCTGATCGGACCTCCCGGTCGAAAGGACGGATAATCACCCCGGCAGGAAAGGCACCGGAATCTTTTAAGGCAGCAATGTCGGTGTTATTGTCACACCCCGACCGCGTAAAACAACAAATCGCGGCGGAATCGTCGGGGAGTGTTGTAACAGAATCATTGTTTCAAAACACACGGAAATTTGAAGTTTCGTTTTATTAAACATTAAATATTTACATCGTCTGTAAAACTAAATAAACAATTTAAACATAGTCTATCATTGTTATTAAGTCACTAAGCCCTCGTCCAGTCCTATGTGAGCATGCATCCTAGCAATCAACATCATTCAACAACACATGAAACATATGTGAAAACAAAGTCAGCAAAGAAATGCTGGCGAGTACATAGGTTTTTGAGAGTGTCGGATTCATGGCTAGTTTACATGTTGCAATACTTAATTAAAAACCTTGTTTTGAAAAGTATTGTATTGTATTGCGACATAATTAACCAACTCAAATCAAGTTGGTTATAATTTATAAAATCTCATAGCCATGATTCTTAACCCAAAACATTTATTTAATAAAATTCATTAATAAAACTCGTTAATAATTCTTGTTAATAAAACTCGTTAATAAATCTCGTTAATAAAACTCGTTAATAATTCTCGTTAATAAAACTCGTTAATAAATCTCGTTAATAAAACCCGTTAATAAATCTCGTTAATAAAACTCGTTAATAAATCTCGTTAATAAAACTCGTTAATAAAACTCGTTAATAATTCTCGTTAATAAAACTCGTTAATAAATCTCGTTAATAAAACTCGTATGGTTTATATCAATTCGAAAACCTCGTTTGTGTGACATTGTTTCAAAATCGTTTACCCAAGTGAACTAAATAACGCCACGGTATGTAATACGATGAAAACATATATATATAAGAAGTACCAGCGGCGTATCCACCATGCTTTCATCACATTACACCCGTCCCGTTATCTAACCACTAACCAAAAACCAATCGTTTACCCAAATCGTTTAATTCGTTAAAAATCGCTTTAGTCGTTTAAATCATTCTCGTTTTAAATCGTGAAAACTACTTTTGATTGTCTCGCTAATAACATCCAAACCTTCGCAACTCGCCTATCGCTTCTCGCATTAATAAACCACCAAAGGGTAAATTAACAATCACAGATTCAGTCGTTACCCACCTAACCCACACATAACCATGGGTGCAGTCTGATAACGGGATTTGTCAGATCCTATGGTACCATAACCTAATACTGGTCGGTTCGGCCAAAACTAATGGATATTATTCGTTATGTAAATACAACCAACAAGTTTGTTTACTATATCAAAATCGTTATAAATTTTGTATAAACCATATCATTTATTTTTGAAACCATCGTTAAAACCTTGAAAACATTTAGCACATATGAATCACCCCAAAACAATTGAAAACAGTAAAATAGGGAAACTATGTACTCACCTGAGAATGCTTAGAGGTCTTGGACAACAACCAAGCAAGCTAGAGGGAGCACGGAATCAATCGGCAACCTAATAACTATATAAATAAACCGGACCTAAGTCGGAAGATCGGATAGGATGAGGTTTTGTAAACCAAATGAGTATTGGAACTCATATGACATGGTTTAACAAAGTCTACATTCTAAATCGAAACCTAACCTAAGTGCTTTCGACCCATTGTGACCCATTAAGGTAGCTTAAGCTACTTTAACGTGTCGTTCGCGCAAAAGCGCGTTCGAGACGTCTAACTAGTCCTATGACAAGTATTATATGCCTAAACATGATTAAATATGTTGCATAATCAATTAAGTGACAAAAGTTTGTGTTACATATGCTTAATTACCAATTATGCATGAAAATGGCATTTTGGTCATTTACCTAAGGCATATAAACTACCTATCATACAACTAATTAAACCTAAGTGACCATAAGGTATAACCTCGGAAGGCTATTCCCTATGCAACTATGGTCACTAAACATGTTTGGTCGGATCCTAATGATCGACCAAACGGGTCGTGTTCGAAAGTTTAAGCGGGTGTTTAGTCCACTTGACTTACGACTCTACACAAGCACTAATCTAAAAAGTGACGAGTTAAACATGTTAAAACATGTTTAACGAATTTAGAAAATAGATTTGGTATCAAAACAAACAGTTTTGATACCCAAAAGTAGTTTGGTTACAAAATACACGGGAATGCGCATTTTGGCCGAAACTACGACTCGTCACTGAGCCTAGATAACGTGGTAATCAGTAGGTATAGTCACTAGGGACTATAACCATCGTGATTACGCTCATGTTACGAAGTTCAAATGAACTTCGCATTAACCATAAGCCGGTCAATGCAGAAAGTCAAACGCAGTTTAACTTTTAAGCTAAAAACGAATAAAAAGAACAAAGGAATATTTATAAAGGGTCCCCGCAAGTTTTATTTCCCAAGTATTTCTCAGGTATGAAGTGATTGACACTTCAACTTAGAGAAAATCTCAGAAAATCAAGTGGGTTTTGAGCTAAAGAGGTGGGGGGGGGGGTATTTATAGATATGGAACAATCGTTAGGATCGTTCATCATAAAACGTGCTTTGATCTGGATCATACACCTCGTGCCCATAGATTTGCAATACAAGGGGTGCCTCAAAACAAGCCAAAGGTATTGAAAAAGTTACAAAATAGCCCCCCGAGTTCAACCCCGTTGTTGAAAAATTCAGAAAATAAACTTTCTGTCCAAATCAGGTTCTGGCGCTACGCCACGGGATAGGCAGAAGCTGGTGGCACAGCGCCACCAGGTAACAGTTCCAGAGAAGTTTCAAAAATGGCAGGAATGGTCCCTGCACATGTTTAAGGCCTTTTTCGACGCGTTTGAACCCCGTTAACCCCATTTCAAGGCTCTAAAATGAAGTTAAAGTATAGGGAACTCAAAAAATGCTCAAAAATATCTCGGATGTTGGTTCGTTTGGTCGTACGGTTGCGTTGTTCGGTTAATTACGACGGAAGTCGTAACGAACGCAAAAATGATCTAAATTACGCGACGAATGGAATTTCATGAAGCCAATCACTAAAATAAAATATTTTAATGATTACATAAATTTTTGGATGTCCGGATATATTCAAAACGTAAGATATGCGCGAAAATGCAAACTTGTGCACTTTTTTACGCTTTTAGTCCCTTTTGATCAATAAAGTTTATTTTAGCATACCGAACCCCTCAAAGCCTATTTCTAAGCTATGTAAAGGATATTTAGGGTATGTTTAACTTATGATCAAGTTCCAGAATGTTTGTTACTATAAAATCGGTATAGTTTCACAGTTTGACACAAATAGTCCCTGCGATCGAACAAACTTGATTTCAACACACCAAACCATCCAAAACTTATTTCTAAGTTAGGTAAAGGTTATTTAAGGTATGTTAAGCCTATGTCACTATTCCGGAGTGTTCGTCACATTAAACTGATTACGTTTACGCACCAGTTCGCGTATAACTTTCCAGAAAGCGATTTAGAGCTCGAAATCGAACAAGAATTGATATGTGCAAATGATACACATATTTGTACAAATACGAAGTATGAAATACAATATTTCATTGATTTGGTATTTGTTCGATGGCCGTGGAGGCACAGATGTCACAGTCTCCCCCACTTCACGAAATTTCATCCCGAAATTTAATTAGAGGAAACTTGTGAGAGCTCGAAACATGAAGTCAAAAAGATAAAACAACACTGGTTAGGGTTCTGAACTTCTAGTAACTTTAAATAACATTATGATTGCAATGTATGAGGGACACTTATATACAAGTATATGAAGCGCCATTGGTGCGTCCACCGTACCTCCATTACATTGTTCACGTTTCGTTATTGTTGTCACTATCGGTTCTTACACATGATAAATCTTACTGGGGTTCCTGTGCACTGAATTTCATAATTATGTACGCGTCCATAATTACGTAATTCCTTGCATAGTCCACACAGTGCATTTGATAACGTGTAGGGGAAAACCAAATGAATGAACCTGTGATGAGTGTGAGTGGACCATCATAGGGTCCTTTCAGCTGTATCATCACATGCCACTCTTAACCAGATTCTGAATCAATCTTTAACTAGACCACTCAAGGGTCTCTTTTTGAATCATGGAATGGTACTATATAACCCAAGGGTCTTAACTACCACGTAGAAGCCCATTAAGGATTTAAGGTAGTACCTTTTGAATATCCTACTATGAATCCCTCATATGAAGATATGGAAGATTCTATGAGGATTTGGATAAAGAAAATCGGATCACACAAAAACATAAAGGAGAACACATAAACACATAATCACATAATCACGTAATTGTTTAATTTGACCTTTAATTTGTTATCAATGGACACGGGTATTTAACGCACACCAGGAATCTAATCTGTGGATTTCATTTGGCACTTTAAACATTTTCAAGAATCTAACTATGAAGATAGGAAGATCTTAAAAGGAAATTCGGTTTTGTCCTTATTGAATCGTAATGTACATATTAAAGCATACAATGAATTCAATTAAGGACTCCGATTTTAGCGATAATCATCCACAAGGATCCTTAAAATAGGGCAACCCATCACCTTTCGTTTCGAGTTTAAGCTCGAGTTGAAGTGGTAGCTCGTATTTCAATAAGCCTTCGTTTACACAAGATCGTTGTGCTTGAAGGACACGAGATTGAATATCAGATAGAGTTTGAACAGAATGAAGCTTGACTCGCTCCTTTCGACTAAGCGCATCGGCTACGATATTCGCCTTACCAGGAAGGTAGCGAATCACGCAATCGTAATCGTTCAAGAGTTCAACCCATTGTCGTTGCCTCATGTTCAGCTCCTTTTGATTAAGAATGTGCTGGAGACTTTTGTGGTTTTGTGAAAACCACACACTTCGTTCCATAGAGGTAGTGTCTCCAGATTTTGAGAGCAAATACCACAACACCTAACTCAAGATCATGAGTTGTGTAGTTCTTTTCGTGAACTTTCAACTGTCTTGACGTATATGCTATGACTTTACCTCATTGCATAAGAACATAACCAAGGCCTAGATTCGACGCGTCATAGAAGACAACGAAATCGTCATTTCCATCGGGAAGAGATAGAACGGGAGCATCACACAGCTTCTGCTTCAGCGTTTGGAATGCTTCTTCTTGCTTAGATCCCCACTCCAAAGGCTTATTCTTCTGAGTCAAAGCAGAGAGTGGCACCGCGATCTTCGAGAAGTTTGAAATAAAACAACGATAATAACCAGCGAGACCAAGAAAAGAACGAATTTCTGTAGGTGTCGTTGGTGTATTCCAATCCTTAATTGCAGCAAACTCGGATGGATCCACATGAATACCCTGCTCGTTGACTATATAACCCAAAAACTGAACTTCTTTAAGCCAAAATTCACACTTGGAGAATTTAGCGAAAAGTTGTTCCTTCTTTAGGAGTTCCAGTGTCAAACGAAGGTGTTGCTCATGGTCGGCTCGAGACTTTGAATAAATGAGAATATTATCGATGAACACAATGATGAACTTGTCTAAATAAGGTTTACAGACCCTATTCATTAAGTCCATGAAGATAGCTGGGGCATTCGACAAACCAAAAGTCATGACAGTGAACTCGTAATGCCCATACCTTGTACGGAAAGCAGTTTTGGGAATATCTTCTTCGAAAACACGAAGTTGATGGTATCCAGAACGTAGATCGATCTTGGAAAAGCACGAAGCACTTTGCAGCTGGTCGAAGAGATCATCAATTCGAGGTAGGGGATATCGATTCTTGATGGTAGGCTTATTAAGCTCACGATAATCGATACACATTTGAAAAGATCCATCTTTCTTTTTCACAAAGAGGACAGGAGTGCCCCGTGGTGAAAAGCTCGGACGGATGAATCCTTTATCAGACAATTCTTGAAGCTGTTTTGATAACTCTTGCATCTCCGACGGTGCAAGACGATAAGGTGCTTTCGCAATCGGGTTGGCATTGGGTACAAGGTCAATATGAAACCCGTCTTGACGAACTGGAGGTAAACCAGGCAGTTCATCAGGAAACACCTCTGGATAATCTCGAACAATCGGAATATCCTGAATACTCTTTCTCTTGTCTTTCTCCTCGGTGACATGTGCCATAAAGGCAACATATCCTTTTCGTAAATAACTTTGGGCTTTCGTACAAAACATAAGTTTCAAACCAACAGATGGTTTCTCACCACGAACTTCCAGAACATCGCCAGATGAAAGAGGAATACGAACAATCTTATCGAAACAAACCACCTCAGCATGATGTTCAGCTAACCAATTCATCCCTATGATAATGTCGAAACTCCCAAGTTGCATCGGTGTGAGGTCAATAGGAAAAGGTGATTATCAAAGTTAAATTGACAGTCGCAAATAACAGAATTGAGTACAAGAGGTTTACCAAAAGCAACTTCGACAGATAAGGGTTTCCTTAGTTATCTAACCAAGAAATTAAAGTGATTACTCAAATTCTCACTTCGTTTCTTATAATGAAGCGAGCACTTAGAATTTTCGAGGAATTCACGAGCGATCATTTGAACGAGAGAACTACAAATACGGTTCTTTGGTGTAGGTATCGTAGGGGTATGCCATACACACATGCAACTATATTTGTACATCAGAATTGCAAATAAAGATTTATTTATAAACAAAACCGATTATTTCCGAGTTCAAAGGAAAATACTAGAAACATAAACATAAGATTCGGATTATTCAAAACAGCAGCTTCTTCTAATCGGCCAAATGCTCATCTGTGGGTCAGATTTGCATTAAAAACCTTTGGGTATCTGTCCCTGACATAACCCGTCTCGCCATAGGTGTAGCAAGTACCAGGAGGAAAATGAGCCTGTGCTGGATCTGCTTGAAATTGAGCAGGGTTCTGAAAAGCTTGGTTTAGCATAGTGACTGAACGACGGTCTCGTGCCAAATGACCGATGAGTCCACAGTTGAAACATTTCCGACATTTGACACTGGCATAGTGGTGGAGGTTACACTGATTGCACAAAGGAGCAGGTCCTAAGTACGGCTTCTTGGCTGGTGGTGCTGCCACCTGGCTAGGTTTTGCTTGATTTGTTGTAACGGCTACGGGATCCTTTGGAGCTTTACGCTTCTTTGACTTTTTCGAAGGCTCGGCTTCTGCTTCTTTCGATTATTCTTGGGCGGCTTCATTATTGAGACGAGACATGGCGATACCTAAATCCACAGTCTTCAGGATTACTTCGCCAATTCGCTGGGCAAATTTGGCAGTTTGCTCGGACATTTGAATGTCATTGCGATGAAGATACATTCTAGAGGAAATGAAAGACATAGGAGAAAACAAGTGAAATGTTATCGGATAATTAAAACAGAACAACAACGCATAGAAATTGCGATCATTTGTTTGTTACCTAAGGCAAACAAATGTGACGGTGATTAATCAAAGTAAACGGATCATATTAATGTATCACTGAAGACATGCTCGCCTATAAGTGAACACTCACCCCAAGAGTTCCCAGGTAAGAGTGACTGGTCCGATACTGCGGATTTGTACGAACACTCTAGCCTTAGACAGAAAACTCAGGGTACAGGCATTCACCCTTCCAGTTGGTATGTGTTCACATTATATGACCCAAACTTTGACGAGATTTTGAAAACTTAGAGGGTTCAAAACCTAGTAATCAATCATCCTAGAACAGATGATTGGTTTTTGAAGCGGATTCAAAATTTGTGTTCTTGTTGTGGTTGTCATCTAAGGATAGGTGACGGTATTGTTTTAAGATCTAAACACAAGGATCTTGTGTTAGGGTCCTAGGATGGTTATAGACTAGGTCAAAGCATTACTAATAACCTAATTCCCAATACCATGAGCTCTGATACCAACTTTTCTGTCACACCCCGACCGCGTAAAACAACAAATCGCGGCGGAATTGGCGGAATCGTCAGGGAGTGTTGTAACAGAATCATTGTTTCAAAACACACGGAAATTTGAAGTTTCGTTTTACTAAACATTAAATATTTACATCGTCTGGAAAACTAAATAAACAATTTAAACATAGTCTATCATTGTTATTAAGTCACTAAGGCCTCGTCCAGTCCTATGTGAGCATGCATCCTAGCAATCAACATCATTCAACAACACCTGAAACATATGTGAAAACAAAGTCAGCAAAGAAATGCTGGCGAGTACATAGGTTTTTGAGAGTGTTGGATTTATGGCTAGTTTACATGTTGCAATACTTAATTAAAAACCTTGTTTTGAAAAGTATTGTATTGCGACATAATTAACCAACTCAAATCAAGTTGGTTATAATTTATAAAATCTCGTAGCCATGATTCTTAACCCAAAACATTTATTTAATAAAATTCATTAATAAAACTCGTTAATAATTCTCGTTAATAAAACTTGTTAATAAATCTCGTTAATACAACTCGTTAATAAAACTCGTTAATAAATCTCGTTAATATAACTCGTTAATAAATCTCGTTAATAAAACTCGTTAATAATTCTTGTTAATAAAACTCGTTAATAAATCTCGTTAATAAAACTCGTATGGTTTATATCATTTCAAAAACCTCGTTTGTGTGACATTTTTTCAAAATCGTTTACCCAAGTGAACTAAATAACGCCACGGTATGTAATACGATGAAAACATATATATATATATATAGGAAGTACCAGCGACGTATCCACCATGCTTTCATCACATTACACCCGTCCGGTTATCTAAACACTTACCAAAAACCAAGCGTTTACCCAAATCGTTTAATTCGTTAAAAATCGCTTTAGTCGTTTAAATCATTCTCGTTTTAAATCGTGAAAACTACTTTTGATTGTCTCGCTAATAACATCCAAACCTTCGCAACTCGCCTATCGCTTCTCGCATTAATAAACCACCAAAGGGTAAATTAACAATCACAGATTCAGTCGTTACCCACCTAACCCACACATAACCATGGGTGCAGTCTGATAACGGGATTTGTCAGATCCTATGGTACCATAACCTAATACTGGTCGGTTCGGCCAAAACTAATGGATATTATTCGTTATGTAAATACAACCAACAAGTTTGTTTACTATATCAAAATCGTTATAAATTTTGTATAAACCATATCATTTATTTTTGAAACCATCGTTAAAACCTCGAAAACATTTAGCACATATGAATCACCCCAAAACAATTGAAAACAGTAAAATAGGGGAACTATGTACTCACCTGAGAATGCTTAGAGGTCTTGGACAACAACCAAGCAAGCTAGAGGGAGCACGGAATCAATCGACAACCTAATAACTATATAAATAAACCGGACCTAAGTTGGAAGATCGGATAGGATGAGGTTTTGTAAACCAAATGAGTATTGGAACTCATATGACATGGTTTAACAAAGTCTACATTCTAAACCGAAATCTAACCTAAGTGCTTTCGACCCATTGTGACCCATTAAGGTAGCTTAAGCTACTTTAACGTGTCGTTCGCGCAAAAGCGCGTTCGAGACGTCTAACTAGTCCTATGACAAGTATTATATGCCTAAACATGATTAAATATGTTGCATAATCAATTAAGTGACAAAAGTTTGTGTTACATATGCTTAATTACCAATTATGCATGAAAAGGGCATTTTGGTCATTTACCTAAGGCATATAAACTACCTATCATACAACTAATTAAACCTAAGTGACCATAAGGTATAACCTCGGAAGGTTATTCCCTATGCAACTATGGTCACTAAACATGTTTGGTCGGATCCTAATGATCGACCAAACGGGTCGTGTTAGAAAGTCTAAGCGGGTGTTTAGTCCGCTTGACTTACGACTCTACACAAGCACTAATCTAAAAAGTGACGAGTTAAATATGTTAAAACATGTTTAACGAATTTAGAAAATAGATTTGGTATCAAAACAAACGGTTTTGATACCCAAAAGTAGTTTGGTTACAAAATACGCGGTAATGCGCATTTTGGCCGAAACTACGACTCGTCACTGAGCCTAGAAAACGTGGTTATTAGTAGGTATAGTTACTCGGGACTATAACCATCGTGATTACGCTCACGTTACGAAGTTCAAACGAACTTCGCATTGACCATAAACTGGTCAATGCAAAAAGTCAAACGCAATTTGATTTTTAAGCTAAAAACGAATAAAAAGAACGAAGGAATACTTACAAAGGGTCCCCGCAAGTTTGATTTCCCAAGTATTTCTCAGGTATGAAGTGATTGACTCTTCAACTTAGAGAAAATCTCAGAAAATCAAGTGGGTTTTGAGCTAAAGAGGGGGGGGGGGGTATTTATAGATATGGCACAACCGTTAGGATCTTTCATCGTAAAACGTGCTTTGATCTGGATCGTACACCTCGTGCCCATAGATTTGCAATACAAGGGGTGCCTCAAAACAAGCCAACGATATTGAAAAAGTTACAAAATAGCCCCCGCGAGTTCAACCTCGTTGCTGAAAAATGCAGAAAATAAACTTTCTGTCCAGATCAGGTGCTGGCACTACGCCATGGGATAGGCAGAAGCTGGTGGCGCAGCGCCACCAGGTACCAGTTCCAGAAAAGTTTCAAAAATGGCAGGAATGGTCCCTGCACATGTTTAAGGCTTTTTCGATGCGTTTGAACCCCGTTAACCCCATTTCAAAGCTCTAAAATGAAGTTAAAGTATAGGGAACTCAAAACATACTCAAAAATATCTCGGATGTCGGTTTGTTTGGTCGTACGGTTGCGTTGTTCGGTTAATTACGACGGAAGTCGTAACGAACGCAAAAACGATCCAAATTACGCGAAGAATGGAATTTCATGAAGCCAATCACTAAAATAAAATATTTTAATGATTACATAAATTTTTGGATGTCCGGATATATTCAGAACGTAAGATATGCGCGAAAATGCAAACTTGTGCACTTTTTGACGCTTTTAGTCCCTTTTGATCAATAAAGTTTATTTTAGCATACCGAACCCCTCAAAGCCTATTTCTAAGATATGTAAAGGATATTTAGGGTATGTTTAACTTATGATCAAGTTCCAGAATGTTCCTTACTATATAAATCGGTATAGTTTCGCAGTTTGACACAAATAGTCCTTGCGATCGAACAAACTTGATTTCAACACACCAAACCATCCAAAACTTATTTCTAAGTTATGTAAAGGTTATTTATGGTATGTTAAGCCTATTTCACTATTCCGGAGTGTTCGTCGCATTAAACTGATTATGTTTACGCACCAGTTTGCGTATAACTTTCCAGAAAGCGATTTAGAGCTCGAAATCGAACAAGAATTGATATTTGCAAATGATACACATATTTATACAAATCCCAAGTATGAAATACAATATTTCATTGATTTGGTATTTGTTCGATGGCCGTGGAGGCACAGATGTCATAGTTATTAAAAGAGCAAACCTCTTTTTCTGGTTCTCGGAGAACATTTTGGCTTTCAAGGGTTGGGGTTGATTCGTTTGTGCGTGATCTTGTTCGTGAGGCCATGAAGGATTTCAACTAAGAAATGGAAGAAAAAACAGAGAGGAGAGAAGAAGAATACCTGAATGTTGCTCGAGCACTATGGTCATGATGAAGAAAACTCGAGTAGATATAGGCTGGAAATAGGGGGCTTTGAGTAAATATTACGTGGGAAGTTGTAGCGAGTCATTTCAACCGTCACATCACTTAATTGCCTTGATATAGGAGATAATATTTCAAATATATCCGTTAGAATTGGTATACCAACAGATATATTTTGGTGACAAATGTTATGGGTGGTTTTCTACTCATATATCTTGAATATTATTCTGACTATGTTTCTTTTATTGTGATCAGGATACCGGATCAGGATATTGGTAACATCCTGACACAGTATCCTGGTAATGACTAATTAATTCACGTGCAGATTAATGAAGCAAGCCTATAACGTTTGAGTGGACCTGTTCTCCCAAAGATTCAGACTAATCAGTTGAAATAGGGACGTTGAAGCCAGAAGAAGCGGTCTATAACGTTCACAAAGGGAATATTCGGCGTATACCGGATTTATAGGCTAGTTGGTTAGTTTTGTTTTACTATAAATAGGATTGATCGGATCAGATAGAACACACATAATTTTCCGTACACTCTTGCTCTCTACTAGCTGCAATCACTCACAAAACACTTACACTTGTACTCGAATCGCATTGTAACACCTAGTTGATCCGCATCATATCCTGCACTGTATCCTGATATTTGAATTAATAAGAAGAACAAGGCAACTACGATTGTCAGCTCCCGAGGTTTTGTGCCGGCGATCCAGATTGATCAAGGGCTTTCCTCGTACATCATGTGTCACCCTTTACCTTTTTTGCTCATTGTTTGGTTGTAGATATAGTTTCATATCCTGAGCTATATCCTGAAAACTATTTTTATTAACAACTTAACCAGCATATTTTTCACAAATACTTCTAGCACACTTCCTCACTTAACTAATTTGATCACTTAATTACTTAGGTAATTTTTGACCAAAACACTCTTGTTGATCACTTTCCACCTTGACAACCCCCCAAGGGGTAGGTTTCTTGATACACTGATGATAGGTTGATGGGACAGCCTTCATATATCATGGATCCATGGTCTGCCCAATACAATATTGTAGCAGGATAAGGAGTCCATGACATAGAAACGTTGCATTGAATTCACTCCCTCAACATATACTGGCAGCTTTATTTCTCCCACAGTATTCTTGGCCTCTCCACTGAACCCTACAAGTACAGTGGATTTTGAAGTGATCTCCATCTGGGGAATATTATTCTTTTTAGCGTTTCCAGTTGAATAATGTTGATGAAACTGCCATTATCCACCTGTATCCTGAACACAAAATGATTAGCAATATATAAAGTTATTACCAAACCATCGTGACGGGGATCCTGGACACTATCCCTATCAAACGTTATCACTTTATCAGTTGTGAGGGTTGTCATTCTGGTCGGCTTATCCGCCCGTTCTACCTTAGCCTCCTTTGCATGTCTTTTTTGCTGCAGAATAAGAGGTTCCACAAATGTCGGATCCTCCCGAAATAAAGTTAATTATCTTGGCATCTGGAGGGGGTGATGCTGCTCGTTCAGGATCCTTCTTAGTATCCTGACCCTTATTCTTTTTTCTGCCCATAAGGTCCTTCAGATATCCTTTGCTTAGCAGATAGTGTCACACCCTGACTTTTGCGGAAGCGTATGATGTGTGACTAGTTTAATATCATTGCATTCAATCATAATAAACAACTACATGATCAAAATGATGTTCATCCATTCATAAAATTTGAGTATTACAAACACCGGTTATTTAAGTTTTAAAACACAACATTCGACTAGGTTACAATCCAACAAAAGTGGATGACATCTAAACTTGAAGTCTACTTTTAGAAACAACACACGCGCCCAAGATCCAACCTGTCACCTGAAATACATGTAATTTTGGAAAACATCAACAAAAGTTGAGCGAGTTCATGCGTTTTGTGTGAGTACTGGTAAACTTGTAAACCTTTGAGAGACTCCTTTGAAAACATGTATGAAAAGCGTGTATGAACATACCAAATAAATGTTTTCCAAGGACACTAAGGCATGTGAGGACATAGGGAGCACTCGGAATGAGTAGACTTATACCCTTGTCGATTTTCCCTCGACTATGTCGATTTCCCTCGACTATGTTGAATTTCCCTTTGATTATGTCGAATTTCCCTTCGACTATGTCAATTTACCTTGACTATGTCAATTTCCCTTGACTATGTCGATTTCCCTCGACTGGGACATCGAAGCACTCAAGTGATCACATGAGGACCATGAGTGGGGCTCGGCCGTACCCGTTAGATCTAACCTTCGTCCCTAATTAAGTATTAATGGCATTTCAATATTTAGTCTATGCTCACATGATCTAGTAGTTCATTTCATAGGCAATTCATACCATTTAAGCATTCATAACATGTATTCCACCCCTGAGAGTTATAAAACCAAAAACAATTAAGAGAAAAGGGGGACATGAACTCACTGTTTTGCGTCTTCGGTACTCGTAACTCAAATCTCGTCAGCAAACACGACTACCTACAATGTGCTAGGGTCTATTAGACGAGCGGGCTATGCCTTGCCTTAGTATTCATGTTTTGAGTTACGTTTCTTTTATGTCTTTAACATTATCCAAAGTTATAATTACTTGTTAAAATAATAATTATTTTAACTTTAAATTATATTCAATTTTGGAATAATTGTTAAACAATATTTTTGTAACAATACTTCTCAAGTATTTATTTTCGTATTTTCTTCCCAAGGATGGGGTATCTCATGTATGTGTATTCGTATTCTCGTATTTGTACTTTCCAAAATAATATATTTTCAAGTCTCACATAGAAAATATATATAACTTATTTTGTCCAAAATAATGTATTTCAAGAAAATATATATGGTTTTCCCAAAAATCATATATCTTCTAAATATTCCAAGAAAATATATTTTAACTTCGAAAATTAATATATCTTCTCCTTGTCGAAAATATTATATACTTTGTAATAATAAAAATCATATTTTCATTCCTTTCGTATCCAAAATAATATTTACCAAATATATGCTCAAAATGTAGTTTCCGGAATATCTTGTAAGTTACGTCCTTGCGTTCGGTTCCACAATATTAAGTGGGTAACTTATATATGTATTCCTTGAGATGTTTGGTATTATTTTGGATTGTAAATTCTTGGCATTTTGTTAAGTTATATTACTTTAAATCCTAAAATAATATAACTGATGCACAAAGTATACAATTATTCACACAAGTGTCTTTAATATATATATATATATATATATATATATATATAAATATATTCTAAATATATTTACCCATTTTTATTTATAAAAACCAACCTCCAATATCTGTATTTTTGTTACAAAATCTATGGCAAAGTTTATATTGAAAACCATAGTTAAAACACTCTTGTAAGTTTTTGTTTAGAAAGTAATTTTTCTAAGTGTTTATATTTTTAGAAAATTTTGCCATAGTTTCCCCTAAAAATGGAGGTATCCATGCTATCAAAGCATATCATTTTCTTTTCAAAATCACCACAAACAATCAACAATTAACCTACACTCACCAAGTGCTAAAACAAAGCTATCTACATAATAATCATGAACTTGAACTTTCATAAAAACTTGTAGTAACTTGGTAGTGTGTTTAGTAGGTTTAGTTACCCTTTAAAGTGTGTTCACTTCTTTAAAAATCTCATTCTTAAAGGATTTAGGTGTTTACAACTTACTAGATGATTTTTCCAAAAATCATTCTTTTGTATTTTTTTCTTGTAAACAATGTATGCTTATACTTGTTTCAACACTAAAAACATGATTAGTTGTTTTAAAACAATGTTCATGTAAATCTTTGTGATTTAGCTTGGTTTCTTTGGAAAACTAGTTTAGAAATCATCCACTTACAAGACTTGTATTTTATTTAGATCATCATCATATGAAAATAACTTTTATTATTCAAGTTCATGAAAGACATAAAGCATGATGATCTTGGTTTTTCACAAGATCATCACATTAACTTACTAGATCATGTGTTTAATCACAATCTAGTAGGTTCCATATGATGTCTAACATCACTAACACTAATAATCAATCAACAAGAAGCAAATAAACACAAATCAACAAGTATTCATATGTTTATAAGCTTATGTTAGAGATTCATGAATATGTCTTTTAGTGTTCATCAAGATTAACAATGTATATCATCTTTTATCCAACAACATGTGAAGTAACAAAGGGTTATGAGGGCCTTACTACTAGCACAAGGCTAGGGAAGAACACTTGATGTTGTAGATGACAAATGTGGAGGATAAAAGCTAATGGGTGAGGTCCTTCAAATCACAAGCTCCACACTTCCTTAATCACCTTCTTACACCTTAGGATGGTCTTGGAATGGATGGACAATGGATGAAAATTGATGGTGGTGCTTGGGTGGGTTTCGGCCGAGAATAGAGCAAGGGAGGAGGTGGAGTGGTGAAGGTGAAGTGTGGTGTGAGAATGAGAGCTCTAGGTCTAGTTATAACCATCTAACTCTTTTAACCACTGGATATCATGTTCCCATAGTACAAGCAAGATCTTCCACAAATCTTATAAAATCTAATGAGATCAAAGGACATTTTGTGTGATCAAGGGTGGGCCACACCCTTAATGACCGTAAATAGGAGGGGGGTCTTGGTTGGTTTTGAATGATAAGTTAAGTGCTTGTAGGTCCACCCGGAGGATCGAGTCAACCTCTATTCCTGTTTTTCGACAAACCCGAGAGTGCGGAATCCAAACGGGTAAGTTAAACCAAGTTACGAACATGTAAGACACAAGATTCAACGATTAACACTCAATGTATTAATGCTATGAAACGGTTACAATGCGGTGCTTACAAATGGTCTCTGTAAACTCTCAGTGTGTGTGTGTTACAATGTGTTCGCTCTCAAATCTATTCAGACTTGTACACGTTTCTGTCTGTTCTGCTGTGTATATATAGTAACACCTCGACGAAATCAAGAAGCCGACGAAAACTGTTTGATGAACATGAAGCATCACGACGAAATCCCTTGATTTCGTCCATGATGTGTCTTCATCACATGGGTTTCTTCGTCATCATCCGGTCTTCATCATCATGTGGGATTTTGTCGACATGCATGCAGACACATTAAAGGTTTCGGCCCAGAAGGATTTAAGGCCCAAGAAAATGGCCCAACATGCTATAATATACATACACATGAAGTCTCATATTCAGATTTGTAAATATTAGTCAACATGTGACATCATCATGATGATGTCATGACGGTGTCATGATGATGTGTCAACGGGAAACGCTCACGGCTTTTCGTGCTTCGCGTGTCGAACTCTGGGGCGCACGACGGAGGAATGTCGTGACGTCGGGCTTGAGCTGAACCTAACTGAGTCGAACCGAATCGAGTCGCGTCCACATAAAGTGTACCAACAAACTCCCCCTTGGACGCTACTCGTGAGGTTCATCTTCCATGTCTTCCATGTCGGAGGATCTTCAAAGTCTTCACGTGTCGCAAGTAGAAAGTGTATCAACAAACTCCCCTTTTCATTTAGGAAGTGTGTTAACAGACTCCCCCTTAACATAAGGTCTCTCTTGAGTTATGCTCGTGAATCAGTTGATCTTCAATTCTTTAGATCCTTGTGGTGTTGATGATAGGTCAGCGGCAACTCGATCATCTTTATCTTTTGAGTGCCTCCATGTCGTGTCTTCATTCCGAAGCTTGTCTTCTATCACATTCGCATCTACAGATACAAGAAAGCTAAACGCGCAATGAGAACAACCGCTTGGAATATAGTTAACATAAACAAATGACACATATGTGACCAGTTTTCAATCAACTACCGTCCGACAGTTTGAAAGTTTAACAATTTTATCAATTTTAGTTTTTAACTTTCAAAACTTGCAAATTTCGACCGTTTATGAAGATTTAGTCGATTTGGTTTTCATCAGATTTCAGGTAACGAAGACTTGAGTTCCAACATCGGTTAATCAAAACTAAAGCAGAAATAAAATCTTTTTGACTTTTATAAAGTTTAAATTAAAACACACCTAAAATCTTTTTGGCATTTTGAATATTTCAAACTTAAAGACTGAAAGCAGTAAATAAATATATGCAGAGTTGCAGAAACTAAGAAAAGTAAATATATACAAACATTCTTTTTGCGAGTTTCGAGGGTAAGAGAATCATATCAGTGTACGGTCACGCCAAAACGCTCTTGTTGTTCTTATTGTTAACATATAGATAAGCATCCTATAACAATTATCGGTATTGTTGTCCACATAAGCTCAACTTATCATATGTAATCATGCCGAGGGGATACGTTAAGGTATGATTTATACTTACCGACCGGTGTTCATCCACATCACGACACATTCCCGTATCAAGGTATGCACGAGAGTTCATCTTACCGGTGAGTATACCATTTATCATCTGTTTTGATGTATACGAAAATGTGAGAAACTCACTTATTTTGTTTGAAAACAAGCCCTATGTGATAGAATCACTTATTGATGAGGAACTTGATTTTCAGATGCATGAGGGCACAGGAGCAAGTCCGTGAACATGTCAGTACTTTCATACAGTAAAGAGACGAACTTGACTCCCGGATAAATGTGATATATTATCACTTATTTTGAGGGACATGTGATTGTGGATCACTTATTGAGGTCGTATGCAGTATGTACACGTATGTATGATATCATGGAAGATCTAGACTTCGTCTCCATTTGTTTCGGTAAAAGAAATAACCATGATACCCAGATGATAAACAACATAAAGACCACATATCTCAGAACCTCGGCAATCTCTCAAACGAAATTTCGGTACTAAGACCATATGCCAATGAGCGGTTCCCACACAGTCTTCAGTCGATTTAAGTTTATATCACCCTGCACACTTTAAGATGATTATGAGCCTACCGATACATCTTATATAGAGCTGCTTATCGTTTTTCATTTTGCATTTCAGTTTAAGAAGGTTTAGACAGACCACTGATGTACTATCATTTTCTCTTTTGCTCTCCAGGAAACTCGTTTTTGTTTTTCTATTGTTTTTGGGTTTTGAAATTTTTCAATGTTTTTGAATTTTCAAATTTTGGATTTACTCCCCCTAAAATCAACAAACTTACAATAATTTTAAAAACACAAAGATATTTACAAAAATGATTTTCCGATGCGGATTACTCTTGCTTGACCTTAATGCCGTTTACCAAAATTAATTTTAATCAGAAATGATTTATCGAATTTTGGAAAAATCAGTTGGCATGTCGGTAATCGGTGTGGATCATGACAACATTGTTGAGTTTCATATTGAAACAATCACGTGTGAAGTGATATTCGAGATCAATGTGTCAGGTCAAAAAGTGCTGTACGAGAGGATAATAATTCATAAACCAGCTTAAATATCGACAAGTATAGGAGAGATTTGAAATTTAAAACCGTATCCTGCAAACTGCTTTGTGCATTGCAAGGAATCTGAGTGGTCTCCTAAGCTGGATATCCACCAGGTGTGGATTTCAAAGTCGATTTTGTAGCTACTGAGAAATCTCTTCACAGCAACAAGATCATAGACCTCTGGGTCCAGCTGGTCTTCCACATTGCACCAGCGAAGGTCTTTGTCTTTCTCCTTTAGAAGTAGTGTGTGGTTGTTTAATCCACGCCAAGGCATCTGCACACCCGGTTTGGTTTGATCAACAAACACATTTTCTTCAAACACACCGTGGAGAAATGTACACTGCCCGTTCATCTTGTTAATTTCGAACTTCAGACGTGCTGCAGGCGCGTACTTTTCATTTGAATCTATCCTCTTGACCCAATCAAAACCATAACAACCAAATTTTGGCACATTTTTCATCTTGTCGAATATTTCAACTTCATTCCTTTTTCCTCTCCATGGTGAACGTGACTTTGCTTTCGTTGATTGTTTTGTGGTTGCAATTTTTTATTCCCATATTTCTTTCTATTTCGGATTTTGGGATAGGAGCACACTGAGTTACTACAACTCCTGGGCTCGACTTTCCCAAAAACTTACTGGTAGAGTCTTCGAAAACTTTATCAATCAAAGATTGATTGACATTCTTGATTGGAAAATCATTGTCTGAGTATATTTTATCAGATCCAATCAACGTGTAAAGCAAGTTCACGCTTTCACAGCTTCCAGATGAGGATTCAACAGACTTGGCTGTAGCAGTCACAAACGGTTTTGCAGGTGGATCACAAAGAATGTAATTTTTGAGAGGTATGTTTTCCTCTTTTGTTACCGTTTCTGACTGTTCAGAGTTAGTATCCTCGGATTCATCATCTGACGAATCGGCATCCTCAACAATGACTGGAGGATCCTGATTTCGTTCAGCTGTTGACACTTTCGCATCTGCCGATTCATCCGAATCTGAGGATACTTCCTTTTTGTAACCTACCCCAAATGTGAATTCCTCAAGGCTCAATGAAACTGAGGGCTCAAAATGAGGTTTATTTTCCTCATCAGGCATTGCATCATAATTTTGTCTAACAGGTGGTGGACATTTCTTGTATCCAATGCACGTGACATCAGTTTTCTTTTTCTGAACATCAATGATGTGATCCAGCACATAGCTAGAGCTTAAATAGCTGTCTAACTTGAGTCGGATCGCCTCACTTTCAGATTTAACACAAGCCATTTCTTTTTGCATTAACTCGAGCCTACTGATGTAAAGGTTTATTTCAGTTTGTTTTCTTGAAACCATTTTCGTTAGCTCGGTCTTATCTTTCTTTAATGTTTCAATTATCTTTCTAGATTCCTTTTCTTAATTTTCACGAAACATGTTGGGCTCTGTGCATTTCGAAAGATCCACGATCAAATGTTGATTGTGGATATTTGTTACTTCATATTTGCTTTACCAATCGTCATATTTACTTTGCAAATCAGACAATTTAACATTTAATCCAACACACCTATCACACCTATCACACCTATCACAACTATCAGATTTTGATTCATCGACACGTACCTGACTGGAATCACTCTCAGATGTTGACCTATCTACATCAGAATCAACAACCTCCCTTGATGATTTTCATTCAGATCCATCCTTGCTTGAACTTGAACTTGAACTTGAAGCTGTAACATCTTCAACTGAAGTTGAAACGTCTTCAACTGAACTACTGTCATGTTCAGAACTGCCATCATTTCACGATGATTCACCATTGCTGGTATCTTTGACAATTTTAGCATAAAACGCCATTTTTGTTTGACTACAGTTCCTTGGATCAAGAGATAATGGTGCTACAGTAGAACGATGGCGCTGTGAAGCAACTGGTGGTAGTGGATTTCCATACAAATCTGTGGTTGGAGCTGGCTTTACAGGAACTTGTATCGGATTGCCATACAAATCTGTGCTTGTGTCAAACGCCGTTTGAAGTGGAGCATGTGAAGCAACTGGTGGTAATGGATTTCCATACAAATCGGTTGCTAAGTCCTTTCTCGTATACGTTTTATTTGACGGTGTGGGAGATTCGGCCCATGATGGAGATAAACGCGTGTTTATATACTTGCTTTCCGTATTAGACGGAGTACCCCCACAAGCCGGATTCATTTTGAATGTATAATGATGAATACCTGAATAAATCACATAAATCAAACAGTTAAGAATGTTTTAAAAAGCTTCTGTTAATAATATCACAAATATGCGATGAAAATAGGGGTTTTCGTCGCTGAAATGTTTATGACGAAACCAGGAAGGATTTTCGTCGCTGATGTGATTTCGTCGCTTGACAAGTGTAGAGGGATTTCGTTGCTGATGTGATTTCGTCGCTTGACAAGTGTAGAGGGATTTCGTCGCTGATGTGATTTCGTCGCTTGACAAGTGTAGAGGGATTTCGTCGCTGATGTGATTTCGTCGCTTGACAAGTGTAGAGGGATTTCATCGCTGATGATTGTAGGTCCACCCGGAGGATCGAGTCAACCTCTATTCCGGTTTTCCGACAAACCTGAGAGTGCGGAATCCAAACGGGTAAGTTAAACCAAGTTACGAACATGTAAGACACAAGATTCAACGATTAACACTCAATGTATTAATGCTAAGAAACGGTTACAATGCGGTGTTTACAAATGGTCTCTGTAAACTCTCAGTGTGTGTGTGTGTTACAATGTGTTCGCTCTCAAATCTTTTCAGACTTGTACACGTTTCTGTCTGTTATGCTGTGTATATATAGTAACACCTCGACAAAATCAAGAAGCCGACGAAAACTGTTTGACGAACATGAAGCATCACGACGAAATCTCTTGATTTCGTCCATGATGTGTCTTCGTCATCATCCGGTCTTCGTCATCATGTGGGATTTCGTCGACATGCATGCAGACACATTAAAGGTTTTGGCCCAGAAGGATTTAAGGCCCATGGAAATGGCCCAACATGCTATAATGTACGTACACATGAAATCTCATATTCAGATTTGTAAATATTAGTCAACATGTGACATCATCATGATGATGTCATGATGATGTGTCAGCGGGAAACGCTCACGACTTTTCGTGCTTCGCGTGTCGAACTCTGGGGCGCACGACGGAGGAATATCGCGACGTCGAGCTTGAGCTGAACCTAACCGAGTCGAACTGAATCGAGTCGCGTCCACATAAAGTGTACCAACAGTGCTTAGTTAAAGTTCTAAGTATAATAGTTAGTGTGTATGCATATATCGTGTTATATAGTGTGTTAGGGTGTTCGGGGATCATAACTAGCTCAGAAACATTAAAACAATGCTTTTAGTATAATTTTGGTGTTTCGGGTAGTGTCCGGTTGTTCGGTTAGATACCGGTTCGTTAAAGTGTCAAACTATACCGTTTAGTGTTCTTTATGTACCCTTTTGTGACACTTTTAATTCCCGACACTTAGGAAGCATTCAGGACCATTTAGTCATATTTTACATGAAACTAGCTTGTTAAAAAGCTGATTTTTGCTGAATTATGCAGAATTCTTTACTTTGGGTGAGTTTTAGGCACTTCCCGGCACTTAAACTATCACTTAGGAATGCAGTTTTGTGGTCCTTACTTCCCTACACACTATACTAGTGTGGAACTTGGTTTCTGGCTCACACTGGTTCTCAAAACATTTCCTGTCTCTGTACTGAACTCCCGTCAGTGCTTTTAGTTTGTCTGATAATGGTGCCAATTCTGTTCTGTGCATTATTAGAACTATATCGTGTTGCATGTAGTAATGATAAAAGTCTTGCAACATGAAATGCCATTGTATGTATATAACAGTAATCAGAAATTCATTTGTCTTGTAAACTAGATCATGCACAGTTATTGAAGCACATATTACTGTTCAATTAGTGTACGGAAAAGTGACAGTTGTCACAGACTCCCCCCGTTAAAAGAATTTCATCCCGAAATTCAAGCGATGCCATCGGTCGCAGGGGAGTTATGAATCAAATGTGGTCACTTAGGTTTAAAATTTGTCTTCATGTTCCCATGTAACTCTGGGTCATGATGTGAATTCTAACGTACTCAAGTAAATCAACTATGTTTTCTCCGTGTTTTGTGGACTCTTAGTCCGCATCTTTAACAGGTTCTATAGTAAATTGGAGTTTGTCATTGACGTGAATCTTGTTTGTGGGAACAACGACTGTTCCTTGAGTCAGACTCCTCTAAAGACTAGACAGAATATGTCGCGATCACTACTGATCTTTTCTGGAAGTTTCAGCTTGTGAGTAATGGTCCCGATTCATACCAGGATCTCGAAAGGTCTAATATACTGGGGGTCCAACCTTCCACGTTTTCCAAATCACACCACGCCTTCTCAAGGCGAGGCTCTCATTAAAGCCATACTTCTTACCTCGAATTCCTATGATTTTCGCCGCTCGTCGGCGCAATCTTTCTGTATTCCGCGGGCTGTCTTGATATGATCACATATCTGAACGATCTTGCCTAGGGCCAGTTGGTTGTTTATCGCCGGTCTCCGATCAACACAACGGGGATCGACTTATTATGTTCCATCTAAAGTTTCACACGAAGCGGTTTAAACAGCGGTGTGATAAATACTGTTGTAGGAAAACTCCACTAAGGACAAGTGTGTGTTCCAACTTTTCATCAAAGTTTATCACACAAGCAGGTAACATGTCCATACAGTCTGCATCATTCAGTAGCTCAGTCCATCTTTGTTAATATTTAAGTTCTTACGATCAACGGTGTGCTGCAACCCTTGTGATCAGTAAAGGTCGTGCAGCGTTTTCTTACTGGTAATGACGTCAAGTTTGCGGCGCGCAATCACTGTATCTAGATCATGGTTTCTTCTCATGATCTCTTAATCAACGTGACGTCTATGCAATGTCGTGGTCTCGTTGCATCGACGCACAATCGAGACTTTTTCGAGAAGCGTCACATAATTGTAACTCTAACTCCTTAGCTTTTGATTGCAGGGTTGGCATGAATCTCATTCTTATTCACCATGTATCCTAAAGTTCTTACCTCGTGAATTCGAAATCCGCTCTTCGACATCTTAGCACATAACTGTTCTTTCTCTAAGAGTCGCAAGATAAATTGCCGATGTTGCTCACGACCTTCCTTGGTCGTTGGGTATATAAGAATGTAGTCAATAAGTATAATCATGATCTATCCAGGTATGGCTTACATGTTCGATTCATGAGGTCCATGAATATTGTCGATGCATGAGTTAAGCCAAACGGTACGACAAGGAACTCGTAATGCTCGAAGCGAGTCCTAAAAGTCATTTTAGGGATATTTCCTTCTTGTATTCACAGTTGAGGACAGCCTATCCTCAAGTCGATCTTTGAGTGGTAACTAAATCCTGACGATTGGTCTGTTCATGTCATCAATCCTTGGCAAAGGATACCGATCCTTGATATCCAATTCTCTGGAATTGATGCAAGGTGGAAACTGTCAAATTCCTTCTTGTGTCCTTAACTAAGGACATCATGTCCTTAATTCCATCTTGGAGCAGTAGCTAGGATTTTGTACTTAGTTGACAAGTCATCGGTTCTCGGTAAGTGGTGCTGATTCTTGTTGGTTAGTTGTCTATCTCCCGGTAACCCATGCGTAATACTTTTCTCCCTCATTATTCCCTCTGAGTTCCTCTCAGATTGGGCTATATATGCGTGTAAAAACTGTTGTCATGTTTCCTGACGAATAACACTGGGGCTTCCCAAGGTGAGAAACGCGGCCTGGTAGATTTCCTCAGCTCTCACAGCTGCATCAGAGGCTCTTGTATCTTGGACGAAACTAGTTGGTAAGGCGACATCTTGTCACTGGTGCTGCTCCTGGCACAAGGTTCATCCTAAACTTCTCGTGTCGTTGTGGGGAGGGGGGTATTCCTGGCAAATCTTCAGGAAAGGCTTCTTGGTTTCTTAAGTTTCCAAAATATAGTACTTAATCTTTCGCTTAACTAACCTTCCATTCGCCAATTCTAAAGAATAGGGGACGTCTATTCTACTTGAAACTAGGCCAAGTAGTTCTTAATTTCTAAGGATACGAGATTAAAGTTGATGCCAGTATTAATCAGAAATGGATGCATAAGGTTGGTTAATAGGGAACGTACCCGTAACCGCATCTGGGTCCTGGCGTGCTTCACGAGCTCCGATCGTGAAGACCCTTCTTAGCTTGGTTCTTCCTAGGTCAATCTTTCCTAAAGTGCCCTGCTTCACCACACCTGTAGCAGCCTAGAATTTTCCCATTATCTCTTTCGTCTGGATCCTTCTCCCAACAGACATCCTTGATGTGCCCTTCTTTTCCACACTTTCCGCATTTAGGCGTCAGACATCGACCTTCATGGTAAAAATTGCATTCCTCGCACCTCGGCTTAGTCCCCAAGTAAACCTTACCACCAGCCTTATTAGCGGCTCCATAAGCTTTCCTGCCACGCGGCGGGTTCACTTCCTTTCTCTTGTTTGCTTTAGAGCTTCCATAGCTGACTTGGGTGCCTATCTTTAGGTTTGAAGACTTCCTCTTCTTGTTGCCTGATGACTCCACATGAGTCTCTTACTTGTTATCCTCAGATTCCGAAAATTTTCCCATGCGTAGAGCTTCTTCAGTAAGAGTGACACTCAAATCGATAGCCTCTGTGATGGTTGGGGGCCTTGAGGTAGTAACCATGCTCCTAATTTGAGGTGCAAGTCCCCAAATGAATCGCTCAATCCTCTTGAATTCCGGCTTGACTAAGTAGGGAACGACCCTAGACAAGTCGTGAAATCGCTGGACGTACTCAGAAATCTTCGGCCCGTCCATTTTCAAATTCTAGAACTTCACCTCAAGCTTCTGGATTTTAGCCCTAGAACAATATTTCTTCTCCATCATTTCCTTGAGCTCGTCCCAGCTCAGTGCATGAGCAGCATCTTCACCAAGGGTCTGAACCTGAAGGTTCCACCAGGAGAGTGCGCCATCTAAAAACAACCCTGAGATAAAGGTAATACTCCGTTGGGGCGAACAATTATTCATTCTTAGAACGGAGTCAGTCTTTTCTGCCCAACAAACAAATGCAACGGCACCTCCTGTGCCGTCAAATTTTAATGGCTTGCAGTCCAGGAACTGTTTATAAGTGCAGCTAGTTGGAGGGTTAATTCCAGAAGTGCCACCGCTGCATTCAGAGCGGAGGGCTTCATGCTGCGCTATAGCTTGGGAAATGCGCTCATTGAGTTCGGCCTCAGTTAACGTAATGGTGTCCGTGTCACGTCTGGGCGGCATTTCCGTCTGTCAAAATGGTAGGGAGTAGGTTAGACAACATTCCATAATTGTCCACAAGCAAACATGTAATCACCCAATAGCACATGCATATATAATCAACAATGTATAAGCGAGGAAACAATTATTGAGCCCTCACATAGGCTTGGCAACTTGGCTTATTGTTTGTAATGGGAAAAATAAAATGAACTCGAGGCTACATCGCCTTAGTCATACAAGTTTCATGAACTGGTAGTTGTTTTCCTTCTTCATAGCTTTACAAGACGGGTATACTTCCCTTGAGATGGGGGTTGTCCATGTAGGGGTGATAGAGAGTGTAACGTCACTGAATCTTTCCGAATGTTATCCATCTTCACTTGCTTAAATATCGGTTCTCAAACGTCTCGTACACGGGTAGAAGTGTCAGACACGAAGTAGGCAAAGACAGGTTTCCTACTTTATAAAGTGCTAAAGCAATGGTATATGCATTGTTCTACCAGATGAAGGTGTGAACACCTATAGCTTATTTTTGGAGGGATGATGATCATTAACCTGACCCGCAGAGTCCACCAGGATTTCCATGCACTACAAGTTGTTATTACGTGGGCCCCCTTAATAATAAATTGTCTTGCACAGTTAACCCAGTTTTCCCTCGTCCAAGCTGATGATCAACCAAAGAGGGGACACTACTGTCCTTATACTGTTGGTGCATGCGTCTATCGACTTCGTCTTGTATCGAGTCTTGCATTGTTCATGGCATGAAGATCGAGAAACAAGACAAAAAGTTAATTTCGCATGAAGGATGCTAATTCCGCTTGAGCTAGTAATTCCGCTTGAAGAGGTTAACGAGTAATTCCGTATGAAATTACAATGTAATTCCGTTTGAACCTGTAATCTCGTTTGTATTTGTAATTCCGCATGTAAAGTAATTTCGTTTGAGTCTTGTTCAAACGGAATTACCAAATCTATAAATAGGTGCTAGGTCTTGTCATTTTAAACGGAATTAGAATAGTGGTTTCCAACGGCGAAGCTCTGTCGAAGTGTCTACAGATCTGTAATTGCTCAGATATCAATCAAAAGACAGTTATAAGTGAATATCTTGCTGAATTATTCACAATATGTTTGTTTCCGCCTTTCATATTGTGTAGAACGCCTCTGATCGACTCATTTTGGGTCCGTACACGATCCTACAAGTGGTGTCAGAGCTCAGGAGGAGGAGTTCTGCCAATTTCAGCTTGATTTCAGCACATTTTCTTACTTCTACACCTTCTTTACTAAATTGAACAACTTTTCATGGTCAAAATGATCTGAATTTCTCACATCACAAGCGAAATAGTATATTAACAAATCCTTGAGAAATTTGGAATTTAATTTGATCTAAAAATGAAAAAAATTTAATTCCGTTTGAAAAGTTGGAGCGAAATGATGACATCAACGTAATTCCGTTTGAATTTGCACCTAATTCCGCTTGAAAGTTGATATTCCGTTTGAAAGTTTGAAACGAAATTAGTGATTCCGCTTAAAATTGTAATTTCGTTTGAGAATTCCGCTTCAGTGTGCTATTTCGCTTGAAATTTCAAACGAAATCAGTGCTTCCGTTTGAAATAGGTAATTTCGTTTGAAATTCTTATCCCGCTTGAATCTTGATTCTGTTTGAAGTTTGTGTACAGGTTAATCTCGTTTGAAGAGTGTGATTTCTCTTGAGTTGCTATCTAGTTTGAAAAGTAATTTCGTTTGAAAGTGTTAGTGTTGAAAAAATTGTTACCGAATCATGGCAGAAGAGTTCTACAACGCGTTTGCTATATCCCCGACTACTCCGGCTGTCATTGCTCAAAACATGAACTTGGAAAATGAAACTGGAACAATGCAAAAACCCCCGAAGCTAATGAGCATTGAAGAGTATTACGGTTGGAAAGATCGGTTTGAAAACTGGGTTCAAGCATATCCTTTGAGATCGTGGGAGTGTATTTTGAAAAAAATATGTACTACCAGGTACTGATCTGTAAGTTGAGAAAACAATCTCTGAATTCACTGATAAAGAACGAGACATGTACAAAGCTGAAAAGATGATGATTAGTCTACTTCAGCAAGCTATTAAAGAAGACATCTTTGTATTACTTCAACATGACAAAACTTCAAAATCAATTTGGGATGCTCTTAAAATCAAATTTGAGGGAAGTGAGAAGATGATTAAAAGTAAAAAGGCACTGCTTAAGAAAGAATTTGATCTATTCACAAGTTTGCCAGGAGAAGATACAAAGAAATTGATTGAAAGATATTGCCACTTAGTGCGTTCTATGTCGTTGTTAAGCATAACCAAAGAACGAGAGGAATGGGTCGACAAATTAGCCGATGCTTTACCTCAGAAAGAGTGGGGTACATTTTTGATGATATTAAAAAATACTGGAGAATATGATGGTTTGATGATTTCTCAGTTCATCGAGAAGATTGAGGGTCAGGATCTTGAACAACAAAAGATTGCGAGGATGAGTAATCTGAGTGGTCAACAAGATGTGAAAATGTATTACAAAGGCAATGTTCAAGAGGCTGAAATGAGTCCGAAGATTCAAACTGCTTTGAGTACTGGAGACTTATCTGGAACTGTTGAACAAAGTCCAAATAGCAGCAGTGGTTTTTCTTCATATTCGAGGGTTAATCCAAAGAGTTCAACTTCAAGTTTTCATTCTCAAAGTTCAAAAAGTTGAAATGGTTGTGTGATACAGTGCAACATTGCATTGAATCTTCCAGATGGTCAAAGTTTTTCTGAAGAAATTGCAAAAGATCACATGGCGTTACTTGCAACTGTGTTACAATCCTATGAAGGTTCAGTTGCAGGGAGGATCGGAAATCCTATGCTAACGAAAGAGGATTACGATCAGATAGACGCTGAAGAGATAGAGCTCATGGACATCAAATGATGCTTAGCTAGTGTCTTGAGAAGAGCTAAAAAGTTCAAAATGATTACAGGAAGAAATGATTTTTTGGATGCACATGTTTCTACTTTGGATTTTGATAAATCTAAAGTTACTTGTTTTCGATGCAGGGAGAAAGGTCATTTCAAAAGAGAATGCAAAAATCAGGAAGCGAGTGGAGCAAAGAATCCTTTTGGAAAAGATGATTACTATCAAAAAGCCATATATCAACAGGTTGCACATCAACCACATCAACAAAAAGAACCACAAACTGCACATGCTAGGATGATTGAAGATGCAAATAAGAAAGCTTATTATGGTATCATTGATCAAGATGATGAGAAAATGGCTCCAGGATTTAGCTGGGATAGGTTTGTGGATGAGAATAAGGAGTTTAAAGCTTTCATTGCTAAAATAGTTCAAAAGCCTGATTTGTTTACAGAATGGATGAAAGTGATTGGTGTTCATGAGAAGAATCAAGAAGAAGAATCTGTTTCATCCGATGAAAGTTCAGAAAGAACAACAGTTTTTGATCAAACACCATCTGATTCTGGTTCTTCAGATGATAGTTCTGAAAAGATGATAGATTTTGATCAATCACCAACTGATGACAGTAGTGATGATGAGGAAGAAATGCATATCAATATTGCAAAAGCTCATTTATCTCCTGAAAGTTTTCAATTTTATTTTGGCAGATTGCTTGGAGAAGTTGAAGAAGAGACAAGAAGCAAAAGAACTGAAAAAGAAGGAATGTGAAAGCAAAGATCAAAATAAAAAGATTGTTCAAAATGAAGAGGTTAAAATTGCTGAGAAGATTGTTGAGAAAGAGAAGGTGAATGAAGCTGAAAAAGTTGTTGAAGTGGAGAAGATCGTTGAAATAGAAAAGATTGTGGAAGTCATCAAGCCTTGCTTAAAATGTTTAGAATCTTACAAGCATTGTGTAGAAAAGGATGAGAAGCTGAGTGAGCAAGATAAGATGAAAGAACAATTACTGTTCAATCTCAATTATGTGAAAGAGTCATATGACGTTTTGAACAGAACAGTGACTGGTCTGCAAAAGACTAATTCTGAAAGAGAAGATGCACTGACAATGTTGAATGCTGTGTTGATGTCGAAGCAGAAAGCCATTAATTTTTACATTGAAGAAAGTGCGAAATGGAAGCAAGAGTTGGAGACAGAAAAGATTGAGAATGAGAGAATCAGATGATTATTACAGAGTTATTCTAGTTCTGATTATCTCATTGATCGAATTTATCCAACTGCTGCAGGTTTTGAAGCATTTCAAGATGATGAGAAGCCAAAGAAGAAGGATACTAGTAAGAAACAGAGTGTTAGTTATAACAAGTGTCCGCCTCCGATTTGGGAAGGGTATTCTCCTAGAAAACCGAATGAAGAGCAGGTCAAAAAGGCTGTCAATATAGAGTTAAAATCTGAAACAACTGACGAGTTACCAGAAAATATTGACGTCACATTCACATCGTCTGACACTGATCATAAGTCTGAGTTAATAAAAAAGATGGTCGATCAGGTGTTGGAAACAGATGAAGAGTCGGAGTCAAAGTCTGAGTCTGAAAGTCCGAGATCATAATCAGTCAACAGTAAAAAATCGGCGGTTAAAAGGGTTTACAATAAAGAATTTCTTTTATCAAAATCTAATTTGAATGATGAACTATTCAAAGTTGCTTATACTTTGAATGATTCAGACAAATTATATTCTGATAAGGAATTTCCAATAAGAAGTGTTCAAATTGAAAAGATTAAAAAGGTTTTCAAACTAACAGAAATAAATATTTCTGAAATAAAAGATGTAAATCTTACTGAAAAACCAAAAAAATACACTTCAAGAGTTCAACAACGGTTAAACAAGAAAAAAGGTTACAGTTCTGGTTCTGGTTTTCAAAAGAAACCTAACCATAACGGTAATTTCAAAAAGAAAGGATTGGGTTATATTCCACCTGAAAATTATAAACATAACAAAATTTCTAAAACAAATACCAAATTTGTTCCAGGAACAAGCTGTGAAGAAGAATCAAAAAGCTCATTCTGGAAGCAATCAAACAGAGAATTCCTTGCCAAGAAGCAAGAAAAAGTGAAGAATGGAGATTATCAAAGAAAGGAGACAAGAACCTGTTACAAATGCAATGAAGTTAGTCACATTGCATGGAACTGTTCTCAAGCAACAAAAACAAAACAAGAAGTCTCTAAAAAACTCAAAGAAAAAGTTGTTGAGAAAAATGAACCACCAACTGACAAATTTAAAATTTTTGAAAATTCAACATATGAAGTTGGTGAGTGTTCAAAGACAAGTTTTTATAAAAAGAGAGCTAAGCATGACAACCAAATGTGGGTTGTTTAGAAGTTTCATGAAAATGTTAAGAAGTTTGATGTGAAATCTGGCGATGAATCTGATTCCACAAAGTCAGATGAGCCACAGGTTGAGGTTAAAGAAGAAAACTCAGTGCCTCCAATGAATGATGTTCATTTTCCACCATTGAGGGCTGAGAATTTTAAGTCAAAAGTTAGAAAGATTGATATCTCGAATCCATTTTATTCTGAAAAGAAAGAATTTGATGTTGAGAAAGTTTTTAATGGAAATGTTAAAAAGATTTTTGGAAAAATGGTTGAGGGAAAGGCCAAAGGGGTAAAGGAATTTTATGAAACAAAGAAAGCAACTTTTTACCCAAGTGAAATTGAGGAGGAAACATCCAAGTTTGGTCAGGCTTGGATGGAAGTTTTTCACAAGTAAAAATTCTGACTTGCTGGAGCTTCCAGGTTGGTAAGTGAGAAGCAGGTATCGGCATTTTTCTTGAGAAATTCACGATTGTGATATTTCGTCTTACAAGTGGTAAATCAGGGACATTAAGTTGTACTTGATTTTTTACAAGTGATGTTATTGATTGAATTGGATAATGTTAAATTTTTCAAGAGGTTAATGAAAAACAAGGTGTTGAATCCCTAACCTACAAGTGCTTTGTAAAATCAACAAAACTTATTTTCCGAAAAAAACCATTTGATTAAAACAAACTTAAGTGTTTTGAAATCACAATAGGAAAATAGTTTGTTGTAAGGGGGAGTTCTGATTGTTTATGCCAAGTGGATGGCGAATTGAAGTGATTTGATATCAGTTGTCACAGTTTGTTTTCAATTTTTCTTAAATGATTTTGCATTTTAGGGGGAGTAAGAATTTTTCAGAAAATCCAAAAACATTTGAAAATTTGAAAAAGAAAAAAACATGATAAAATACAAAAAGAGTTTTGTTGTGAAAAAAGAGGAAATGATAGTACATCAGTAGACAGTTACAGTATGCTAAAGAAATGTAATGTTTAAACAGTGTTAAACGGTCTCACTGATGATATGCCGATAGGTTTTTACACATTTAGTAAGCTTTTTCGGGATATAAACTTAAATTCAAACTTGCTTATTTTGTGGGGAACACTACTTGGATATATAGGTAACCCTTGAAATCTCGTTTGAAGAATCCCTCTTTCTGAGATACTAGGTCTTTATGCTCAGTGATATCTGGGGTATTATCCTGGGACTTCTGATTTTGCGGAAGCAATGGCCTAGTCCTCGGAGAATACTTTACAATTGCTTGAAATAAAAGCCTGCCCTCAGCATAAAAAGGGATGAAACATTGAAATATGCTAATCATGTGTTGTTGTAAAAAAGATCCTCCAAAGGGGACCCACCAAAAGTCGAAGCCGTCATCTCTCTGCTGAACGGAAGTTCTGACCTGAGCTCTCACGGTCTTCGCATCTAACCCCTTACAGATATCATCTGTGGTATACTCACCTGTAAGACTGAATATTGGGATCTGGATACGGGAGTATATTCAAAAGGTGGGACACATGAATGAGTTTGAGTTTTTAATTCACCTAATTCATATCCTGAATCAGTTGAAATTTGTGTGAGAATTTAAGTGGATCAGTATATCGGCAATCTAAGTGAACTGTTTAATTCTTAAAGTGTAACTAAGCTCAATGGTACTTGTGACTTGTCAAAAACTGATATGATCCTCTTCCACAAACTCACAAAAATAGTGTCTGTAAATATTTCTTTATCGCATTCTTATTTTTTTAAAATTCCAAAAAGATTTTCAGTGTGTTTTAGCATAATTTTTTTTGTAAAATCCAAAAAGATTTTCGACAACTGATGTTGAAAAGCTGATGTTCAAAATTCCAAGTGCTAAGCATGATGAGCATTTCGTGAGGGGGAGTGTATTTAAATGAAAAAGATTTTGAATATGTGCCTACTAGTGATCATCAGAAGTTTTTAAAGTGTTAAGTCATTCTGGAAAGATACATGCAAGTAGTATATAAATTTGTCAAATTTTAAATTTGTGAAATTTATTTTTGGGTAGAGATTTGTGCAGGTAGCAATAGAGCCAGGAATTGGTACTGAACCTGTGGAAAGAGTGTGAGCCAGTTTAAGATTCTGGAAATGAATAGAAGACAGAGATTGAGGAAGTTTTACATTGTCAGATACTTCGGAAGAGATCGAGAGGACTGATAAAGACTAAAGACGTTGAAGACTTGTCACACCCCAATATCCACGTGTCACCGGTTGGCCCGGTAGGGGAGTAACGTGACGTGGTTGGCAACATCATAGTCAAACAACACAATATATAAATGCACAGCGGAAGCAAAAGGATAAATCTATTACAATCCGAAATAATGTAACATCAAAGTATTACAACGGAAGTAAAGGATCCACAGGCGGATCAAAAATAAAATAACACTGTTCAATAGACTTTAGGCATCTAAGCTTGCGAGACTCTTTAATGATGCTAGGAGTAGCCAGCCGATTCCGATTAGTACCTGCACTTAGCCTTTTTGGAAAATACGTCAGTTTACACTGGTAAATACAATCAACTGACTCATTTTGAAAAGGGTTTAAAAAAATTGATTTGAATGCACAAGGCACAAATAATATTTTATAACTTGGGATAATTATTTAAATTTATAAACTTGTAAAGGATTTACATGTTCCTTATGCGTTCAGTAGCCCGGATCGAGCCGGGTTAAAGATTAATGGACACACCACTTTATTTATGAGACACTGACAGGTGTACGCCTACACCTGTGTGCTAAGGTCGTGGCCATTTCGTAAAATGATGCCAGGGATATCCGGGACAACGGTCATTAACCCCCAAAGGCTTTAAGCAAACAAAACAAATTAAACGGAACATCTCAATACTTTAACCACCATACAATTAAAGATTCAATGCCCGACCAAGCGGTATTTTATATACCGTACCCCAAGCCCGTATAGGGAAATAAGTTAAAAGTATTTACCTGAGCTAAATATAAATTCAATCCCAGCCGTATCAAATCAGCAAGTACAGATAGCTTTTACTGGGCTCCTAAATCTAGAACGAAGGTTTTTAATAACCTATTAGAATCCTAACGGGTCTTTAATTAAGCCTTGACTTAGACCGGTTAGTTTTCAAGAGGAAGATACGGTTCAAACGCATGATAAAGCGAAGACCGGAATAGAATGTGATTTAGACCCGAAAAGTTTGAAGACTTGTATAATATGGGTAAACTAAACACACTCTGGATTTCGAGATAAAAATGATAACGTTTGACCCGTTTCGGCTAGTTTATGCAACTAGTTACATAAACCGAACCGAATGCGAATAACGCATAAACGGGTAACCGAATAGGTCACGAGCAGGTTTCCTAAGTTAATATGCTTTAAATATGTTGTGATATCATTAAGATACCTTCCATTATACCCAAAACGAGTTTAATCCAAAATTACGCCCCGTAGGGTATTTTGGTCATTTTAATGGTTATAAAAGAGATTATTTAAGTTTCTGAGATTCGGGTCTGAATACATCAGTAAAATAACTTAATTTATCAGGTTATAACAGTTGTTGAAAAGTCTTATATCACAAAATGGTTTTAAACATAAACTATGCGTATAATACGCGTATAAAGCCGTTTTGAGCGACGTACGGTTTAAAATAGGATTCTGAGTTTTTCTGATCAGTTAAACAGGTTCAAAATACTACATTTATTTTTTTAAAATCAGTAGCAATTGGATTGGCGTTAAAAGGATTTGTAAAACTCATTTTATGGCCGAAAAGGGTATATTCGGTATTAACCGAATCAAGGCGATAATCCTAGCTTATGATCAGTTTAAAAATAATTAAAAATCTTCAAAAATCTCAAAATATTATATTACATCAGTGGGTAAAAGGTTTGGTGTCAAAAATTGGGTTTAGACAGGCTTTATGCTAATGACGCCGTTTAATTAATAAAAGCGTTCTTAATTACGCCATTGAGCATATCTCCTAATCTAGACCTCCGATTGACGTGAAATTTTAGGGACATGCTAAATAATCAGTAACAAAGGTTATTGTACTTTCACATTTCCAAAAATCCCGTTTTATGATCATAAGGGCATTATGGTCACTATTTAAACATTTAACGGAAAAGTCGGACAATCGAGGTTTCAAGTGGTATAAATGCAGGGGGTTATACACACATGTAACTAGGTCCTAATGGAACTTTAAGGCATGTCTAAACCTATCTAAACCAGGTCAGAACTGAAGTCAAAGCAAAAGTCAAACTTTTGCGTCTTTCGGCTCCGAATCGGTTCAAAACAGAAAGTTGTCGAATCAAACAAGCTTAGACAAGTTATTATACTTATTTTTAGGTTGTATGAATGATAAACCAGGTTACACACCTTCTGTAACGTTAATTTCACGATTTATGATTCTGTTGACTTTTTCGGATAACGTTTGACTCGACAAACGACCTAGTTAGAACGGTTATCAGTGGGTGCCCTTTTAAGGGTTTAAAGCCCACATGATTACTAACTTATAACAACTTTTATTTCGACAAAACTCTGGACCGATTGTGTTTTATCACTAAGTCAACCCGTAATTACGACGGTTTGATTTCTAGGCTAAAAACTAAGCATAACTTGATTTAGAAGGGTCAAGGATACTTACATGAGTCTAATGGATGATTTGGAAGTCTTGTATCAGCTCTTGTGCTCCTCAAAATGTTCAGAAATGAAGTGTGGTTGTATGTTGCCACTTTGTGACTTTTATATGAACTTTGATCATATTAGATGGATGCCAAATGAGTCTACCAATGTTCAAGGATCAGTACATATGTCCTCTATAGGCTATAAACCACTTTAGGCAGCCCATAGAATCGAAATCTTGAAGTTTAAGTTGGTTACAAGGCTGATACAGCCACCTGTGGGTTTTTTCTGCATCTGCAGGTCGGACGCGGCCCGCCTCCCGTTTGACAGATCTCAACGCGGGCCGCCTGGGACATGTCTTCAGGTTTCAAGTTTTCAGTTATTGCATTTTCAGTCCTCGGTCCTCCTAAACGTCGCTTTCACCTTGTATCTTGCATTATAAACCCTCTAAATTGATTTATAAGGGCTTCAAGACTTATACCATCTTTGTGAAGTCCTCGGGTAACTTGTGATCACCCGAAAAGCCCTAATTTTCTATGTTGACGATTCTAACCCTCACACACAAATTTTATCATAACTCTCTCATACGATAACGAAACTTGGTGAAATTTTTATGGTGCATTCTAGTGAGCATAATTAATCGTTACAAGGCTTCGGGTTTGCTATAAGGTCACTCAGAGGTATATCTTTAACATGTTGACACATTTAACCCCTGCAGTTTGTAATCTCTCACTTTCTTTCACAATTCGCTTCGTATGATCCATGATCCATTCGTTTAAGGTTATAAACATCATGTAGGGTTATTGTAAAGTATATTTATTCATTGTTGATACTTTGAACCCTTATATTTACACAGTTTCATTGTTTGTCAACTTTAGTCCTTCAATGACATTCTTTCACACGTTCAAAGGTTATGACACGTGTCAAGACATTATAGGACGTAAATTTTCGAGGTGTTACATCCTCACCCCCTTAAAAGAAATCTCGACCTCGAGATTTGTTAAAATGCTGGAAGTACTCTTTGTCGCATAATGGACTTAACTTTTTCAGCATATCTGGAGTCTTTCCAAGCTCCCAAAATGACTCTTATATTAGGCGTATGTATCCTTTTTGGAGCTTCTTGACCTGTCGATCCTCAATCGATACAGGATGCTCATCACATCATAATTCTGCATATCATTATGTGATAGTGCTTCTTGACTTATTGGCGGAACACATCCTCCAGTCACTAGTGTGTAATGTATTGCGAGCTCCGTCAAACTCCTTAAGTAGGTTTTAGCTTACAAGCTACTTGATCTTGATATTATTCGATTTCCTTTGAATGATTTCCATATATTCAGAGCTTAACTAGCCTGATAATTTAGCAAATTTAGTAGACCCTTCCTGGGTGATATCTTTTGTTAAACCATATTCCTTAACAAGAACTTAGGAAGTTTGCTATTTTCATAACTCCTTGATTTCTTGCCGTATACTGGCAACCTACAATCGATTATGGATTTGTATAATCTTATTTGTTGTCCCCCAGGCAACTTTCAGATCTTGATAATTGGACTTACCAATTCTCTATCTAACACTAGACATTTAACATTCCATCTATACAAGGTCTCCAAAGGAGTAGCCTTAATACTTACATATCAATTATTATAGAAAAGCTTATTTTTTAAGGTGAGATGGTTATTCCAACCACTGCTTAGCTAATGTTTAGGGAATAGCTAATCCTTGTCGTTAGTCGAACAGATCGACGATCCTGGGCAGTTGATGGCAAATTCTTAATCGTTGCATAATTAGGGTTGCGGTGATAATGCATAAGCAAAATGAACCGTCTTTCTTTATTAACTATACCGGATTTCCAGGATATTGAGTTAAGCTATATGAACCCTCTATTAAAAAAACTTAGTTAACCAGGGTTTCGATTCTTCCAATGATAGTACTAGCCATTTTGGAGATTTCATAATAACACCGCCTTAAACGGAATTTAAACCTTAACTCTACCTGCCTCTCATGGGTAAACAGGGTAATATTAGGAGATAATAATCAAGGTACAAGGAGGTTACAGAGATTTTTACAAATCTTAGGCTCCAATTCAACCACCATTGTTTGTGTCAATTAAGTGACACATTTATGTTATGAGTCCAAGAACTCCTTAAATCGGGAAGATTTACTTGGACAATTCCAACTTGGACATCTCCTTTGAATACCATTAGCTGACTTTAGTACTCTATGACCATCGGAATATCTTTGTGGTCCCATGTATTAAACCTCCATACTGATCAGGCATGGAAGCAATCTATGGAACTTATTAAGATACACCAATCCTCATATGATGCTTTTATCATAGCGTTTGGTATTCGGAATCGATAGAGATTAAAGAGATATCATTATATATGTTGACGCACTTCCTTATAGAGAAAGGATACTTCTAAAATTTTAAGCCTAAAGGTTTCTGATAAGAACAAAAGAAATGGTTCTTATGATTTGCCTGAAGGTTTTACCTTACACTTAACATCTGGGGTTCTCACAGGGAAAATTTCTAAAAGTTTGCTAAGTTTATGGTCTTATGAGAGACTTAACAGCACCCGAAACCACTTGTAATTTATAGCAATAAATTCACAAATAAGGGTTTATCTGGTGAGATTCCTAATGTGAGCTGTCTCTAATTATTCAACAGGAGGGCTAAACGCCTCCACTATTAATCCTTCTAAACTTAGCTGTAAAATCTTAGATAAATTTAGGGCAGTCTCAGCTTTGACTGATTACTTCTTAATCATTATAACGTGGGTAGCTGAGGTAGATCCATAATGGATTTTTAATGAGCAGGTTTTTAAACCTTAGTGTGCCCTCTTATTGTCAATGCTAACCACTAATAATTATGTGCTTTAAGCTTAGATTTTTTTTTTGGTATATCGAATAGGGTACTATCTCAGCCAACGAATTAAAATTTGCGACATACTGTCGACAGTCTAGAACTTTTATGGCGAGAGTCAAAAATTCTTATTCCGTCTTTTCCCTTTTCGTGAAACGGATACCAGGTTTTTCGAATAAGGTCCTTAAAACTTGGACCATTCCACGATGTATAAGAGGATCCTTCTTGAGGATTTCATTAATGTCCTTACTAATTAAAAGTATTGCCATCGAATGACTGTGATGTATACTTTACCATGTCCTTTCTAGCATAACCACTGATATACTTAATGGTTTCTACTTCATTCTTTCTAGTGTTTTAGTCAACATAAGCAAGCCAAGAGTAATTAAAACGTAGAGGTAAAATCTTGGATTTTAAATACTTAGTCAACATAAGGAGGATAAGTAGGTGACTTATAGTAAGAAGTAAGGAAGTTATTGTACATGTGCTTATATTAAATAAGAATGGAAATTTCACAAACTAGGCACCTAGCTCGGTTGGCTAGGCGCGCGAAAGGGTGCAGCCTAGACCCAGGTTCGATTCCGGGGACGGCCAATTCCACCATTTTTTTTATGTTTAATATTAATTAATCGCACGGATGCATGTAATTATGAGGGTTGTCTCATAAGGAGTCTTGATAATTAATTGCTTCTTATCACCCACAATATGGGCTTGATTTTCAAGACAAACCATCGATTTTTATTACTATATCGAGTCCTCTTATTAACGAAACAAGGATAGCGGAGAAGGGTAATTCCTAATGGATATAAAACATCCATTTAATATTGCTGGAGCAGTCTCTGAGGTATTATCGGTCAATTTTACTTCATACTTAACGCTTAGAGTTTTTAACAGGCAGATTTAATGATTTACAATATCTATTGTCTCTGAGAGACTTATCTGAACCTGAATTAAATAATACTCTAACATGAGCGTTATTGATATAGAAAGTACTTGTTGTGACCTTGTCATCTTGGATAGCCTCTTGAGTATCCATTTGGGAGTTTTCGGTTTTGGTCTTCTTAACTTCCTCAAGCTTTTTAGCATATTTAGGGCAGTTGGTCTTAATGTGCCCTCTTTCATTGCAACCATAGCAGGTTGCGTCCTCCATCTTCTTGCAGTCCAAGGTCTTATGCCCCTTGGACTTGCAGATCCCACATGCAAAAGTTCTCGACTGTGTATGCGAGTTCGATCCATACCTGCACTTCCCGAAGTGCTGTTTCTTGCAGGTTTTGCATTTGGGTTTTTCACCTGACTGCTGTTTGTCCTTTAAATACTTGCCATACTTAGATGCTCCTTCCTTGGCAGCCTTAGGGCAATTAGTACTGATGTGGCCCTTTTCGCCGCAGCCATGACAGGTCGCATCTTCCAATTTCTTGCAATCCAAGGTCTTGTGACCCTTGGTTTTGCAAATTCCACATAAATTAGCACGTGGGTCGATGGTGCATTTTCCAGAATGTTGCTTCCTGCAGTTATTGCATTTGGGCTTTGCCCCCTTTGGCTTGGACGGGTTATGGTTTGAACCGGTCTTACCCTTTTTACGACCTTCGTTTGGGGCATTAATGCACTTTCACTTATGATCCCTTAACGCTCGATTCACGGCCTTGTTTACAGCTGTATCTAACATAGCCTGTAACTCGGCGCCCGTTAAGTTCAGTCTTGCATTATCATTCTGATCAACTGGATGATTGTGAGCTTCAGAGGGGTCATCCATGGTGAAGCTTTGAAGGCTAAAAACCAAGTAGTAATAATTGATTTAATTATATGGCGAATTGTCGAATTTTGATGAATAAATAGCCATGGTGCAATTAAACCATATAGGCCAATAGATAGTATTTAATTTATTTGATTATGTTTTGCCTAAGTTTTTTTAAATAAACCATCTTTGGCATTTAAGCGGAATATAATCCTTCATATTTATTAGACAGGGGACATAAGTCACGACTGCCAATGTCATACTGACATCTTTTATATATAGCACAAGGGCTTGTTCCAAAGGACTTATGATGGCTCAGAGGCCTTGTCACTAGGGAAATTTTAAAACATAATCGATGATTCCTTTGGGTCGGAAAATTTCATAGTTCATTGTCTTGACAAGAAGTTATGAAATAAAACTATCTTTTTCATGTATTCATCTTTACTCGTATATATACATCCCAAATGGATGTTTTGATGCGTACCTCATTTTCGACGTTTACCAGCCATGATTCCTATTGATCATTTACGCTAAATAAGGGATTTGGAAAAATTCCTAATATAAGGATGACAAGTGTGATTTTTATAGCATCACGGTTGTCGGGAGTGTTAACACATTTTCAGGTGTTAACAAGGATCTGAATCTCTTTTTAAACAGATTTTACCATCTTAGCTAGGTCTTCAATGACATTCAAGCTAGGTCAAACCATTTAAGATTCTCTTTTAATAATTATACTCGCAGGAAAGGAATGATATTTATTTTTATTCAGGATTTTTATCATAATCCTAATTTATAAGTTAATAATAGCACAAATGGCCTAGTCGCGTAGACAAGTTTAATTTATACGCCCTGATTTCAGAGAATCAAAGCATGAAGGTATACTGGCACAATAGGCCTAGTCACAAGGACGTTTATAACTTATAAGCTATGATTTCAGAGAATCAAAGCATGAAGGTATACTGGCACAACAGGCTTAGTCACAAGGACATTTATAAATTATAAGCTATGATTTCAGAGAATCAAAGCATGAAGGTTTGAACCTAGTTCATTACCTTTATCTGACAGGGAGTCGTTGCTACCACTGTCTTTTGGTTCATATGGAAATGAACAGGGCCTGTAGGCGCTATATTACCACGTATGGTCAAAATGTGATCATCTCAAGTGATGATCTAAACCCATGATTCAGAGATCATTACATTGGGTTAGGAATCTTTTGAAGAATCCATTAATAAGAATGACGTGTGTGATTTTTAATGAATCACGTCTGTCAGGAATGTTAACATATTTACAGATGTTAGCAGGGATTCGAATCTTTTAAACAGGTCTTACCATCATGGCCCGGCCTTAAAATGACCCGAAGGCTAGGTTTCACTCTTAAGATTCTTATTAATATTAACGCAGAACAATCCTAAAATGAGGTGTTAAATATGGATCTGAATCTAATTATGGAACTACCATCTTTGCCCTGCCTCAAAATAATGCGTGGCTAGGTCTCGTCCTTTTTAGATTTTGCCATTTTATATAAAGGTAGATCTTATAAAAGGAATGTCTGAATGAAAATTTAAAGTTAATTATTCCACTATAAAATTAAAAATACAGATGTGCCCTAGACGGAACTTGAAAGGAATAATGTTGTCCTCGAAGGAACTGAAAGGTAATTATGTCCTTTTAAGGACTATTAAGGAAACGATTTTTAGCAAAAGGAGTTTCTTCTTCATTTTATTTCTGAATGCTTTCTCCTTGGTTGCATGTTTCGTCCTAGCCGCTGTACGAAGGTCAGCAAATTAAGGCTCCGGGTGTGGAGAATTATTATTACGGCTTCTTCGCTTGGCGACGTATCCAAAATATAAAAAAAAATGGAAGCAGAATTTCCAGATAAGGATTGAGAATATTCCTATGTTAAGTCTAGACTCAGAAGGTCAAGGTATGTGCTAATGTGTCATTGAGATTAAACACAAAAAGATAGTGTTTAATTCACTCAGTGTTGGCTCTGATACCAACCTGTCACACCCCGATATCCACGTGTCACCGGTGGGCCCGGTAGGGGAGTAACGTGACGTGGTTGGCAACATCATAGTCAAATAACACAATATATAAATGCACAGCGGAAGCAAAAGGATAAATCTATTACAATCCGAAATAATGTAACATCAAAGTATTACAACGGAAGTAAAGGATCCACAGGCGGATCGAAAATAAAATAACACTGTTCAATAGACTTTAGGCATCTAAGCTTGCGAGACTCTTTAATGATGCTAGGAGTAGCCAGCCGATTCCGATTAGTACCTGCACTTAGCCTTTTTGGAAAATACGTCAGTTTACACTGGTAAATACAATCAACTGACTCATTTTGAAAAGGGTTTAAAAAAATTGATTTGTATGCACAAGGCACAAATAATATTTTATAACTTGGGATAATTATTTAAATTTATAAACTTGTAAAGGATTTACATGTTCCTTATGCGTTCAGTAGCCCGGATAGAGCCGGGTTAAAGATTAATGGACACACCACTTTATTTATGAGACACTGACAGGTGTACGCCTACACCTGTGTGCTAAGGTCGTGGCCATTTCGTAAAATGATGCCAGGGATATCCGTGACAACGGTCATTAACCCCCAAAGGCTTTAAGCAAACAAAACAAATTAAACGGAACATCTCAATACTTTAACCACCATACAATTAAAGATTCAATGCCCGACCAAGCGGTATTTTATATACCGTACCCCAAGCCCGTATAGGGAAATAAGTTAAAAGTATTTACCTGAGCTAAATATAAATTCAATCCCAGCCGTATCAAATCAGCAAGTACAGATAGCTTTTACTGGGCTCCTAAATCTGGAACGAAGGTTTTTAATAACCTATTAGAATCCTAACGGGTCTTTAATTAAGCCTTGACTTAGACCAGTTAGTTTTCAAGAGGAAGATACGGTTCAAACGCATGATAAAGCGAAGACCGGAATAGAATGTGATTTAGACCCGACAAGTTTGAAGACTTGTATAATATGGGTAAACTAAACACACTCTGGATTTCGAGATAAAAATGATAACGTTTGACCCGTTTCGGCTAGTTTATGCAACTAGTTACATAAATCGAAACGAACGCGAATAACGCATAAACGGGTAACCGAATAGGTCACGAGCAGGTTTCCTAAGTTAATATGCTTTAAATATGTTGTGATATCATTAAGATACCTTCCATTATGCCCAAAACGAGTTTAATCCAAAATTACGCCCCGTAGGGTATTTTGGTCATTTTAATGGTTATAAAAGAGATTATTTAAGTTTTTGAGATTCGGGTCGGAATACATCAGTAAAATAACTTAATTTATCAGGTTATAACAGTTGTTGAAAAGTCTTATATCACAAAATGGTTTTAAACATAAACTATGCGTATAATACGCGTATAAAGCCGTTTTGAGCGATGTACGGTTTAAAATAGGATTCTGAGTTTTTCTGATCAGTTAAACAGGTTCAAAATACTACATTTATTTTTTTAAAATCAGTAGCAATTGGATTGGCGTTAAAAGGATTTGTAAAACTCATTTTATGGCCGAAAAGGGTATATTCGGTATTAACCGAATCAAGGCGATAATCCTAGCTTATGATCAGTTTAAAAATAATTAAAAATCTTCAAAAATCTCAAAATATTATAATACATCAGTGGATAAAAGGTTTGGTGTCAAAAATTGGGTTTAGACAGGCTTTATGCTAATGACGCCGTTTAATTAATAAAAGCGTTCTTAATTACGCCATTGAGCATATCTCCTAATCTAGACCTCCGATTGACGTGAAATTTTAGGGACATGCTAAATAATCAGTAACAAAGGTTATTGTACTTTCACATTTCCAAAAATCTCGTTTTATAATCATAAGGGCATTATGGTTACTATTTAAGCATTTAACGGAAACGTCGGACAATCGAGGTTTCAAGTGGTATAAACGCAGGGGGTTATACACACATGTAACTAGGTCCTAATGGAACTTTAAGGCATGTCTAAACCTATCTAAACCGGGTCAGAACTGAAGTCAAAGCAAAAGTCAAACTTTTGCGTCTTTCGGCTCCGAATCGGTTCAAAACAGAAAGTTGTCGAATCAAACAAGCTTAGACAAGTTATTATACTTATTTTTAGGTTGTATGAATGATAAAACTGGTTACACGCCTTCTGTAACGTTAATTTCACGATTTATGATTCTGTTGACTTTTTCGGACAACGTTTGACTCGACAAACGACCTAGTTAGAACGGTTATCAGTGGGTGCCCTTTTAAGGGTTTAAAGCCCACATGATTACTAACTTATAACAACTTTTATTTCGACAAAACTCTGGACCGATTGTGTTTTATCGCTAAGTCAAACCGTAATTACGACGGTTTGATTTCTAGGCTAAAAACTAAGCATAACTTGATTTAGAAGGGTCAAGGATACTTACATGAGTCTAATGGATGATTTGGAAGTCTTGTATCAGCTCTTGTGCTCCTCAAAATGTTCAGAAATGAAGTGTGGTTGTATGTTTCCACTTTGTGACTTTTATATGAACTTTGATCATATTAGATGGATGCCAAATGAGTCTACCAATGTTCAAGGATCAGTACATATGTCCTCTATAGGCTATAAACCACTTTAGGCAGCCCATAGAATCGAAATCTTGAAGTTTAAGTCGGTTACAAGGCTGATACAGCCACCTGTGGGTTTTTTCTGCATCTGCAGGTCGGACGCGGCCCGCCTCCCGTTTGACAGATCTCAACGCGGGCCGCCTGGGACATGTCTTCAGGTTTCAAGTTTTCAGTTATTGCATTTTCAGTCCTCGGTCCTCCTAAACGTCGCTTTCACCTTGTATCTTGCATTATAAACCCTCTAAATTGATTTATAAGGGCTTCAAGACTTATACCATCTTTGTGAAGTCCTCGGGTAACTTGTGATCACCCGAAAAGCCCTAATTTTCTATGTTGACGATTCTAACCCTCACACACGAATTTTATCATAACTTTCTCATACGATAACGAAACTTGGTGAAATTTTTATGGTGCATTCTAGTGAGCATAATTAATCGTTACAAGGCTTCGGGTTTGCTATAAGGTCACTCAGAGGTATATCTTTAACATGTTGACACATTTAACCCCTGTAGTTTGTAATCTCTCACTTTCTTTCACAATTCGCTTCGTATGATCCATGATCCATTCGTTTAAGGTTATAAACATCATGTAGGGTTATTGTAAAGTATATTTATTCATTGTTGACACTTTGAACCCTTATATTTACACAGTTTCATTGTTTGTCAACTTTAGTCCTTCAATGACATTCTTTCACACGTTCAAAGGTTATGACACGTGTCAAGACATTATAGGACGTAAATTTTAGAGGTGTTACAAGACTCGACACTTAAGACTCGTCAACATTCGAGGGGGAGTCTGTTGGTGCATGCATCTGTCGACTTCGTCTTGTATCGAGTCTTGCATTGTTCATGCCACGAAGATCGAGAAATCAAGACAAAAAGTTAATTTCGCATGAAGGATGCTAATTCCGCTTGAGCTAGTAATTCCACTTGAAGAGGTTGACGAGTAATTCCGTATGAAATTACAATGTAATTCCGTTTGAACCTGTAATCTCGTTTGTATTTGTAATTCCACATGTAAAGTAATTTCGTTTGAGTCTTGTTCAAACGGAATTACCAAATCTATAAATAGGTGCTAGGTCTTGTCATTTGAAACGGAATTAGAATAGTGGTTTCCGACGGCGAAGCTCTGTCGAAGTGTCTACAGATCTGTAATTGCTCAGATATCAATCAAAAGACAGTTATAAGTGAATATCTTGCTGAATTATTCACAATATGTCTGTTTCCGCCTTTCATATTGTGTAGAACGCCTCTGATCGACTCATTTCGGGTCCGTACATGATCCTACATATACCTCTGACATGGAAAGGACCATTGCGGTGGTCCACGCGCTAACATTCGTTATCGTTACGCTCGAATAGGCACGATGATTAAACGATACAGGAATAAGGAGAATTTCTAGTAGTTGGAGGGGCACCTTCAAGATGAATACTTCATCTTCCTTGTCTGGTCAGGTGTGTCGTCAATCTCGTTTCACAAAAGCCGCAGGGATCTCGTCCTGCTGATTAGGAAGTTGTTCAAGGTTGCCGCCTCTGCCTCGCCGTCACTACTGTAGTCAGGCTCCTTCACGATCGAGAGGGAAGAGCAGCCATCTCCTACGGAAGCAAGCTCAGAATCTCGTTTAGTAATCACTCCAGCCATGAGCTTTGCAATGAACGCGAGGCCGATAGCTTCATCGTGCGAGTAAGAACAATAATAGGGTTCGGAGTCGAAGGCATCTTATTCACGTCAACAATTATTCCGTACACTTATTCGTATGTATATATCAATAAACAAGTATGTTACTTAGCATAGGCAGGAAAATAAATGCATCATATCACATATAACTCTCGTTTATCCCTTGGGGGGGAGTCATTTTGTCTTTGGCAAGTCTAACTCATGTAGACTATGCCTTAGTTGGCATCTTATTTTGGGGTATTCTCCTCCCTACTAATGTCCTTGCCTTGTCTCTTCTTTGAAAAATGTTTGACTCATGGATCTTGACGCTTACGTGACTGCAATGAAAAACCTTTTTGTAAAAATGTTTTTGTGAGAGAATTCTAGTGATTGTAGTCTAGACTCGAGAAGGAATCCTAGTTCACTACAATCGAAGCTCTGATACCAAACTGTCACACCCTGACTTTTGTGGAAGCGTATGATGTGTGACTGGTTTAATATCATTGCATTCAATCATAATAAACAACTACATGATCAAAACGATGTTCATCCATTCATAAAATTTGAGTATTACAAACACCGGTTATTTAAGTTTTAAAACACAACCTTCGACTAGGTTACAATCCAACAAAAGTGGATGACATCTAAACTTGAAGTCTACTTCTAGAAACAACACCCGCGCCCAAGATCCAACCTGTCACCTGAAATACATGTAATTTTGGAAAACATCAACAAAAAGTTGAGCGAGTTCATGCGTTTTGTGTGAGTACTGGTAAACTTGTAAACCTTTGAGAGACTCCTTTGAAAACAGGTATGAAAAGCGTGTATGAACAAACCAAATAAATGTTTTGCAAGGACACTAAGGCATGTGAGGACATAGGGAGCACTCAGAATGAGTAGACTTATACCCTTGTCGATTTTCCCTCGACTATGTCGATTTCCCTCGACTATGTCGAATTTCCCTTCGACTATGTCAATTTACCTTGACTATGCCAATTTCCCTTGACTATGTCGATTTCCCTCGACTGGGACACCGAAGCACTCAAGTGATCACATGAGGACCATGAGTGGGGCTCGGCCGTACCCGTTAGATCTAACCTTCGTCCCTAGTTAAGTATTAATGGCATTTCAATATTGAGTCTATGCTCACATGATCTAGTAGTTCATTTCATAGGCAATTCATACCATTTAAGCATTCGTAACATGTATTCCACCCCCGAGAGTTATAAAACCAAAAACAGTTAAGAGAAAAAGGGGACATGAACTCACTGTTTTGCGTCTTCGGTACTCGTAACTCAAATCTCGTCAGCAAACACGACTACCTACAATGTGCTAGGGTCTATTAAACGAGCGGGTCGTGCCTTGCCTTAGTATTCATATTTTGAGTTACGTTTCTTTTATTTCTTTAACATTATCCAAAGTTATAATTACTTGTTAAAATAATAATTATTTTAACTTTAAATTATATTCAATTTTTGAATAATTGTTAAACAATATTTTTGTAACAATACTTCTCAAGTATTTATTTTCGTATTTTCTTCCCAAGGATGGGGTATCTCATGTATGTGTATTCGTGTTCTCGTATTTGTAGTTTCCAAAATAATATATTTTCAAGTCTCACTTAAAAAATATATATAACTTATTTTGTCCAAAATAATGTATTTCAAGAAAATATATATTTTTCCCAAAAATCATATATCTTCTAAATATTCCAAGAAAATATATTTTAACTTCGAAAAATAATATATCTTCTCCTTGTCGAAAATATGATATACTTTGTAATAATAAAAATCATATTTTCATTCCTTTCGTATCCAAAATAATATTTACCAAAAATATGCTCAAAATGTAGTTTCCGGAATATCTTGTAAGTTACGTCCTTGCGTTCGGTTCCACAATATTAAGTGGGTAACTTATATATGTATTCCTTGAGATGTTTGGTATTATTTTGGATTGTAAATTCTTGGCATTTTGTTAAGTTATATTACTTTAAATCCTAAAATAATATAACTGATGCACAAAGTATACAATTATTCACACAAGTGCCTTTAATATATATATATATCTATTCTAAATATATTTACCCATTTTTATTTATAAAAACCAACCTCCAATATTTGTATTTTTGTTACAAAATCTATGGCAAAGTTTATATTGAAAACCATAGTTAAAACACTCTTGTAAGTATTTGTTTAGAAAGTAATTTTTCTAAGTGTCTATATTTTTAGAAAATTTTGCCATAGTTTCCCCTAAAAATGGAGGTGTCCATGCTATCAAAGCATATCATTTTCTTTTCAAAATCACCACAAACAATCAACAATTAATCTACATAATAATCATGAACTTTCATAAAAACTTATAGTTACCCTTTAAAGTGTGTTCAGTTCTTAAAAAATCTCATTCTTAAAGGATTTAGGTGTTTACAACTTAGTAGATGATTTTTCCAAAAATCATTCTTTTGTATTTTTCTTGTAAACAATGTATGCTTATACTTGTTTCAACACTAGAAACATGATTAGTTCTTTTAAAACAATGTTCATGTAAATCTTTGTGATTTAGCTTGGTTTCTTTGGAAAACTATTTTAGAAATCATCCACTTACAAGACTTGTATTTTATTTAGATCATCATCATATGAAAATAACTTTTATTATTCAAGTTCATGAAAGACATAAAGCATGATGATCTTGGCTTTTCACAAGATCATCACATTAACTTACTAGATCATGTGTTTAATCACAATCTAGTAGGTTCCATATGATGTCTAACATCACTAACATTAATAATCAATCAACAAGAAGCAAATAAACACAAATCAACAAGTATTCATATGTTTATAAGCTTATGTTAGAGATTCATGAATATGTCTTTTAGTGTTCATCAAGATTAACAATGTATATCATCTTTTATCCAACAACATGTGAAGTAACAAAGGGTTATGAGGGCCTTACTACTAGCACAAGGCTAGGGAAGAACACTTGATGTTGTAGATGACAAATGTGGAGGATAAAAGCTAATAGGAGAGGTCCTTCAAGATTCACAAGCTCCACACTTCCTTAATCACCTTCTTACACCTTAGGATGGTCTTGGAATGGATGGACAATGGATGAAAATTGATGGTGGTGCTTGGGTGGGCTTCGGTCGAGAATAGAGCAAGGGAGGAGGTGGAGTGGTGAAGGTGAAGTGTGGTGTGAGAATGAGAGCTCTAGGTCTAGTTAGAACCATCTAACTCTTTTAACCAATGGATATCATGTTCCCATAGTACAAGCAAGATCTTCCACAAATCTTATAAAATCTAATGAGATCAAAGGAGATTTTGTGTGATCAAGGGTGGGCCACACCCTTAATGACCGTAAATAGGAGGGGGGGTCTTGGTTGGTTTTGAATGATAAGTTAAGTGCTTAGTTAAAGTTCTAAGTATAATAGTTAGTTTGTATGCATATATGGTGTTATATAGTGTGTTAGGGTGTTCGGGGATCATAACTAGCTCAGAAACATTAAAACAATGCTTCTAGTATAATTTTGGTGTTTCGGGTAGTGTCCGGTTGTTCGGTTAGATACCGGTTCGTTAAAGTGTCAAACTACACAGTTTAGTGTTCTTTATGTACCCTTTTGTGACACTTTTAATTCCTGACACTTAGGAAAGCATTCAGGACCATTTAGTCATATTTTTACATGAAACTAGCTTGTTAAAAAGCTGATTTATGTTGAATTATGCAGAATTCTGCACTTTGGGTGAGTTTTAGGCACTTCCCAGCACTTAAACTATCACTTAGGAATGCAGTTTTGTGATCCTTACTTCCCTACACACTATACTAGTGTAGAACTTGGTTTCTGGCTCACACTGGTTCTCAAAACATTTCCTGTCTCTGTACTGAACTCCCGTCAGTGCTTTTAGTTTGTCTGATAATGGTGCCAATTCTGTTATGTGCATTATTAGAACTATATCGTGTTGCATGTAGTAATGATAAAAGTCTTGCAACATGAAATGCCATTGTATGTATATAACAGTAATCAGAAATTCATTTGTCTTGTAAACAGTTATTGAAACACAGATTACTGTTCAATTAGTGTACGAAATGTACGGAAAAGTGACAGTTGTCACAGACTCCCCCCGTTAAAAGAATTTCGTCCCGAAATTCAAGAGATGCCACCGGTCGCAGGGGAGTTGTGAATCAAATGTGGTCACTTAGGTTTAAAATTTGTCTTCATGTTCCCATGTAACTCTGGGTCATGATGTGAATTCTAACGTACTCAAGTAAATCAACTATGTCTTCTCCGTGTTTTGTGGACTCTTAGTCCGTATCCTTAACAGGTTCTATAGTAAATTGGAGTTTGTCGTTGACGTGAATCTTGTTTGTGGGAACAACGACTGTTCCTTGAGTCAGACTCCTCTAAAGACTAGACAGAATGTTTCGCGATCACTACTGATCTTTTCTGGAAGTTTCAGCTTGTGAGTAATGGTTCCGATCCCTACCAGGATCTCGAAAGGTCTAATATACCGGGGGTCCTACCTTCCACGTTTTTGCAAATCACACCACGCCTTCTCAAGGCGAGGCTCTCATTAAAGCCATATTTCTTACCTCGAATTCCTACGATTTCCGCCGCTCGTCGGCGCAATCTTTCTGTATTCCGCGGGCTGTCTTGATATGATCACATATCTGAACGATCTTGCCTCTAATTTTTCCTGACCAACTCGGGCCTGTAGGTTGTTTATCTCCGGTCTCCATTCAACACAATGAGGATCGACTTATTATGTTCCATCTAAAGTTTCACACGAAGCGGTTTAAACAGCGGTGTGATAAATACTGCTGTAGGAAAACTCCACTAAGGGCAAGTGAGTGTTCCAACTGGTTAGTTTTTCAAAACTTTGACTACAAGAAAATTGACTATTAAATAAGTTAACTAAGTGAGCAAATGATGTAATTGAATGAGGTTGAACATTTAAGAGCCATTTTAAGGCTGATCCAGTTAGAGTAGAGCCAGAACCCATGCAGAAGCATGCTTCCTTGAGATCCGAAGGGATAGGGTTAATCCCCATCCTCTCCCTATACTGAACGATATGCTCTCCAGGATCCGTGGTTCCATCATAGAGCTTCATGTTAGGGGTTTGAAATCTTTTCAGGATTTCAGCATCACATATAGGATAGGCAAACCGGTATATCTTGTGGCTATCCTGGGACACATCTGGAATTGGCTGGACTACCTCAGGTACACTGGATATCATATCCTTCAACTTCTGAAGCTCCCAGGAGAGTGCCGATGTCACACCTGTATCCTGCAAAGATCCAATACTGTTAGTAGCAGGAGTACTAGTATTATTAGACACGTTACCGATCTAAGGATTCTGGCCATATCCTGGAGCATATCCCGAGCCCCTCACAGTTGATACCCTGACTGATGAAGGTACCTCAGGAGTATGACCCTGAGAATGGCTTGGAACAATATTGCCCCGGTTATCCTCAGTATATACTGCTGAGCTGAAGTTCAATGCTCTGGGCTGCAAGGGAGTGACAGTATCCTCAGCAGGCCTGTTTGAGCTAGATTTCAAGAGTTGTGTCTCTCTTGTCAGCATTTGGCTGGTCTTCTGCTGCTGCTTCATCTGATCCTGTATACTACTAAACAAAGTTAGAATTTCATCATTAGAAGCCATAATAGGAGTTCTCCCTGAAGCAGCAAATCCATGGATAATCTGAGTAGGAACAATATCCCAAGATGTATGAGTTTCGGTCCTCCTTGGACGAGCTTGAGGCTTTGAGGAAGCTTGTGTCCTTGGAGGTGGTGGAAGCACCGAACTGATTATTGCAGAGGTTGTAGCAGACATTGTAGAAGAGCTCATGTTTGATTTTGTGGCCATTGAAAATAGTGTAGCAAAATGTTTCGAAAAAAGAAAACCAAGTAAAGATTTTAGCAAGGTTTTTAGTAAGAATAACACCACTTGCCCCACGGTGGGCGCCAACTTGTTTTGGTCAAAAATTACCTAAGCAATTAAGTGATCAAATTAGTTTTGTGAGGTAGTGTGCTAACAATGTGTATTGAAAATATTCTGGTTTAGTTGTTTGCAAAAAACAGTTTTAGGATATAGCTCAGGATACCAAGCTATATCAGCAATCAAACAATGAGCAGAAATGTAAAGGTTGACACGAGATGTACGAGGAAAGCCCTTGATCAATCTGGATCGCCGACACAAAACCTTGGGAGCTGACAATCGCAGCTGCCTTGTTCTTCTTATTACTTCAAAATTCAGGATACAGTGTAGGATATTATACGGATCAGCTAAGTGTTACAATGAATTTCAAGTGTGAGTGTTCGTGAATGTGATTGCAAGTGATTGCAGCTTGTAGAGAGCAAAAGAGTGAGTGAAAAAATTGTGTGTGTCTATCGATCCGTACATTCCTTTTTATAGTGAAATAGAAACAACAAACTATCCTATTAAATCGGATACTGCGAATATTCCCTCTTAAACGTTGGAGACCCCTTCTTCCGGCTTCAACGTCCTCTTTTCAACCGATTAGTCCGAGTCTTCAGGAGAACAAGTCCTTTTGAACGTTACAAGCTTGTCATCCCATTCTGCACGTGAACAATTAGTAACTACCAGGATACTGCTTCAGGATGTTACCAATATCCTGATCTGGTATCCTGGTCACTAACAAAAGTAATAAAGTCAGGATACAATTTAGGATATGGGTTCAGAAAACCACCCATAACAAGGGGTGTGCAAAAAACCGAATTAACCGAACCATAACCGAATTAACCGATAAAACCGAACCAAAGAAAAAACCGGTGGGTCGGTTAATGGTTTTTTTTTGAAAACCGAAAGTAGCGGGTCGGTTGTGGTTATCATTTTTTCCATACCCACCATAACTGAACCAAACCAACATGTAATAATTTTTTGTAGGATTTAGGACATTTCATCATACTTTTAATATTTGATGTTGTTTATTGAAGATTATTAGTATTTATAGGTTTTTCATATCATTTTGTTGTTTTGGTTGGATGTTTGTTTGAATTTATGGAATGTATCATATCACTATATTTCAATATTCGATAATAATTAGTATTAGTATTATAGATTATATATATTTTTTATACTATGTAATATACTAATATATACAGATATGCAATAACAATTTATTCCATGTTAAAAAAATTAGGGGTATTGGATTTTAATAATCCAAAGTTTCACCCATTGGCCACTAATAATCCCAACTTCAAAAATTCCCTGTAATAATCCCAACTTGTATGATTTTGGCCACCAATGATCCTTGTCTAACTGGGTTAGTTAAAAGTGATGTGGCAAGTGACGTGGCAGCTGACGTGTTTAAAACTTGAAAGATTTTGTCCACCAATAATCCCAAGTTTCACTAATTGGCCGGTAATAATCCTCCAGTCACCACCATCATCTCCGACCACCTCCATCTCCTCCACTGCCACCACCATCTCCTCCAGTCACCACCATCATCTCCGACCTCCATCTCCACCTCCACCCACAGTCTTCCAGCACCGGAAAAACACTATCACCTCCGATTCACCATATCCACCGAACACCCCACCCTTCCAACCTCCGGCCACCACCATTAAACTGCCATCCACAACTCCAACCGCCTCACCGGAAAAACGTGATACCTAGATATGATGGAAATTTTGAAGTTTTGAGCGGCGGAGAAGGTCACTAGAGGTTGGAGATGACAAGTGGTGGTCTCCTTTGTTGGTTTCAGGGGTAAAGAAGGTCGTCGGAATAAGTTGCAGGTCACCGGAGTTGGGTAGGTGATGGAGGTGGTCGCAGGTGATAGTGGTTTCCGGTGGCAGATGATGGAGGTGGTGGTCGGAGATGATGGTGGTGGCTGGAGGAGATGGTGGTGGCAGTGGAGGAGGAGGAGGTGGTCGGAGATGATGGTGGTGACTGGAGGAGATGATGGTGGTGACTGGAGGATTATTACCGGCCAATTAGTGAAACTTGGGATTATTGGTGGCCAAAATCTTTCAAGTTTTAAACACGTCAGCTGCCACGTCACTTGCCACGTCACTTTTAACTAACCCAGTTAGACAAGGATCATTGGTGGCCAAAATCATACAAGTTGGGATTATTACAGGGAATTTTTGAAGTTGGGATTATTAGTGGCCAATGGGTGAAACTTTGGATTATTAAAATCCAATACCCCAAAAAATTAAGCTATTTTTAGTTAAGCTAAATACACGGTTAACCACCCATAACCAACCCGCTAAAACCATAAAACCGAATAACCATAACCAACATAACCGATCGGTTATGGTTATGGTTATCCATTAACCGACATAGCGGTTATGGTTATGGTTATGGTTTAGGTCAAAACCGACCCATGCACACCCCTAGCTGCACCTAGTTGTTTGTGGTGATGTATTACATATGTCGTTCAAAAAATTGTCATAAAACGGGTAGTTGGTTAGCGTAATGTAATGATCCGTCATTTGGTATCATGTGTATTTGGTTAGCGTAATGTAATGATCCGTCTTTTGGTATTGTATGTATTTGGTTAGCGTAATGTAATGATCCGTCTTTTGGTATCATGTGTATTTGGTTAATGTATTGTAATGATCCGTCTTATTGTATTGTAAAGAACCCGTATTTTGGTATCGTGTGTATTTGGTTAATGGAATGTAATGATCCATCTTATTGTAATGTAAAGAACCCATCGTGTGTATTTGGTTAAACCTACTGCAAACGGCAAATGAATCTTATGCAAATGGCAAACAATTTGATCTTTTGCAAATGTCAAACGACCAAATTGTGCATTTCGACCAAATTGTGTAATGTGAACACAACAAATGACCTGTTAAATCTGCTGCAAATGATGACACACATGCTGCAAATTACAAATCTTTAATACCACTCTTTAAACCACAAACAATAAAAATGTTAAAACACAGCAGTTATTAAACATTTCAATAGAAACATCATAAGTTAACCATTCAATATATCACATCATAAGTTAACCATTCAATAGCAGTTTCATGCATTGCACTTAGAACCCAAAAAACGAGAACTTTAAACCTGATTAACAGTTTACATAGACCATCTATTATAAACAAAAAACTAGAACTTTAAACATGATTAACCACACGAACTGCCAGATCTAATGATATACTGTTAAACCTGCATAAAAAGTTTAAACTGCACCAAAAACTTCAACAACACAAAAACCTTAAACTGCACAAAAACCATCAGCTGCATCCAACTAAGGGACATCCTCTGACTGCTGTGACTGACCAACACCTGTCTTGTTTCCACAAGTTCTCTTGTTATGCCCATTCTCATTGCAAAGCTTACAAGTCAACGAGTTGCCTTTCCTTGGCATTTTTCCAGTAGTTGGTATTTGTTCACTTAACTTTTCAACTTCTGCTCCAAACGTCTTCTTTTTGCCCTTCAACTTATCAATTTCCACTGCAGACTTCTTTCTCTTCTTTTTTGGTCTACTAACCTGGGCATGATATTTTGGAGCAACTAATGTAGTTGGGCATGCAGATTTTGGCCACATGTCCATGATATTAATTGGGTCAGCGAGACATGCATACACATCCTTCCATGTATGTAACCAATATGCCCTATCCACCCATCTTTCTGGAACACCATCACCTCTTCCATGTAACCCCATTTTCTATATGCAGGCCACTGCATGCCTACACGGCATGCAAGTGACATCCCATCCCCTGCAAGAGCAACTCCTATCATCAACATTAACAATTCTCTAGTCTTGGTGGTCATTAAAATGGGTGGTCACTTGGTACTTTGAACCTCCAGTCCAAATCACAGTGTAATGAGAGGCATCACTCTTTACCTTTTCAAAAACTGTTGTAGCAGTTGGTGTTAATGGACCCTAACATTTGGCTATCAGATTCTGCACAACAACATGCTTTTTCATAAGACATTCCCTAATAAACTCTAGGCTAGTTACTATAGGTTTGTCCCTCCCCTGTATAAGTTGCCTGTTGAAAACTTCACAAATATTGTTCAATAAAATGTCACACTTAGCCAAGCCTGCAATATATAAGAATACATGTTACTAACATCTAACCTACTTTGATATGTAATGTTGGGATTGAAATTTGCGTTTTCACCTCTGATACACCAATTATCTAGCTCCAAATCACTAGATGATATGGCCATTGCTGATTCTTCACCGATTCGTTGAAACTAGGGTTTTTTATGTCTCTGTGTAAATGAGTTTTATGAAGAAGGTATGTTATAAAAGACTGATATATTATCTAGAAGATAATATACAAGTTACCCCCTTATAATTAAGAAATTTAAAAAATATCCTATAAGGTAACTTGGTTAGGCATTTGGATGAAAATGACAACAAGTTACAAACTTGAGGGGCAAAATGGTATAAAAAGTTCATTTTGGACGAAAATGGCAAACATGACCAAATCTCAGGGACGATTTTGGCAATTAACTCAAATATAATTTTATTAAACTTTTCTCTAGTATGAACATATAACTTAAGCTTAAAATCAATTACAAGGTGATTTGAAGCTGGTAATTAATACAGGGTTAGCCCATTTGCTAGAGGCACATGCTTCTTATAGAAGAAGTCACATGTTCAAGCCTAAGCAAAGGAGTTTCCTTCGGTGATCTGCTAGAGTTTGTTAATCAATGGGATGTTCCAATGCTCCAAAAGAAAATGGATTTGGCACTCCTAATGGTGACAACTTGGCATATTTGGAAAACACCAAACAACAAGGTTTTGAATGGGCTGGTAACACCCATTCAGAAATTGGGAGAAGAAATAAAAGGCGATAATTTTCTTTGGGTCAAGAATAGGATGAACGTTTAATATAGATTGGACGTCATAGTGTAATTTTAGTTTTTATTTTTCCTCCACTGTTATGAGGAGTTGGTCAGTTTCCTACTAGAAATTGGTTTTAATGATATTTCACCATCGCCATTAAAAAAAATAATTAACTACAACAAGGTAATAATAACATCAAATGGATTTATATATCCAAACCTTACTACAAACTATTAGGTTAAACCTCACATTAAATCAAGGGAAATTCAGTACATTATTCCAGCATAGTGTTCGATATTGTATGTCTTGATCATCGATATTCCAACGTTGCTATCAAGACACGATCTAAAGAGTTAAACTTTGGACAACAAACATGTATAATATTTAAGTGTTTCATATTATTTCACGAAACGTGGTATTTAAGTTTGTGAAGATTAATTATTTGTTGAAATACTTAATAGATTAATTATTTGTGAAATAATTAATGTGATGGAAGATATGGTATTTTAGTTATTTGTGAAATAATTAAATATAAGTAGTTTTATATTTTATTTGATAAATAAGAAAGCTAGGGATTGTTTGGTAACTAAGTGTTAATTAAACAACAATTATATTACCAAACATTTATTTTATAACATCACTTGGAACACTGGTATGACAGGCACGTAGTATGGCATGCACATAGAACAACGTACATGCATGGCCAGAAATATACGCTTATCACACACACAATAAGCATAAGAAAAATAAATTACAACAAGGATATTTGTTAACATGGACAAACACCATGCATTTAGTCTTGAATCTTAAATAGCTAATGGGTGAACCAATAGCGATTTGATGTGATTTATCATCTCCTTGCTGGCATGAGTGTAGCTGTCGTTGACTTTATATATGACGTCACACGCACGAGCAAAGTTGATTGTGGACGGTAGTAGAGGAAATGGGATGTCGGTTGGTCTGAGCGACTCTCGATTTATAACTTTCCATGCATCTTCAACCATGTTAGAGATAAATTCACATGCTTCCTTCTCGGTTGCACCGGTTTCTTTTTGGTAGCACTCGATGCTTGAAGCTACATGGCCTCTTTCTTGCTCCTCCTGAAAATATTTTAAAATGTTATTTCACAGTATTAGTATGTGTATCACTTTCACTTGAATTTGACATTTGAATAAATAGATATGAGTATGTGTGTGTATGTATATATGTGTGTATGTAGTACCTTGTGGGTGGTAATATCATCCATTAGCCTTAAAACCAAACATGTAGCTTTAACAATAGGAGGATATGTGGCGACCCATTTGAAGGTGTCTTCGGTGACCATATGATCAACCCTACCAACAAAAGATCTCGCTATCATCAAGCCGTAGGTACAAGTCTTCATTGAAACAGACATGTACTCTTCAAGAGTTGGCATGTACCCCTCTTTTAACCATTTGGCTTCAACTAAGTTGTTTTCAATCACCTCTTTTGCCTGTATACCCAATTTTTTGCTAATTAGACAAGACTAGCATTCATAAATTATTTATGAATTGCACAATCATAGGCGGAAATGTAATATACCATCTCTATCACATAGTGGATCTGGTATGTTTTTCCTTCCTTTTCAAGTGATTCCTCCATTTCTTGGTGATGATTCAAAAGTTCTTGGTATATTAGTTTCATATACTCTGGAAGCACATCCAAGCAGCTCATTGACCATCTAGACAATATACAATTAACAATGAAAGATTATACTAATTAATTAACCAATTATTTACAAATTTGCATTATAAATGTGTACCTTTGAACAGCATCAGTAAAGATCTTGAGTTCTTCATAAGTTCCATAGTTATCATATGTGTCATCCAGAACAATCAACCACATGGAGGTTTTCATCAAAAATATTCTCGTATGAGAATGTTGAGGCTCAAAATAGACCCCCAGTATCCAAAAATAGCCTTCTATCAGTCTGTCTCGAACATAAGGTAGTTTCTTTTGCATGCCCAAGTCTTTCCACCATCTAACACAAATGATTAATTAAATATACGATATATCATGAAAATACAGAACTTAATCTAAATTAGCCATGAGGTCTGAGCTTTCACGCAATTCCTACTTGCAAATTTGGCTAAGTTCCTCCTTGTGCATTGATTGAAGGACATTAAAATCGGACTTTGCAAGCTTCAGTAAGACCTCATTGTGGGAAACATCTTGTTGGTAAATAGGTATGTAACGCACGGCCTCTAGCCTTGGCAACCTTTTCCGGAGAGGCTGCTTTAGTGCTTCTTGTATTTGGGCTCTCAATAAAGAGTCGCAAGAAGGATCCTTTGCTATGATAGCAAGGTGAGTTTTAGTGAACTCGAGGGCATCATCTAGTACTTTTTCGCCTTCCACCCGCATATAAGATGCTTCATACAAAGCAAGCAATCCTTGAGCATCTTCACATAAAGACTCCTTAAAATTTCCCTTCTCATACATATGGTACTTGAATATTCCTGTTAGGTGCAAGCCCTCATCTTAGTGCTACAGTACCACATCAGGCCAAAATCAAGAAAAAAAAATTACTACCTCCGTCCCATTAAAGTGTCATATATTGAATTTTCAAAGTCTTTATTTATAAACTTTGACTTTAATTATATATTTTATGTGTTATATAAAACTTGATGAAAATTAACCCGATAAAAACACTTGTAAAACACACTCAAATCATATAACTTTCATCAAGTATTATCTAACACAAACAAAATTATTTAAGGTCAAAGTTTATAAATAAAGACTTTGAAAATTCAAAATAGGACACTTTTAGTGGGACGGAGGGAGTATATACTCTATATCGGAGATAGTGCCCCATCAACAAAGTCTTGCGGGTTCAATATCCCAACAAGGACAATGGGAAATGATTTTGAGTTTGATGTTTTGAAAAAAATTGTAAATGAGACAATGGGAAAAGATTTTGACATTAAGGTTATGGGTCTGATATTCATATTCTAATAGTGATCATGTTCAAGTATGGTTGTGAAGGAGTTGGTGGTTCTAAACATGTAACTAAATACCAGATGAAAGGTTGAAGCCTTGTTGCCGAAGGAGTCGGAACCAAAGAGAAAGGTTATGTAGGTTGTTTAGATCCACCCATTTCTCACCATATGTAACATATATATGTTTCAAGGCTTCCTCGATCTCCTCTTCGAAATGATATGCAACGCCAAGGCGTTGGACTACATCAATAAGTTCAATCAACTTCATATGTTGCAGTGATTCATTAGAGGAACCTTTGATCACTAGCTCCTTTCTTACTTCTTCTTTGAGCACTTCAACTACTTTCTTCTCCATCTCTAGATCATCTGGCTGCACGTACAAAAGAAATAAGAAAATGATTTTCTCATTATAAATGGACGGTTAAACAATAAATTAGTAGTGATATTAAAAAACCTCATCAAATGTAAGAAACTGGTCCCCCCATATGCTAGCACTGAAATTCACAGTGTTGCGGATAACTTCCCGCTTCGTGTCACTATTATCATCAACAGCCGATGGTAAGATAGACGAAGAGAAGGAAACACCAGAAAGCTGAAAGTTTGACATCTCAAAATTTTCTAATGGTGATAGGTTATGAAATTTTTGAGATCAAGTGAAGTATATATACACGTAATGCAACCTGTTCGTCATGTGTACCCATTCAAAAATACAAAAATAGTACACGACCAATTTCACTCTTTTAAAGACACATATTCGAAAACCTTAGCCAACTTGTCATATTTTATTTTTTAATTAACAGTAGCAATTAATTTTTGCGGTAGTTGAATATGTATTCGTTCGTCTTGGGGCATGGTCTTGGTGGTAGCAACCTGTAGTTGAATATATATTCATTCATCTTGGAGCTATGGTCAGTGGTAGGCACCCACAGAGATACTGGTGACGGACACAAGATTTTTTTTCAATAGGGTCCACTTTTTTTTGTATTCAGATTTTTCACACCATACATTAGAATTTTCGGGTCGGGGCAAGAAACATAACAAAATACAATATCATAACAATATATAATCATTACACATTAGAATACATACAATAGAATACAATGTTATTCGAAATGAAAACAAAACGTACAAATTTTAAAGTTATTCTCTACGAGTTTTCATCTTTTAAAAATATCCGATTACATCTTCGACTTCGACTAGAACAATGGCAAGAAGATCATTTTGGATATAACACATGCAAAAATCATTCATTGAAAACATCATTCATATAATTTTACATATTAATCTGTTTTCTAAATGCAAATTCATGGTGAAAAAAAAAAATACTAAAACAACAAAAAGAATAAATTAACAAAATTCAAGTTATAAAACTAAAAAAATTAGGTTTACCTTTTCGGGGAGGAGGTTGGATTATAGGATAGCTAGAGGCTTTGGGCTTTGTTGTTTCTGCTGCTATCTTGAATCAGAATGTTTATTTTGTTTAAAATACCTAACTAATACACTACTAGAAAAGGAGACAATTTCCTACACAATTTTTTTCTTCACAGAATACAACACTTTTATGACGAATTTCCTTTAAAAAAAAAATTTCAAGATTTTGTTACAAATTTTCGATGCATCCATGACGAAAAACAAGAAAACCCTAATTAATTGACAGTTGCGTCACAAATCTGTCAAAAATAACCTACAAAAGGTTTATTAATATTATTTACAGAATAAATATTTATATAAGCCAAATAATATTGTTTCCTACATATTTGTGACGAAAAATTAGAAAACCCTAATTAATTGACAGTTGCGTCACAAATCTGTCAGAAATAATCTACAAAAGGTTAATTATTATTCTTTACCGAATAAATATTTATATAAGCCAAAAAAATAAGGGAAAATAATATAGTTTCCTACACATTTAATTAACTGGTGTAAGAAGTTTCAGACTTTCTAGTAGTGAGACATTTTTAATAAAATGGAAAAGTAAAAAACAAACAAGGTCAAACACCACTAAACCAGCTTTCATGTTATTGCTATGGGTCTTTTTTGCTATTTTTATGGAGTCCTTGAGAAAATGAATACACCGGATTTACTACACTTTTTAAAACCATTGGGGTTCGGGGACCGCGACCCACTCTATATGGGTCCGCCCCTAGTGTGACAAATGTCTGCCCTCATTATAACCTTAATCTGCTGACCCTACAAATTAGTGGGATATTACTGGATAGCTTTGTTTGGTTTAGTTAAATGTTCATTCTATCTAAAAAAAAGTATTTAAGGTACTCTTAATAGCCACAATGGATCAGGTTTCTTTTGTACCAGCCTTTTCTTAAATACAGGTTATAAAGCGCCACGTCACTGCCACGTAGGCAGTGGGGCTTTAACTCACGTCCCAATCCTATAATCAAATCAATAAAAAGAACACACAATTTGGACTAAGCTCTTCAATAGATTAAGAAAATAACTCAAAGCTTGATACAACTTTTCATAACACGTAAACCCATACTCGGCCATGTACTTATAGGAGACTTACTTGGGCCGACCTATTTGCTCGGACTGAATTTGAAATCATGCCAACAATCTCCCCCTTAATTTCTTACTCGAAATAGAGAAGTCTTGAAAGCCCAATAGCTCTCACATTTCAACAAACTTGATTCTCTAGAGTGGTTTTGTCACTACATTCGCTCGTTGCTCCTCTCCACAAACGTACTCGATCAAAACTTGCCCCTTCTCTATACTTTGGCTTTTCAAATGAGTAGAGTAAGATGAAACATGGAAGAAAGAGTTGCATAAAACTTGGCCAATAAAGTTAGCAAACATATGAAAACCAAACTCACATTGACACTACCGAATTAAACAAGTGACCTGAAGATGTTTGGCAGAATCTGGTGCGAGGGTGGATCTCGTGTGAGTGCGAACAGTGGTGGTGGTTCCTGGAAACAGCGGCTGTTGGAGGGTGGATCTGGTGTGAGTGCGAGGTGCGGAGGTGCTGGTTGAACACGGTGGTGGTTGATTTAGGGCAAAATTCTGGGAGGTGCTCACTGTGATAGTGAGGGTGGAAGAAATGAAATTGGGGACAAATGGTGTTTGGTGTGCGGTTTAATTGTTTATGGCAAAAATTTTAAACCCTATGGGGACGACATTTAGTCTCCACTGGTTAAGAATTCTACAAGGACAATATATCGTCCCTATAGGTTAAATTATTTATTTTTTATATTTTTTTACAATCTAAAGTTAAGAATATATTATTTAAAGTTATATATATTTTGCTTAAAGAATATATTGTTTTTTTCTTTAAAGAAGACTAACCAACATATTATAATGATGTATAAAACCGATAAAAACTGAACCGAATCGATATGGTGGGTTTTATGCTTACGTTGAATTTTTATTCAAAGATATTATAAAAACCGAACCGAATCGATATGGTGGGTTTTATGCTTACGTTGAATTTTTATTCAAAGAATGCTAGCCCATTTATTGTGTTTTGATTAAGAAGATTTATAAACCCTATAAAAACTTAATCAAATTTATGTATTGTGTTTTATGTTTATGTCGAAATTAAGTTATTAACCAATTAACCAAAATTTTCAGATTCGGTTATGAAAACCCCAAAACCAATCCGAACTGCTTCGTGCTCACCCATATCACATACACGCATGTACACACATACATACACAATTCCATATACATACACACACACACACATAGATACGTACATACATACATATATACATACACACACATACACTAATACATGCACATTCACATCTAGACAAATACATACACTAACACAAACATACGCACACTAACACAATAACACATACATATACATATACTAACACGTAGACACATACTAAACAAACACATATAGATACGTACGGGTATACATGCATACATATCCGATCCACATCCACATATACTAACACATGCACACATATATGCATACTAACACAATAACGCGTACATACACATATACTAACACGTACACACATCCGTACACTAACACATACACACTCTACATAATTACATACACATACACATCCGCACACATACACACTAACATATACACTGATACATACACATACACATACACGTCTACTGACACTTACACATCCACATACACGCACGTACAATGCACATGCATGCTCATGACCCTGAAGATGGTGTAACATTGAATCCTTATTAATTCTAATGGAATAATTGTCTGCCTCATTTGCTTTATTAACTGCATAAGGTAGAAGTTTCATACGATACATACCTTTAAGAGAATTGGCAGACGACAACGGTGGCCACAATTCGTGGTGGCTAACAGAGGAATCAGGCAAGCACACCTGACTCATGGTGGTTTGTACCTTTCCTATTACAGGTTCCTTATTTGAGTAGATCATTAACTTCCTAGGTCCTTATTTGACTCATGTTGCTCCATTTACTTGTCATATATGGGGTCTTCGGTGACTATATGTGTGGCATTCGGTTAAAGCCCTCATGATGTGGTTGAGAAGGTTATGGATCCGAAACCGGTATGAGCATTTGGTCATCCACTAGTTTTGGTTTCCCAGTTGTGGTAAAAAGGATTGAGATTGTGATGGTCTTTGGTGGTAGGTTTGTTTTTTACGATAAACAAAATGATGGTCAAATGGGCCAACAACTTAAAGACAGTCATTCATGGTCAAACCAAGCAATTGAGCGGATGTTGACTCTATCATTATTTGAGGGAATCCAAAACTTAATCAACGAAATAAGCGTTTTAAAAAAAATACACATACACATACACATATACACCCACATACCCACAAATATACATATACAACAGAAAACGTTTTATTATTATTATTATTATTATTATTATTATTATTATTATTATTATTTATCAATGAAGAATAGAACAAACTAATTAAAATTAATATTTAGTATATAACCTAATTATTATAAATGGAAAACCAAATGATATATTTATTATAATTACAAAATTAAATTTATTAATAATAATAGTTTAAAAAAAGATAAAGTAAAATAAAATAACTTACATAAGACCGTGGGGTATGGTGGGGCGTGGGTTGGGGGCATGGTGCGACACGTGGACTATAGGTCACCCAAGACCAAAAGCCAATTTCAAAGGGGTATGGTGGGGCGTGGGTTGGGTGGCGTGGAAAAAAGCCAATTTCAAAGGGCTAGTGCTCTTGGCCAATGAGGTTCCGCCGTGTCATGTGGGTAGCCCCGCCCAACGCCTGGGCTGAAACCCCCGCCCAAAAGGCCACGCCCAAACCCAAGCCCACCCGGGTGGTGACGTGGGCGTTTGTACCCAACCCACGCCCCAACCCCGGCCCCATACCCCATAATCTAAGCTTTCTCTATAGGGACGATTTATGGTCCCTCTAGGTTGTGAAGTGGTGGGATTTTTTTTTTAAAAAATGTGGGAAATTTTGCCGCTAAAAAAATTGACTAGTCAAAATTATTCGAAACCATATATCGTCCCTATAGCTTGAGTCTTTTTTTTATTTTTTTTTGTTTTCGTCATTACTAAATGAAATTTAAAATATAATAATAATCAAAGCTATAGAAACGACTTATAGTCACTACAAGTTGAATTGAAACATTTTTTTAGTTTTCTTATGATATGAGAATTAAAAAATAAACAAAAACAATTTATCTTTGAGCTATAAGGACGACTTTTGGTCCCTATAGAAAAAACTTAAATGAAATGGAGGAAAACTCTATATGAACGAAAAGTCCTCCCAATTACTTGTTGTATAGGGACGACTACTGTCCTTCCTATAGATTTTGGCTCTACAAGTTAAAACATTTCTTTGTTTCTTAAATGAAATGGAGGAAATTTTTTTTTATTTTTGTCATTATTAAATGAAAATTTTAAAAAAATATTCAAAGTTATAGAGACGACTTGTGGTCTCTACAAGTTAAAACATTTATTTGTTTCTTATTTATAATATTAGAATTAAAAAAAAAAAACAAAAACAATTTAACTTCGAGCTATAGGGACGACTTTTAGTCCCTATAGAAAAAACTTATTTCAAATACTGCAAAACTATGCATGAACCAAAAGTCCTCATCATAGCTTGTTCTATAGGGACGACTTTTGTCCTCCCTAAAGATTTTATCCCTGAAAGTGTTTTTTCTTGTAGTGTAGAGTTGCAAAAAAATTGATCACTCAACATAACACACATCACCATTTTTCAAATTAATATATTGCAGGTAATTAAAAAACAATTATTATATTAACAAACAATTATTTTATAACATAACGTGGAACATTGGTATGATATGCACGTAGTATGGCATGCACATAAAACGGCGTATGTGCATGGCCAGAGATATACTCTTATCACACACGCAACAAGCATAAGAAAAATAAATTACAACAATGACATTTGTGAACACCGATAAACACCATGCATTTAGTCTTGAATCTTAAATAGCTATTGGGTGAACCTAGAGCGATTTGATGTGATTTATCATCTCTTTCATGGCATGAGAGTAGCTATCGTTGACTTTATATATGACATGACATGCACGAGCAAAGTTGATTGTCGACGTGACACGCACGAGCAAAGTTAATTGTCGACAGTTGGAGAGGAAATTGGATGTCACCTGGTGTGAGTGACTCTTGATTTATAACTTTCCATGCATCTACAACCATGTTAGATATAAACTCACATGCTTCCTTATCAGATGCACCTATCCGGTTTCTTTTTGCTACAACTCTGTCCTTGGAGTTACATGACCTCTCTTGTTCTTAAAAATATTTTTAAAATGTTTTCTCACGGCATTAGTATATGTATCACTTTCACTTGCATTAGACATTTGAATAAATAGATCTGAGTATGTCTCTCTCAATCCTTTAACGTGCTTATTTGTTACGTTAATTTGTTATACGTGCTTGTTGATCCCAGTTTGGGCTTCAAAACTTCTTTTCACGTAATATGACAAGTGATTTCAACAAATGTGAAAATAGTGTGCGGAAATAGAAATCAGACTTTCAAGAAACAAGACCTACAGAATTTTCAAGTTTATATCACTTTGAAACAAAATGGTTTACAAGGTGATTGTAAGATTATTATATATTACAAATGAATACTTATGAATTCTGAGGTGAAAGGACAATGGTGTTTGTAGTATCTATTGAATGCTAAGCTTAACTCATTGTTCTCTGCTTGATGAGCCTTCAATTTATAGTCGCCTTGAATACATGAATAAACATTTGTTTATTCATATTTAAGTCCTGCAAAAAGTAGCTTCTTGACATATTCATTGAATCCAATAATCAAGTTGCCTTTGTCATCATGATATCTAATAATGTCAACTTGCTTCGGTTATTGTAGCAGGATAGAACTGATTTTTATACAAGTGGGGTTTTATCAGAATTTATGATAACCACTTCATCATAAATTCTGGTGAACAAATCATCAGAAAATCTGATGATCAGAATTGTCAGAAACTGATGATATTTCATCAGAAATATCATCAGATCCATCAGAAAAACCTTCACTGATAATCTTCTTCAGTTCTTTGATCTGCTTTTGATTCTTTTAAGTAGATATTGTTCTTTTCAGTTGTCCTATCCGATCTTCTTCTTGTTGTTTTGATCTTCCGGACTTTTATCTTCTTCATAGATCAAGCTGAATCTGATTTTCTTCAATACTTATAAATAAAGTTTCCTAACAGTTTCCCTCTAAGTATTGTAAGAAAATGAACTATCTATATCACATAAACATACTTCAACTAATCCTTAAGAAGAAAGTTCAAACAACTGAATTCAGAAACACAAAACAGAATCAAAACAACCATTGTTCAAAACAAACAGAAATAAAATATTGTTCTTAACACTAGAAATTTAAAACTCGTGAATTCATCAATTGATCTTCACTCCACTTCTGTACTTGTCTCCTGGTTTCAGCCTTTTCTTGTAGTCAATTGCCTTCTAAGTTGTTTTGTAAAGTTCTTTGTACCAACCTCTAGCTTCCATCCATCTATCAATGCTATCTTCAATTGCCTTCCTCAGCTGTTCATTGTTCTTCCCCTTCTTCTTGAGCTGCTCTTGTTTCTCATTCATGCAGTTTTTTATATATTTCAGAGTTTGATTAGAATACCTGCTTATTTAACTGATTCTGAACAGAGCTTTTTCTTCATTAGCATCTTTGAAAACCACACACATTTCTGGTTTGTCAAAGATAGCTCCAGTTCTTACTTGTTTGGGAGGAATTTCAGCTGGGATAGTGTTGTTAGGAGGAGGTATTAGTACCTTTTTGCTATACTCAAAATTGATGCACAAGTCAAAGTCAGTCAGTGCAGCCCTTTGATATAACTTTTCGCCTGCACTCTTGATACTATCAAGAGCTCTTCTGATCACAACTGAAGCGCTTTTGTCTTTATCAATGATCTGCTTCAACTTTCTAAGCCCAGTGGGTGCATATCATCAGCCAGGTCTCCATCATTAACAACTTCTTCACTATTATCTTTTCTGGTCAAGGTGTATTTGTTCTGTCCATAAGTACCTAAGACACCTCCTGGAGTATTTATAGTGATGATTTTCTCAATAGAAACTATTGGATTTGTCATTGGTTTGTGCAAAATTTCCCAGTTTCCATCATTTCTGAGTTGAACAATATTTTTGCTTATCGGAGAAAGTGGTCTTTCTGGATTATCTTCTGGACCTTTCCAGTAGTAATGCTTCAAGTGTTCTTCAGGGTACATAATTTTATGTAGATCACCTTTCAGCACTTCAAATTCTTTGAGTTTTCCATCTGCATCTTCTCCAATCACTTTTCTTGGCATTTTTGAGGATGTTACTTCATGTTCCATTCTTCTCTTCTCTTTTGTATTCAATTGTTTCCTGAATTCCGTTTCTCCTGTGATAGCTGTGGAAGATGATTGAACTGGAACAGCTCCTTGCATTGGCACTTTTGATGTGTCTGGCTTTAGAATATTTGTTGGAGGACCCATGAGTAACTTTGGTGTGACACCTGTGTCACTTCAACCCTCAAACAAATACCAAACCAATGAAATATTGTATTTCATACTTGGGATTTGTAAAAATATGTGCATCGTTTGCACATATCGATTCTTGTTCGATTTCAAGCTTTAAATCGTTTTCTGGAGGGTTGTACGCGCACTGATGCGTAAATATAACCAGTTTAATGCAACAAACACTCCGGAATAGTGAAATAGGCTTAAAATCCCTTAAATAACCTTCACATAACTTAGAAATAAGTTTTGGAAGGTTTGGTGTGTCGAAATCAAGTTTTTTCGCTTACAGGGACTAATTTCGACAAACTGCGAAAGTATGCCGATTTGTACTGTAACGAACATTCCGGAACATGACCATAAGTTAAACATACCCTAAATATCCTTTACATAGCTAAGAAATAGGCTTTGAGGGGTTCGGTGTGCAAAAATAAACTTTTTGGTCATTTAGGGACTAAAAGCGTCAAAAGTGCATAAGTTTGCATTTTCGCGCATATCTTACGTTATGAATACATCCGGACATCCAAAACTTTATGTAATCATTAAAATATTTTATTTTAGTGATTGGCATGATAAAATTTCATTCGTCGCGTAATTTGGATCGTTTTTGCGTTCGTTACGACTTCCGTCGTAATTAACCGAACAACGCAACCGTACGACCAAACGAACCGACATCCGAGATATTTTTGAGCATGTTTTGAGTTCCCTATACTTTAACTTCATTTTAGAGCCTTGAAATGAGGTTAACGGGGCTTAAACGTGTCAAAAATGAGCCGAAATGCAAGATTTTGAAGTTCAGGGACCAAAATTGTCATTCTGCCATAGTTATCTTAGGAAGGGACCAAAATGAAAAATCTAAATTCCAGCTTCTTCCAGCTGTTCCCCTCATTTGCACATGGTTTTAATGAAACTATGGGCTCCCATGGTTTCACAAAATCATGGGCACATGTGTACGGATGAGATCGAAGCTCGTTTTACGATGAACAATCCTAACGGTTCTAGTTTTCCTATAAATAGCTACCCCCATTCACTTGCAAAACCCACATTGATCTGATTTTGGCCCTCTAAGTTGGAGTGAACACTTCATACCTGAGGGTAAATCGGATCAAAGCTTGCGGAGACCTTTTGTAAGTATTCTTTCGTTCTTTTATCGCTTTTCGATTCTGAAAGTCAAACTGCGTTTGACTTTCTGCATTGACCAGTTTATGGTCAATGCGAAGTTCGTTTGAACTTCATAACGTGAGCGTAATCACGATGGTTATAGTCCCTAGTGACTATACCTACTGATTACCACGTTATCTAGGTGTAGTGACGAGTCGTAGTTTCGGCCAAAATGCGCATTCTTGCGTATTTTGTAACCAAACTACTTATAGGTATCAAAACCGTTTGTTTTGATACCAAATCTATTTTCTAAATTCGTTAAACATGTTTTAACATGTTTAACTCGTCACTTTTTAGATTAGTGCTTATGTAGAGTCGTAAGTCAAGCGGTCTAAACAACCGCTTAGACTTTCGAACTAGACCCGTTTGGTCGATCATTAGGATCCGACCAAACATGTTTATTGACCATAGTTATATAGGGAATAACCTTCCGAGGTTATACCTTATGGTCACGTCGTTTAGCTAGTTATATGATAGGTAGTTTATATGCCTTAGGAAAATTACCAAAATACCCTTTTTTATGCATAATTGATATTTAAGCATATGTAACCCAAAATTTTGTCACTTAACTGATTATGCAACATAATTAAACATGTTTAGGCATATAATACTTGTCATAGGACTAGTTAGGCGGTCCGAACGCGTTTTGCGCGAACGACGCGTTAAAGTAGCATAAGCTACCTAAACGGGTCATAATGGTTCGTAAGCACTTAGGTTAGTTTTCCTTTTAGTATGTAGGCCTTGTTGAACCATATCATATGAGTTCCCACACTCATTTGGTTTACGAGATCTCATCCTATCCGATCTTCTGTTTTAGGTCCGGTTTATTTATGTAGTTATCAATATTAGGTGCCGTTTAATTCCGTGCTCCCTCTAACTTGCTTGGTAGTTGTTCAAGACTCCTAAGCACTCTCAAGTGAGTACATAGTCCCCTCTTTTACTGGTTTCAAATGTTTTGGGGTGAAGCATGTGTACCTATTTGTTATGTTCTTGTTTTCAAAAGTATAATTGATTATACATATTAGTACTTATCTTTTTACAAACTGAATGATTATTTATGGTTTAAACTCTAATTTTTCCAAAGATTATAAAAATTAAATTGTTGGATAGTACTTATTTTATGTTCACCAGACCGGTTGGTAGTATGATATAATGCTATAGGATTTGACACCCCATTCCTGTTGTTATGGAATGTCTGAAACCAATTTATTTTTCTCCATCTAAATAGGGATTGCCTTTGTGGTATTCCTATAGTCTCAAAGGTGTATTTTGATGCACTAGGTCTGAATGAATTCTTAAATCACATTATTTTTATATATTTAGTTATATTCCCAAAAGTATAGTTTGATATGCTCTCATTTGTGATAATGTACAAAACCAACATATATTTTGTTAAATCATTAATGCATAGTTTAATATGTTATTTGTAAAACCAAAACATAGTTTAATATGTTATTTATAAAACCAAAACATATTTTAATATGTTATTTTTGAAACCAAAACATAGTTTAATATGTTATTTATTAAATCCTAAGTATACTTTTAATATACTACTGAAAATTATTATTTTAAACAACTAAAGTATATTTAATATACTATTTGTTTAACAATTGGGTTTTGGTTAGCGTTTAGATAACGGGGCGGGTGTAGTGTGATGAAAACATGGTAGATATACCGCTGGTACTTCTTATATATAAGTGTTTTCATCACATTACATACCGTGGCGTTATTTAGTACACTTGGGTTAACGATTTTGGAACTGAAATATATTTTAATATATTACTTATTCGACTTTCTTAAAACCAAAGTATATTATTATACATGCTATAAACCTTTTTATCAATTTTTTTTTCAAACAATATATTTTATACAAGCTCATTTTACTTAATTATTTAATTTCCTATGTATTATTATTTTATATCATCTGATTTATTATAAATTTTAGTATGATTTATAAAAGAAAATCTTTTACAGGGATCATGACTACTTTTATTAAAACTTTTTCTTTAAACTTATAAGTCATGAATCCTAATTACAATAAAACCTATGTATCTCACAGGGATTTTTATGCTGACGTACCTATTTTTACACATGTTTCAGGTGTTGTTATGTGCTGATTGTTGGTGCATGCTATACATAGGATGGACTCGTGCCTTAGCGACTTTAAAATTTGAAAGATAATTGTTGTACTTATTTGATTTGTATTAAAACAATGAGTTCAATATTGCAATAAAACAAAATTATTTATTCCATGGTTGTGAAACGATGATTCTGTTACAACACTCCCCGACGTTTCCGCCACGTCTTGTTGTTTTACGTGGTCGGGGTGTGACAGAAAAGTTGGTATCAGAGCCAATGGTTATAGGGAATTAGGTTATTAGTAATGCTTTGACCTAGACTATAACCTTCCTAGGACCCTAACACAAGTTATCTTGTGTTTAGTTTTAAAACATTACTGTCACTTATCCTTAGGTGACAACCTCAATAAGAACACAAATTTCAATCCCGCTTTGAAAACTAATCATCTGTTCTAGGATGATTGATTATAAGGTTTTGAACCCTCTAAGTTTTCAAAATCTCGTCAAAGTTGGGTCTTATAATGTGAACACGTGCAAACTGGAAGGGTGGGTGCCTGTACTCTGAGCTTTCTGTCTAAGGCTAGAGTGTTTGTACAAATCCACATAATCGGACCAGTCACTCTTACCTGGGAACTCTTGGGGTGAGTGTCCACTCATAGGCAAGCATGTCTTCGCGATACATTATATTGACCCATTTACTTTGATTAGTCACTGTCTCATTTGTTTGCCTTAGGTAACAAACAAATGATCGAAATTTTTTTGCATTGTCATTCTGTTTTCATTTCACTTGTTTCCTCCCATATCTTTCATTGTCTTCATGATGCCTCTTCATCGCAACAACAATGTCCGAACTAAGTGCTTCAATTGCCCAACAAATAGGCGTCGTACTCCAGAAGACCGTTGATTTAGCTATCACCATGACTCGCCTCAGGGATGAAGCCGTACAAGGGAACCGCTTTTTGGTGCAATCAATGTAACCGTCATCATCCGAATCAGATACCCTGTTTCAAATGTACCCACGGTGGACGATGGGGATATTTGGTTAACATGTGTCGCTTTGCTGTCCAAAGCAAAGCTGTTGTAAACCCTGCTGCTAATTAACCTCTAAACTCTGCTTCATATGTCGCCTTGGCATATCTAGCACCTCAACCTCATGAACTTTTTACCTTGTGTATCGACTTAAGCACGTCTAGTTCAAGGTTTCGAAACACCTCTCGTTACACAAATTCCAAAATAAAAAATAGGATCGTTCTATCCTCATAATTAGATCCTTGTGGATAAATATCGCTCAAATCGGAGCCCTTAATTGAATTATTCGTATGCCTTAATACGTACATTACGATTCAATAAGGACAAAGCCGAATTCTTATTAAGATCTTCATATCTTTATGGTTAGATTCTTAAAAATATTTAAAGTACCAAATGAAATCCACGGATTGGATTCCTGGTATGCTTTAAATACTCGTGACCAAAGATAACAAATTAAAGATCAAGTTAATTAATTATGTGATTATGTGCTTTTGTGTTTTCTTATATGTTTTGTGTTTTCATGCGATCCATCCAAATCCTCGTAGAATCTTCCATATCTCATATGAGGGATTCATAGTAGGATATCCAAAGGTACTATCTTAAATCCTTAATGGACTTTTACGTTGTAGTAAAGTCCCTTGGGTTATGAAGTACTATTCTATAATTGGACCCCTTGAGTGGTCTAGTTAAACAGATTGATTTGAAAATCTGGTTAGGAATATCATGTGATGATATAATTGAAAAGATCCCTTAAGTGGTCTATTTAAGAAGATTGTACGACGGTCTAGTTAAGAAGATCATGTGTTGATCTAGTTAAAAAGATCGTTCGTTGATCTAGTTAAAAAGATCCTTTGGTGGTCTAGTCAAGTCGCTTCATGTTTATTCAATTGATTTTTACCCTACGCATTATGAAATGAACTGTGCGGACTGTGCAAGGAATTACGTAATTATGGATGCATACATAATTATGGAATTCAGTGCACAGAATCACAGCAAATTTTGTCATGTGTTAAGACCTATAGTGATGAAAATAACGAAACGGGAACAATGTAGAAAGGAGCATGGTGGATACGCCGCCCGTACTTCCTATATATAAGTGTTCCTTACTACATTGAGAACGTAGCATTATTTAAGTTACTAGAAGTCCTGGACCTTGACCAATGTTATTTTATCTTACACTCCCCAATTCTGTTTCCAAGCACACACAAGTTTCCTATGATAAGTCTTCATAAGAAACGTTCTTTTGTCCGTAGTTCGAAACCCCATGTTTTGTTACTACAAGGACTTCACTTTGAGAGTTGACAATTTCGCTAAGAATCCAGAGATGGCCCAGAGTTTTACTTAGGGTTCAAGGGATTCATTTGAAAGCGAAACCATCACAGTTGTCTTCACAAGTTTCCTCTAAAATTAAATTTCGGGACGAAATTTCCTAAAGTAGGGGAGACTGTGACACATGTGTCACTTCAACCATCAAACAAATACCAAACCAAAGAAATATTTTATTTCATACTTGGGATTTGTAAAAATATGTGTATCGTTTGCACATATCGATTCTTGTTCGATTTCAAGCTTTAAATCGTTTTCTAGAGGGTTGTACGCGCACTGATGCGTAAATATAACCAGTTTAATGCAACAAAAACTACGGAATAGTGAAATAGGCTTAACATACCTTAAATAACCTTCACATAACTTAGAAATAAGTTTTGGAAGGTTTGGTGTGTCGAAATCAAGTTTATTCGCTTACAGGGACTAATTTCGACAAACTGCGAAAGTATGCCGATTTGTACTGTAACGAACATTCCGGAACATGACCATAAGTTAAACATACCCTAAATATCCTTTACATAGCTTAGAAATAGGCTTTGAGGGGTTCGGTGTGCTAAAATAAACTTTGTGGTCATTCAGGGACTAAAAGCGTCAAAAGTGCATAAGTTTGCATTTTCGCGCATATCTTACGTTCTGAATACATCCGGACATCCAAAACTTTATGTAATCATTAAAATATTTTATTTTAGTTATTGGCAAGATAAAATTCCATTCGTCGCGTAATTTGGATCGTTTTTGCGTTCGTTACGACTTCCGTCGTAATTAACCGAACAACGCAACCGTACGACCAAACGAATTGACATACGAGATATTTTTGAGCATGTTTTGAGTTCCCTATACTTTAAATTCATTTTAGAGCCTTGAAATGAGGTTAACGGGGCTTAAACGTGTCAAAAATGAGCCGTAATGCAAGGTTCTGAAGTTCTGGGACCAAAATTGTCATTCTGCCATAGTTATCTTAGGAAGGGACCAAAATGAAAAATCTAAATTCCAGCTTGTTCCAGCTGTTCCCCTCATTTGCACATGGTTTTAATGAAACTATGGGCTCCCATGGTTTCACAAAACCATGGGCACATGTGTACGGATGAGAACGAAGCTCGTTTTACGATGAACGATCCTAACGGTTCTAGTTTTCCTATAAATAGCTACCCCCATTCACTTGCAAAACCCACATTGATCTGATTTTGGCCCTCTAAATTGGAGTGAACACTTCATACCTGAGGGTAAATCGGATCAAAGCTTGTGGGGACCTTTTGTAAGTATTCTTTCGTTCTTTTATCGCTTTTCGAGTCTGAAAGTCAAACTGCGTTTGACTTTCTGCATTGACCAGTTTATGGTCAATGCGAAGTTCATTTGAACTTCATAACGTGAGCATAATCACGATGGTTATAGTCCCTAGTGACTATACCTATTGATTACCACGTTATCTAGGTGTAGTGACGAGTCGTAGTTTCGGCCAAAATGCGCATTCTTGCGTATTTTGTAACCAAACTACTTATAGGTATCAAAACCGTTTGTTTTGATACGAAATCTATTTTCTAAATTCGTTAAACATGTTTTAACATGTTTAACTCGTCACTTTTTAGATTAGTGCTTATGTAGAGTCGTAACTCAAGCGGTCTAAACAACCGCTTAGACTTTCGAACTAGACCCGTTTGGTCGATCATTAGGATCCGACCAAACAAGTTTATTGACCATAGTTGTATAGGGAATAACCTTCCAAGGTTATACCTTATGGTCACGTCGTTTAGCTAGTTATATGATAGGTAGTTTATATGCCTTAGGAAAATTACCAAAATACCCTTTTTTATGCATAATTGATATTTAAGCATATGTAACCCAAACTTTTGTCACTTAACTGATTATGCAACATAATTAAACATGTTTAGGCATATAATACTTGTCATAGGACTAGTTAGGCGGTCCGAACGCGTTTTGCGCGAATGACGCGTTAAAGTAGCATAAGCTACCTAAACGGGTCATAATGGGTCGTAAGCACTTAGGTTAGGTTTCCTTTCATTATGTAGGCCTTGTTGAACCATATCATATGAGTTCCCACATTCATTTGGTTTACGAGACCTCATCCTATCCGATCTTCTGTTTTAGGTCCGGTTTATTTATGTAGTTATCAATATTAGGTGCCATTTAATTCCGTGCTCCCTCTAACTTGCTTGGTAGTTGTTCAAGACTCCTAAGCACTCTCAAGTTAGTACATAGTCTCCTCTTTTACTGTTTTCAAATGTTTTGGGGTGAAGCATGTGTACCTATTTGTTATGTTCTTGTTTTCAAAAGTATAATTGATTATACATATTAGTACTTATCTTTTTACAAACTGAATGATTATTTATGGTTTAAACTCTAATTTTTCCAAAGATTATAAAAATTAAATTGTTGGATAGTACTTATTTTATGTTCACCAGACCGGTTGGTAGTATGATATAGCGCTATAGGATTTGACACCCCATTCCTGTTGTTATGGAATGTCTGAAACCAATTTATTTTTCTCCATCCAAATAGGGATTGCCTTTGTGGTATTCCTATAGTCTCAAATGTGTATTTTGATGCACTAGGTCTGAATGAATTCTTAAATCACATTATTTTTTGTATATTTAGTTATACTCTCAAAAGTATAGTTTGATATGCTCTCATATGTGATAATGTACAAAACCAACATATATTTTGTTAAATCATTAAAGCATAATTTAATATGTAATTTATAAAACGAAAACATAGTTTAATATGTTATTTATAAAATCAAAACATATTTTAATATGTTATTTTTCAAACCAAAACATAGTTTAATATGTTATTTATTAAATCCTAAGTATACTTTTAATATACTACTGAAAATTATTATTTTTATCAACTAAAGTATATTTAATATACTATTTGTTTAACAATTGGGTTTGGGTTAGTGTTTAGATAACGGGGCGGGTGTAGTGTGATGAAAACATGGTAGATACGCCACTGGTACTTCTTATATATAAGTGTTTTCATCACATTACATACCGTGGCGTTATTTAGTACACTTGGGTTAACGATTTTGGAACTGAAATATATTTTAATATATTACTTATTCGACTTTCTTAAAACCAAAGTATATTATTATATATGCTATAAACTTTTTTATCAAAATATTGTTTTTTTTTTCAAAAGATATATTTTATACAAACTCATTTTACTTAATTATTTAATGTCCTATGTATTATTATTTTATATCATCTGATTTCTTATAAATTTTAGTATGATTTATAAAAGAAAACCTTTTACAAGGATCATGACTACTTTTATGAAAACTTTTTCTTTAAACTAATAAGTCATGAATCCTAATTACAATAAAACCTATGTATCTCACAGTCATTTTTATGCTGACGTACCTATTTTTACACATGTTTCAGGTGCTGTTATGTGCTGATTGTTGGTGCATGCTATACATAGGATGGACTCGTGCCTTAGCGACTTTAAAATTTGAAAGATAATAGTTGTACTTAATTGATTTGTATTAAAACAATGAGTTCAATATTGCAATAAAACAAAATTATTTATTCCATGGTTGTGAAACAATGATTCTGTTACAACACTCCCCGACGTTTCCGCCACGTCTTGTTGTTTTACGTGGTCGGGGTGTGACATTTGGCATACTAGGAGAAGGACCCATGGGGTGCTTCTGTTTTTGTGTTGTTGAACCTTCTAATTGTCTGGTTGGATCTTGTTGAGTAACCTCTGGTTGCTTGAATTGTTGTTGAGGAGTTTCTGACTCTCCTGCTTGTTTTTCTTGTGGAATTGGAGCTTTCAGTTCATGAAAATCAACTTTTGCCAGTCTGGCTACATTGTACTGTAACCTCTTTACTAACAGTTGAATAACAGCAAGAGTTTGAGCATTTTTTTCTTCTTGTTTCTTCATTCTCTGAAACTCCAGTTTATTTTGATTTTTCTCTGCAGACAATTCAACCACCAGTTTCTCAAAAGCCTCAGCCATGCTGCTGTTGTTGGCTCTGAGGAACTGAATTCTTCAAGGATTCTTCCAGAACTTGAGCTTTCCCCTGCAGTTGCAACTTCTGCCATCTTTGTCTTGATTTCTTGCAATTCTTTTAGAGCTTTCTCAAATCCTGATGAGTTTTCTGATGGCTGTTGTAGTTTGTTGAGAGCTGCAGTGTTGTCTTCTGTTTGTTTCTGTACAGCTTTGAAGTTTCTGATAGTACTATGATATCTGACCTTTGATTTCTGATCTCTTCTAGTATCAGATCAAGCTTCTCTTTTGTTGCTGTCTTGCTAGTACAAACAGCAGTTATGTCATCAAGTTCCTTGTGTAGTTGCTCTGTTGATATAGATTGATGTTCTTGGGTAACAGGAGGAACAACAGATGTTCCACCTATAACACCAGCAGAAAACACATTCTCTACTGTTCTAAGGTTAAGAGGACTGAAATATTCCATATTCTCTATACCCTTACCAGAAAATTGAAACTTATTCAAATCCGGGTTTTCCTCATATCCTTGAACCTTTTCAGATTCTCCATGAGTTGTTGAGAAACTCTTATTTTTCTCATCCAGGTTTCCTTGATCAGTAGACTGATCTCCACCTGTTACCACCACATTCTCCTCCTCAGAATCTGATTCAGAGAATGGGTCTTTGGTTTTACTCACATCTTGTTTTTCAGAAACAGTGCCTCTTTGTGAAATTTCATAATTTCCTTGAATTGAATCATCAGAATCACTCTCAGAATTATGAACAATATTAAGTTTAGAGTGTTGTGCACCTGTTTATCCCATATGTGAGATTTCTGCATAATGTTCTTCTTCCACAGGACACATGTGCACATCTTCATCAGCTTGATGAGGTTCTGATTCACCCTACTGCTCTATTCTTGGTGCACTTGATTCTTGTGCATCATGCTCCATAGGGGACACACTATTAAAAACTTCTTTATTCTCTGGCTTTTTGCTTAACAACCTTAGATAATCTGCTCTGTAAGGTGAATCCTCTGGTATCAGATTCATCATTCTTTCTAACAGAACAGCTACATCATAATCTGACTTCCAGGACCTCAAAGCAAACCCTGGTCTCATCACTTCTGTACTCCACATATTTTCTGATGCAGGAATTTCCATATTCCTTTTAGAAAATGCATCAGAAATTATGACTGACAGAAATCTTGGAAAAGGTAGATGTGAATCTATCCTTCCGGTATTGGTCAGAATTGATCTTTTGATTAGATTAAATATCTCTGTTCCAAAATCAATATTCAACCCACTAATGAGGCTGAACATGATTGTCAGAACATTCATATTTATCTGATCTGTACCTCCATTTTTTTATGATAAACACTTGTTCAGAATTTCCAATAACACTTGCCATAAGGCAGGTAGTTGATTTCTCTTGAATTCACTGATTTTGAAGATCTTTGTCTTGTAACCCATTACAACATCAAGTAGTGCAAACATATCTTCCTTTTCTGGTGCTTCTTCATAGCTTTGGCTTAAGGGTAGTTCCAAACATTCCCTTATTTTCTCTGGTGAGATTGTAATGAAGATATATCCCTATACATGTGCTGTAAGCTCGATTGGATTTGAGAGTCTGAGAGTCTTTACAACTTGTTGTATAAGCTTTTCTGGTACCTCTCTGGTTTTTGTGAGAGCTTGAGCTATAGGACATCTGGTCAGAAATTCGATCAAAATTTGGCACTTTGTATCATATTCTCCAATGTTGTCGTTCATGGCTTCATTGTTGCTCTTTAATGGCAGGAATTCAGCTTAAGTGATGAGTTGAACAAAGTGTTCAACAGGTGATATGTTGATGTTGATAGCAGCCATTGAGAATTGAGGTTTTTGTTTCAGAAAAGGGTTTTTAGGGTTTTGCTTTTGAATAGGAAGGTTGAGGATGAAAGTCTTTGTTTTTGAATGAGGTATTTATAGTGTTTTGAGACAGAGATCTTTGAGTGTTTTTCGTGGGTTGTTTGTATTTAAGGTGGTTTATGACACCTTAATGATGTTTTTAATCCGTTTAGGAAACAACCGTTTTTGAAAACCTTTGGTTTATCTCTAATTTAATGTAAATCTTTTATTGAAAATCAGAGCTTCCAAGGATTTAGCAGATAAACACTAATGTCTAACTTGCATCTTTTCTTCATGTGGGACCCCTTTTGTTGTAAAAAAGTCCAATAAAAACCTTTTTGAGATTGTGTATCTTCCCAAGTTTTCCTTTTGATGATGTATATCAGAAAATCTTTGAATAAACCTTTGAGAGTTGGATTTTCTTTATACTTCATCAGAATACATTTGATTCATATTTAGAGATTGAATCACTAATATTATATATATATATATATATATATATATATTTTTTTGAGATGAGAGGGAATAAGTAGAGTTTTGAAGATTTCACTTACATAGCATTTCTGAACTTCACATCTTTGTTCTGAGCTTCAAGAAGTATTGTTTAATACAGTTTTGTTCCATTCCTTTTGAAGACAGATTACCCAGAAAACAAAATTTAATTTTGACAGAAACTTTTTGTAAATTATTTTTATGTTGATGCAAGTTTCTTTAAATCTGGTTTAGAGTAATGTTTCCTGATATTTCTTCTTATTTTCTGTTCATTTATCAGATTTTCTGGTTATTTTGAGAATTTTCTGATGTATGATCAGATTCTGATTATTCATCAGATTTTCTGATGTTTCACCAGATCTATCAGATTTCTTCACCAGATTTTCCTTTCTTTTTTTAGATATGCTGTTTTAGTTCCCCCTAGATCTACTGTCATGTTTTTTTATTTTTTTTAAGAAAAAAATAATAAAGCAAACTTATATATAAAGAAAAGAAATTACTACTAAACACAGAAAAAAACAAACAACAACTACTACTCATTGAGCACATTGTACATGCCCTTCACATACAACCAGAGGTAGGTTATACGACCACTGTGATTTGTTGATGGAACAAGGGTTGGATCACTTATGTTCTCTTGTAGCGCCAGCTGGGCCCTTGGATACCAGCTTCTTACTCCTCCGAACTCCAGGTGTCTGGTTATCACCTTGGTCACAAAGCGAGGGTAGATCAGAAAAGGTTGACGGGTGTGTAAGTTTGCTTCCAAGTCTCTCATGAGAAACTTAGAAAAGTTGTACGATTTCTCTTGTACAACAGCATGAACCACCTCCATCATCCCATAAGACAGCTCGTTGAAGTGTCCAATCTTCTTAGAGAAGCAGACACTGAGCTGTGTCACCAAGTACTGGAATGGTGGTATGAAACCAGACTTGCTGATCTGCCTTGACACGTTGTTTGTTTGATAGCCCATATCCCTCAGAGAGTTTGTTCAATCATTTCCTTGTTGAGGAAGATGTTTTCTTGATCATCACCCAGTTGGAGGACGTCCCTAAGAGTTTCCTCCTTTAGGGTGATTTTGACCCCCATAACCTCACTTTCTATCCACATGGTGGTGCCACTGAAGATGATTTCGGCATTCCACTAGAATTCTTGAAGGAGTTCTGGATAGATAGTGACATATGTAGATACAGCAAAGCCCAAGGGACTTCGCATAATCATGTTGTACACATACCTGCAATCTTCCCATGCAGGACCTTACAGATTAGACCTAAGTCTAAGGTTATGATGTTTGTGAAGAGGGAGAGGAAAGTGTACTTGTTTCATTGCTTTTGGGGAAGCCATTTAAAATATGAAATTTCTAATAAAGTGCTTTTGAATATAATATTGTTTGAGATGAAGAAAGTCTTTTTCAAGTTGTTAATATTTATAGATGAAAGTGATAGTTATGCCATAAATGTTATTAACAACCAAAGATTTTCATTTCCATTTCAATCTCTTCATTTAAGACGATATCTGTTGCAGTGAGAATATGACAGTCTTCGAAGCCCCATGTTGTGAGTAAGCATTGAATAACTAGGCGGCTACTTTCATAGCCCCTAATCATTTTTATGCCCCAGTGTCTCTCAAATTCCTTATGAAAGATGACGTTGCATGCATTGGAAGTATAAGAAAAATTCAATTTTCTGCAAAATTTTTCCCTGTGACGGTTGATTTTCTCTGCTGTGATTTTGAATTTATCTTAATGCATGTTACTTTCCCCCTTTTTGATTTTTTTTTTTTAAATTAAACAAAAGAAAAAAATTCAAAAAAAAAAAAAAAACAGACTATCCACAGTTATTAGTTTATACAAATATGAGATGAATAAAGATGTTAACTTCATAAAATTTTCTGATGATCAGTGATTATTCTGATGTTTCAACAAAGTTTCTGATGTTTTATCAGAATTTCTGATGATTCATCAGATCTTCTGATATTCCATCAGATTGATAGATTTGTTTATCAGAAACCTGTTGAATCTTTCTTTGATTATATGAATTTTCATCTTGATGTTCATCAGGTTGGTTTTCAGTTTGTGGCCTTTTGTTTTCTGAAACATCTTCATCTTTTATGTTAACCATGCCAAGTTTGCTGATAAAAAAATTGTGTCTCTTTTCATCAAGAGGTTTTGTTAAAATGTCAGCAATTTGGTTTTCTGTTGGAACAAAGTATATTTCTATGTTACCTTTTTCAACATGATCCTTTATGAAGTGATATCTGACATCTATGTGCTTGGTTCTAGAGTGATGAACTAGATTTTCTGTAATTGCAATTGCACTATTTGAATCACATAGAATGGGTATCTTTGTCTGATTTACTCCATAATATTTCAGCTGAGTTTGCATCCACAACACTTGTGAACAGCAACTTGCTGCTGCTACATATTCTGATTCAGCTGTTGATGTTGCAACACAGTTTTGTTTCTTACTTGCCCAACATATCAAGTTTTCTCCCAAGATTTGACATGCACCAGATGTGCTTTTTCTGTCAATCTTGCAACCTGCATAATCTGCATCTGTATATGCAATTAGTTCAAGATTTGTATCCTTAGGATACCAGAGACCAAGTTCTGGTGTGCCTTTTAGATATTTAAAAACCCCTTTTACTGCTTTTAGGTGAGATTCTTTAGGATTGAATTGATATCTGGCAAGAAATCATGTTGCAAACATAATATCCGGTCTGCTTGCAGTTAAGTATAGTAATGATCCTATAATCCCCCTATAGGTTTTAATATCTACACATGTTCCATGTTTATCAGAATTAAGTTTGTTCCCTATTGCCATGGGAGTTTTTGAAATTGAGCAATTTTCAAGTGAGTATTGGTGCATAATTGTTTTCACATACTTAGATTGACTAAAAAATATTCCATCAATTCTTTGTTTCACTTGTAAACCTAAGAAAAATGTTAACTCACCCATCATGCTCATTTCAAAGTGGCTGGTCATTAACTTTTGAAACTTTTTACAGAAATTTTCATTTGTTGATCCAAATATAATGTCATCGACATATATTTGGACTAACAAAGTGTGACCCTTGTGTGTTTTAAGAAAAAGTGTTGTGTCAATAGTACCTTTTGTGAAGCCAGAATTGAGTAAGAAGTTTGAAAGTGTTTCATACCAGGCTCTAGGAGCTTGCTTCAAACCATACAAGGCTTTGTTTTATTTGTAAACATGGTTTTGAAATTTTGGATCAACAAAGCCTTCAGGTTGATGCACATAAACTTCTTCCTCAATCTTACCATTCAGGAATGCAGATTTCACATCCATTCGATATACTTAGAAGTCTTTGGATGCAGCATAAGCAAGAAAGATTCTCATTGCTTCTAATCTGGCCACTGGTGCAAAGGTTTCATCATAGTCAATACCTTCTTGATGACAATAACCTTTGACCACTAGCCTTGCCTAATTCCTGGTTATTATGCCATTTTCATCTGATTTGTTTCTAAATACCCATTTTGAGCCTATGACTGATTTGTCATTTGGCTAAGGCACCAGATCCCATACCTTACTCTTTTCAAAATGATCAAGCTCTTCTTGCATTGCTTGAATCCAGTCTGAGTCATTTAGAGCTTCTTTGACAGACTTGGGTTCTATCATGCTTAAGAACCCATCAAATGCACACTCATGTGCTGTTGCTGATCTTGTTCTTACACCATCTTCTGGATTTCCAATGATGTCAGAATGAACATATCCTTTTATCCATCTCAACTTGTTGTGAAAAGTTGTTGGTTCGGATGGATTTGAAGTTTCCCCTGAACAGTTGCCTCAGTTGCATGGAATGTATCAGAATTTTGATTGTCAAACATATTTTCATTGTTCTGATTCAAGATTTCTGATGCATTTTCCATTTGTTCTGTAGGGTTAGTACATGAATTATCTATTGACTTGTTTGTAAGAGATTTATCATGTTCTATGAAGTCTTCTGTTATCATTTTAGAAAGATATTCATATTTTTCTTGTTTATCAAAAAAGTTTATTTCCTTCATATATTCATCAGAAACTTCTGTTTCTAATGAGTCATCAAAAGATACATATAAACTTTCTCTAATTGTCCTTGTGTTTAGAATAAAGATTCTATAAGCTTTTGAGGACAAAGAATAACCAAGAAAAATACCCTTCTCTGTTTTTCTGTCAAATTTCTCAAGACTTTCAAAATCATTGAAAACAAAACATCTACAACCAAATGTGTGCAAAAATTTTACACTTGGAATTCTTCCATTGATAATGTTGTAGGGTGTTTTATTGAGCCTTTTGTTGATTATGGATTTGTTTTGGGTAAAACAAGCATTTGCTATTGCTTCTGCCCAAAAATGAGTGGGCAGTTTAGCATGAGCAAGCATTGTTCTAGCTGCTTCCACTAAGGTTCTATTTCTTCTATCTACCACTCCATTCTGTTGGGGTGTTCTGGGAACAGAAAAATCATGAGAGATTCCTTTGCTTATAAGGAAGCTCTCAATTTGTGAATTTTTAAACTGTTCCATTGTCTAATCTGATCCTTCTGACTGTTAATTTTAACAGATTTTCAATTTTTCTGATAAAATTAATGATCAGATAAGGAGTTTCACTTTTTTTCTTAAAAACTCTACCCATGTGTATCTGGAAAAATTATCCATAATTACAAGTATGTATTTCTTTCCAGAAAAGCTTTTTGTACTTATGGGTCCACAAAGATCCATATGTAAAAATTCTAAATTTTGTGTTATTGAAGATTCAGAAATTGCTTTGTGTGAGCTTCTTTTGGATTTACCCATTTCACAAGTTTCACAAATTTTATCCTTCTTTGAGGATATAAAAAGTAATCCTTTTACCAGGCCTTTGCTTGCTAATTTGCTTAAATTTTTAAAATTTAAGTGGGCTAACCTCTTGTGCCACAACCAGCTACAACCCTTGTTAATTTTTGAAAAGAAACATAATTTGTGGATGTTCATTTTCTTCTTTGAAATCAAAATAGTAGATTGATTGTCTTATCCTTTTTCCACTTAAATAAATTTTATTATCATCCATACCAATCAACAAGTATTTTTCTGGTAAAAAGGTTAGCTGAAAACCTTTATCAGAGAATTGACCACAACTCAGCAGATTGTACTTTAAGCCTTTTACATAGGCTACTTTTTCTATGGTCCAACATCCATACCTTATGCATCCATATCCCAAAATCCTCCCCTTTACTTCATTTACAAAATTAACCATTTTACCCTGTTTTGAAACAAAGTTACTAAGTAAGCTCCTGTCCCCAGTCATGTGCTTGGAGCTTCCAGAATCGCAGTACCAGATCTGCTGCACATGATGGTCATGAAATAGAAAAATTAGAGGGTTTTTGGTACCCAGACTTGCTTGGGTACTTTTTCTGATGAGATTTTAATGAGATTGTTTTCTTTTGATGGTCTTTCATTAGAATATTTGTTGCATGCTGAGCCATGAATAAATTTTTCATTTTTCATTTAGAGATGGTGTTGAACAAGCTTCAGTATGTCAACACACATACAAGATTCTTTATCAGAATTTTCTGATTTATTTTCTTGTGATGGAATGAGTGGATAATTTTGAAACATTGAGTGAACTTCTTCTGAAATGTTTAAAGATTTTTGTTTGGATTCACTCCTTTTTGCTTTAAAGTTGGGTTTTGAGATAAAAGAGTTCTCAGAACTGGTTGATTGGCATGATTCAGAGTCAGATTCTGATGTAAATTTATCATAAATCTGATGTGTTGCTTTCACAAAGATGGTGGGTTTAATTTCACTTGTTTTTACATATCCTAAACCCTCTCCTTTGTTCTTTGGTGTGGATTCAATAAAGTTAATTAATTCCTTAGCTTGCTGAAAACCTCTTACATTAATTTCCTTATCCTGAATTTTCTTGTAAAGATCTTTTCTTTCCTTTTCATAAAATTCAATTTTAGCTCTGTGATCTAAACTTTCTTCTATTAGTAATTGGTTTTCAAGTATAACTTTATTCATGGTCCTTTGCAACTCATCAGATTTTTTACTATCTGATCTCTGTTTATCTTGCAGATTTAGAAAATCTGACATGAGCTTGTTTAACTTGTGTTCAAGATCAAGATTATCTAAATTTACCTTCTGTTCTGAAGTTTCTGGTAGTTCATCAGAAAGTGCCATAAGGCAGAAATTAGCCATCTCTTCTTCTTCTTCATCAGTAGAATCATTAGACAGCCATGTATCTGCCCCTGGAATCAAACTGACTTGTTGTTGCTTCTTTGCTTCTTCCAGCTTCTTCTCATAATATGCAACATCCTTCAGTTTCTTGGTTTTGCATTCTGATGCATAGTGACCTCTTTGTTTGCATTCGTAACACACAACTTCAGCCTTTCCCTTATCCTTTGATCTACCTTCATCCCTAGATTTTCCTTCCATCCTCCCTCTGTCACTTTTCTGGTATCTTTGGCCTCCTCCCCTCAACCTCTGCTCAAAGGTTTTAGTGAGCAGTGCAATTGCTTCAGCAAAAGCTGAAAAATCTTATGATGTATCAGAAATTTCAAGATTTTGACTGTTTGAAGTTTGTGGATCATTGGTAGGTGTTCTTTGTGAGTTTGAGATTAAAGCTAAAGATCCCCCTCTTTAAATGGATTCTTCAAATATTTCTTCTTCTCTGGGGACCAGAATGCTGTATAAGTCATAAAGACTCATATTACCTAGTTCTAAGGTGGAGGACAAAGTCATGGTTAGACTTCTCCATTCTCTAGGTAAGGCATCCAGAAATTTTATATTTCTTTCATCATTTGATTTTGTTATCCCAAATTTCTTTAGCTCATTCAAAAGTTTTGTAAATCTTTGATATGTTTCATTTAGTTTTTCATTTGGTAAGCTTTTGAATCTCTCATATGAGGAAACATTGTTTGTTCTTTTGTTTCTTTTCATCCTTTCTCCTCCTTCAAAAAGATTTTCCAACTGATCCCATATTTCCTTGGCCGATGCACAAGCATCAACTTGAGAAAATATGTCAATAGGGATAGCCATTATTAAAAGTGCCTTTGCCCTTTCATCTGCAGCCACCAGATCCTTGTCTTTTGGGCTCCAAAGTGTTTCACTTTTGGGAGCCCGAGAGGCAGGGATTCCTAGTGATTGATCAGTTGCTGGAATAGTTGGTATTACAGTCATTGGTACATGTGGACCCCTTTCAATGGATTCCTGGCCAGAGATATACTCTTATCACACACGCAACGAGCGTAAGAAAAATAAATTACAACAATGACATTTGTGAACACCGATAAACACCATGCATTTAGTCTTGAATCTTAAATAGCTATTGGGTGAACCTAGAGCGATTTGATGTGATTTATCATCTCTTTCATGGCATGAGAGTAGCTATCGTTGACTTTATATATGACGTGACATGCACGAGCAAAGTTGATTGTCGACGTGACACGCACTAGCAAAGTTAATTGTCGACAGTTGCCGAGGAAATTGGATGTCACCTGGTGTGAGCGATTCTCGATTTTTAACTTTCCATGCATCTACAACCATGTTAGATATAAACTCACATGCTTCCTTATCGGATGCACCTATCCGGTTTCTTTTTGCTACCACTCTGTCCTTGGAGTTACATGACCTCTCTTGTTCCTAAAAATATTTTAAAATGTTTTCTCACGGCATTAGTATATGTATCACTTTCACTTGCATTATACATTTGAATAAATAGATCTGAGTATGTCTCTCTGAATCCTTTAACGTGCTTATTTGTTACGTTAATTTGTTATACGTGCTTGTTGATCCAAGTTTGGGCTTAAAAACTTATTTTCACATAATATGGCAAGTGATTTCAAAAAATGTGAAAACAGTGTGCGGAAATAGAAATCAGACTTTCAAGAAACAAGACCTACAGAATTTTCAAGTTTATATCACTTTGAAACAAAATGGTTTACAAGGTGATTGTAAGATTATTTTCTATTACAAATGAATACTTGTGAATTCTGAGGTGAAAGGACAATGGAGTTTGTAGTATGTATTGAATGCTAAGCTTAACTCATTGTTCTCTGCTTGATGAGCCTTCTATTTATAGACGGCTTGAATACATGAATAAACATTTGTTTATTCATGTTTAAGTCCTGCAAAAAGTAGCTTCTTGACATAGTCATTGAAACCAATAATCAAGTTGCCTTTGTCATCATGATATCCAATAATGTCATGTTGCTTCGGTTATTGTAGCAGGATAGAACTGATTTTTAGATAAGTGGGGTTTTATCAGAATTTCTGATAACCACTTCATAAGAAATTTTGGTGAACAAATCATCAGAAAATATGATAATCAGAATTGTCAGAAACTAATGATATTTCATTAGAAATATCATCAGATCCATCAGAAAAACCTTCTCTGATAATCTTCTTCAGTTCTTTGATCAACTTTTGATTATTTGAAGTAGATATTGTTCTTTTTAGTTGTCCTATCCGATCTTCTTCTTGTTGTTTTGATCTTCAGGACTTTTATCTTCTTCATAGATCAAGCTGAATCTGATTTTCTTCAATACATACAAATAAAGTTTCCTAACAGTGCTAGAAAATTCTTCTGCTTTGCTATATATCATTAACCTTGCAAGTCTCCCTTAACATGTATAATGCTATAGAAATAGCACATCACTCATTTTATGGGTCATTGTTAAGTTATTCTTTGCGTTCTTATTACTTCGGTGATAAGGTTACGCTAGTGCCTAACTTTGGATAGATGTATAGTCATTGCATGCTAGTATGATACATAATTTAGCAAACTATAAACATGTGGATCTGAGATTTATTCATACTTATGTTATGTAGACAAACTAGTATGCTTACCGATATATGTTGTGTTGACGGATATTTTATACATGTTTTAGGAAATATTTGATGATGATACTACAAGAAATCTACTTAGAGTGGGTTTAGAAACTCACCAAATTTTATTTATGCATTTTGACTTTATTAGTCTTGTAACTTGCAATTGTTGTATTTCTTTTCTTTGAGCAATGTAATTTTTAATTTGATGAAATGAAATTTTATATTTTAATTTATTGTCGCAAATTTAGTGTTATGTTGTTTGTGAGCAATCTTTTACATCTCGCCTCGTTGTTTCCACTATCAGTTGGGCTGTGACATTGCCAATCCAATCTAGAGTGCGGAATCCTCTAGATCAGATAAACACATAAAACAAGAAACTACAACAACAACAAATCACTTTCACAAAGTCTTCTATTGATTATCCAAACACAAGTGTTTTACAATATTATAGTGTATTATTGTTTTTAAAGTTCTGTTTCAACTGCTTAATAGAAGGTAAACCTGCAAGATTGTGTGTTTGAAGGAAAGAATAAGGACTTCAACAAGTTCTATGACTTTGGTTTTGCAATCACATTAAGGAACATTGAAATCATACTATGAGACACTCCCATATTCAGATTTAAAAGTAATATCTTTCATTTTGTCACCTTATATCCTCATGTATATGTAAATTTTGCTCAATCTTTCTGATGGATTTATTTTTTAGTGTAGAAATTACGTGATGAAGGTTTTATTTGATGTTTTACTTTCTGATGCCCTAAGCAATTGGGTATCAGATATATCTATATATATATATATATACACACAAAGTAATAATTACAAAGAATAAATAAAGGAACATGAAGAGATACGGGAATACAAAACACATATATACAATTAATTAATGTTAACATCCCCCCCGCACGCGAAACAGTGGTAGAACGATGCAAAGTCTGGACCGAAAGAATTCAAACTGAGATCTCAGAAGGCTTTTGGTAAAAATATCCGCCACCTGAAGCTTGGTTGGAACAAATGCTGTGTAGAGTTTTTTAGAGGCCACGAGTTCATGAATAAAGTGGTAATCCAAATCTCTGTGTTTAGCTCTTTTATGAGCCACCAGGTTTTGGGTCAAAAAGAGAGCGCTTTGATTATCACAAAGTAAAGTTGGACATTCGGGAGGAAGTGCGTGAAGCTCCCGAAGTAAGTGGGTGATCCAAATAATCTCGGTAGCGGAATTTGCCATGGTACGATACTCGGACTCACAACTAGACCGAGACACGACTGGTTGTTTCTTTGCACTCCAAGAAACGAGGTTGCATCCAAGAAAGATAAAGTAGCCAGAAGAGGATCGTCGGGTTTCAAGACATCGGGCCCAATTCACATCTGAGTAACCGAGGATGCGGATTGAAGGTGGTCGAGAGAACTGGAGTCCGTAAGCCAAAGTGCCTTTTATATAACGAAGTATTCATTTAACTTGTTGGAAATGGGTGATAGTGGGGGTCTTTAGAAACTGACTCGCCTGATTTACTGCATAGGAAATGTCAGGACGGGTGATGGTCAAGTATTAAAGAGCTCCGACAAGGGATCTGTAAAGTGTAGGGTCCTTATAAGGTTCACCATGTGTGCTGAATTGTTCATTGGCTACTAACAAAGTATGAACTGTTTTGAGTCAAGAAGGTTGGCACGGTGAAGTATCTCATGGGCCTAATTATATTAGCTTATAAAGAGACCATCCCTTGTACGTGCGAGTTCAAGACCAAGAAAGGAAATAAGATCACCCAGGTCTTTTATAGCAAACTCACGGTTTAAGTGAGTTATAAAGGAGTTGATCACAAATTCCTGATTTTTCCTGTTAAGATCAAGTCATTAACATATACTAGTAAATACATAATGCTCGAGTTGCTTTTATAGATTAATAATGATAGATCCGCACGACTACAAGTAAATCCATTTTGTAATAAAAACGAGCTGAGTCGGTGAAACCAAGCTCGAGGCGCCTGTTTGAGGCCTAAAGAGATTTATTTAGGCGACACACATGATTAGGGTCCACAAACCTTGGTGGTTGTTCCATGAAGACCAACTCATTTAAATTCCCATGGAGCTACCAATTATGAATAAATGCTAAAGATAAAACCGTGCAAATGGTGGAGGCTTTAACAACTAGACTAAAAGTTTAAGAATAATCAACACCGGGAATTTAAGTGAATCCTTAGGCTACTAGACGAGCCTTGTACCGATCGATAGAACCATCACAGCGGTATTTAGTTCGAAAAAGCCATTTAGATCCAACAACATTGTGGGAGGTTAGTCGAGGCACTAATGACCGAGTATTGTTGTTGAGAAGGGTAGTCATTTCGGTGTTCATGGCTTCCAACCAGTTGGGGTTTTTGGAGGAAGTTTTATACCAATTGGTTCGGTGGAGGAAAATAGGGCTGCATAAAGGCCATGTGTTTGGGTGTGGGAGGAATCGAATGGATACTTAGGTTTGAAGATTCCCACCTTGGCTTTAGTATAGGTTGTTACAGCTGGTGGAGGGGTAAGGGTAATAGGGACATGGAGGGTGGTACAAGGTGCGGCAGAAACGGTGGAGGTGTCGAAATTATTGGGCTCGAAAGTAGCGGGTTTGGTGGGCGCAGATCACTCAGTGTTAGTGGGCTTAGGGGTGGGTGAGTTAGTTTGGGCCGTACGGGGCGTGTGTGTCGCAACCCCCGATCCCTTATCTGTTCCGGGAGCGGGCGGCCGCGAGCCAGTTTCGGTGGTATCGTGTGTCGTCTAATTTGGCAGCGGAATTTTTCATCAGGACCGTAGTTAGGAAATATTTATCAGAGTAAAATACCACAATTTCATAACATTAAACAAATGGGTTAAAACCCAAGTTTTTATTACAAACTAATTTATAGGGATAAATCCCATTTTATTCGAATTAAAACGCCTTCTTTATTTAGGTAACTTTTATAACCACTTTTCCAAGTCTTTAGTGCTGTCCAGCTGGCTTCTAATTGGCTTTCACATTGTGTTACCTGAAACGCGTTTTAAAAAAATTTGTCAGTGGGAAATACTGGTGAGTGAATCCCAGTTTAATCAAGAAACATTAATTTAATTTAAACAGTATTGAAAGCGATTACAATGTTTATATCTTTACAATTACTCCATTAGTACTGTCAATCCTGACTTGTGGGTCAAATTACACATTGGCTAACTCATTGTCCAATGGTAATGTATTGTCATCCTGACTTACTACTCACAGTGTAGTAAATTTGGTATACAAAACCCCAACATACCGGCAGTAACTGAAGAATTACAAAGACTCAATCACCACTTAATCACATTGTAAAATAGTTAAGGTTTTGTAAAATATTACAAAAAGATTAACAAAAAGAGGATAAACTCACATTGCTGTCTTAGGTTTTTCGTAAGGGTTTCCTGGTGACAATCTATAATTTACACAAATGTATACGCGTTAGTATAATAACCCATTTTAACATTAGTAATACCCTCCCCGAGACGACATTCCAACGACTACGTCGGGTAGAACCACGACAGCCGTTACGGAACCCTAGATCAATCGAGCAGCGTATCTAATACGTATCCAGGGGTTATAATACTTATAACGGAGCAGAACTTCGCTAATTAGGGGGTATAATACCCGCTTTATAAAGAATATAATTCAGAAATTTAGATTGAGAAACGTTTGTGAGCGATTGGAACTGAAAGTCGATGCCCTTCTTATATAGTTGCTGAACCTGGTCCTCTCGCGGCCCGCGTAAAACAAAGACAAGGGTTACGCGGCCCGCGTCAACCCTGGTCAAACGTGTAGCTAGTCCGAGTCAGCAAGTAGGGTCAACACGCGTCAGCCACGTGGCCACACCGGGCTGCGCCACCTTTTGAGACTCCCGCGGCCCGCGTTAACTAACCGGGAGTCTTACGCGGCCCGCCTAAACTTAAGAAAATCAACGAAATCAGGTTTCAACCTTCATACCGCCCGCGTAAGGATTGGTGTGGGTCTACGCGGCTCGCCTCAACTTAATATTTCTTGTTTTTTATTTATTTTTAATACTATATTGTATTTCGGGCTCGGTTTTCACATACTGGTTGTATTTAAAGACATATAGAGATATTTTAAAATATACTAGGGTGTAGGAAAATAATTCGAGAGTGTCGGTTTCTTTAAGGGTTGTTACATCCTCCCCACCTTATTTTAGAGATCGTCTTCGAGATCTACTGGAACAAGTGTGGATATTTCCTTTGCATTTCTGACTCGAGCTCCCATGTGTACTCAGGTCCTCTTTTGGAGTCCCACTTCACTTTGACCAGAACTAATCTCTTATGCTTGAGATTCTTGACTTTCCGGTCTTCAAATTGTAGAGGTCTTTCTACAAACTTGAGTTGTTCATTTACCTCTTTATCCTTAAGAGGTACTATTAGTGATTCATCAGCTAAGCATTTCTTGAGATTAGATACATGAAACACATCATGTATTCCTGCCATTTCCTCTGGCAGTTGTAGCTGATAGGCTACAGGTCCTATTCTTCTAATTATCTTAAAAGGTCCAATATACCTGGGACTTAGCTTTCCCCGTTTGATGAATCTTACTACTCCTTTCCAAGGAGAGACCTTCAATAATACTTTGTCTCCTACTTGAAATTCCAATGGCTTACGTCTGTTATCAGCGTAGCTCTTCTATCGATCTCGTGCTGCTTTCAGTCGTTCCTTGACTTGAATAATCTTGTCAGTTGTTTCTTGCACTATCTCAGGTCCAGATAGTTGCTTTTCCCCAATTTCTGCCCAACAGACTGGGGTTCGGCACTTTTGTCCAAAAAGTGCTTCGAATGGTGCAGCATTGATACTTGTGTGATAACTATTATTATAAGAAAATTTTATTAAAGGTAAGTGATCATCCCAATTACCTCCGAAATCAATTACACAAGCTCTAAGCATGTCTTCCATCATCTGAATTGTTCTTTCGCTTTGTCCGTCCGTTTGAGGATGATAAGCTGTGCTTAGTTTTAACTTAGTTCCCATGGCTTTTTGGAAACTTGACCAAAAATGAGAGGTAAATCGGCTATCTCTATCAGAAACAATTGATAAAGGTATTCCATGTAAAGAAACGATTTCATTTACATATAATTTAGCTAACTGTTCCATACTGAAAGTTTCTTTCATTGGTAGGAAATGAGCTGACTTGGTTAATCTATCTTCAATCACCCAGATTGTATCATTACCTTTCTTTGTTTTGGGTAATTTAGTAACAAAATCCATTGTTATTAATTCCTATTTCCACACTGGCATTTCTAACTGTTGTAATAAACCTGAGGGTTTCTGGTCTTCAGCTTTAACTTGTGAACAAGTTAAACATTTAGAAACATAGGCTGCTATGTCCTTCTTCATTCCTATCCACCAGAAATTCTTTCTTAAATCCTGGTACATCTTATCATTTCTTGGATGCATCGTATACTTTGACTTATGGGCTTCTTCTAATATACGATGACGTAAGTTTCCTAATTTAGGTATCCACATTCTCTTTTTATGGAATCTCCAAATTCCATCTTTTCCTTGTTCTAATTCTTTAATCATACCCTTTAGTTTTTCAGCATCATCCTTGATTATTGATTCTTGTGCTTCTCTTATCTGATCATTTAAATCTACTTGCAGATTTAATTTAAGAGAACGTACCCTTTTTGGCTTTTCGTGATACTTTCGACTTAAAGCATCAGCGACTACATTTGCTTTTCCTTCATGATACTGGATATCACAATCATAATCACTAAGCAATTCCATCCAACGTCATTGTCTCATATTCAACTCCTTTTTCCCGAAAACATACCTTAAACTCTTATGATCAGTGAATATGGTAAACTTACTACCATAAAGATAATGTCTCCAAATCTAAAGAGCAAAAATTATAGCTCCTAGTTCTAGATCATGGGTTGAATAATTCTCTTCATGATTCTTAAGTTGTCTAGATGCATAAGCTATAACATTTTGGCGTTGCATCAACACACATCCATAACCTAACTTAGAAGCATCACAATAGACTACAAAGTCTTCAGTTCCTTTTGGTAACGCTAGTATGGGTGTATGGGTTAATCCTTGCTTAAGAATTCTAAAAGCTTCTTCTTGTTTTGGTCCCCATTCAAACTTAATGGATTTACAGGTTAACTTAGTTAAAGGAATGACTATTCTAGAAAAATCTTGAATAAATCTTCTATAATATCCGGCCAATCCTAAGAAACTTCTAACCTCGGTTGGTGATTCAGGGGTTTTCCATTTAGTAATCACCTCGATCTTTGTTGGATCCACATGAATTCCTTCATGATCAACTAAGTGTCCAAGAAATTGTACCTGTTCTAGCCAAAACTCGCACTTTGAAAATTTAGCATAAAGCTTTTCCTTTCTTAATAAACTTAGAAGTGCGTGCAAATGCTTTGCATGTTCCTCCTTACTCTTAGAGTAAATTAGAATATCATCTATAAAAACAATTATGAATTTATCCAAATATGGCTTACATATTCGGTTCATCATGTCCATAAATACGGCTGGGGCATTGGTTAAACCGAATGGCATGACAGTAAATTCATAATGGCCATACCTTGTTCTAAAGGCAGTTTTAGGAATGTCATCTTCCTGTATCTTTAATTGATGATATCCTGATCTTAAATCGATTTTAGAGAAAAAATCGAGCTCCTTGCAGTTGGTCGAACAGATCATCGATTCTCGGTAATGGGTACCGATTCTTAATCGTGACTTTGTTCAATTCTCGGTAATCAATGCACATACGCATTGATCCGTCCTTCTTTTTAACGAATAATATTGGCGCTCCCCATGGCGACGAGCTTGGTTGTATAAATCCTTTTTCCAGCAATTCATCTAATTGTTTCTTCAATTCCTGCATTTCGGCAGGTGCCAAACGGTAGGGTGCTTTGGCAATTGGTGCTGTTCCTGGTAGCAGATGGATTCTGAATTCAACTTCTCTATCCGGCGATAGTCCTGGCAATTCTTCTGCAAATACATCTGAAAACTGAGACACTACTGGAATGTCTTTTAGTTCTTTTTCTTTAGTGTTAGTGATTATAGAAATCAAATACACTATAGAACCTTTTCTTATATAACTTGCAGTTTTCTTCACAGAGATGGATTTTTTGGATCTAGATGGTTTATCTCCTTTAATTGTGATCTTTTTACCTTTTGGTGAATTTACTTGGATTGACTTTTGATCACATAAAATACTGGCTTTATTGGCTATTAACCAATCCATTCCTAAAACAACATCAAATCCTATCAGATTCATTGGGTAAATGTTTGCCATAAACTTATGGTTTAAAATTTCTATTCTTGCTCCCTGCAAGATTTAAGTGTCACAACCCCCGATCCCTGTTCCCCGGGAACGGGCGGACGTGAGCTCAGAGTTTGGTGGTATCAGTTTTTAATTAGTCTCGCAGCGGAATTTACATCAGGACCGTAGTTAGGAAATGATTATCAGAGTAAAACCACCATGCTTAATATTAATAAATACATGGGCAAAACCCAAGTTTCTTATTACAATACATTTATAGGGACAAACCCTATTTTATTTAATTTAAAACATTGTTTCTTAGATAACTTTTATAGCCACTTATTTTCCAAGCCGTCAGTGCTCTCGAGCTGGCTTTATCCCAGTAGGCTTTCACATTGTGTTACCTGAAACATGTTTTAAAAATATTTTGTCAGCGGGAAATACTGGTGAGTGAATCCCAGTTTAATCAAGAAACATTTTATCAATTAAAACAGTATTGAGGGCGATCACATTGTTTATTTCTACCCAATTACTCAATCAGTACTGTCAATCCTTGACTTGTGGGTCATATTACGCATTGGCTAACTCGTTGTCCAATGGTAACGTACTGTCGTCCCGACTTATTACTCGCAAGTAATAATTTTGTATACAAAACCCCAAATACCGGCAGTAATGGAAGAACTACAAAGACTCACATACTGCTTAATCGCATTGTAAAACATTTAAGGTTTTGTAAAAACTGTTAACAAAAAGAAGATTACTCACATTGCTGTCTTAGGCTTTTCGTAAGGGTTTCCTGGCTATAATCTATAATTTATACAAATGTACATTGATTAGTACCATAACCCTTTGAAATTATTAATAATACCCTCCCCGAGACGGCATTCCAACAACTACGTCGGGCAGAACCACGACAGTTGTTACGGAACCCTAAATCAATCGGGCAGCGTAACTATTATGAAACCGGGGTTATAATACTTACAATGGAGCATAACCTCGCTAATTAGGGGTATAGTACCCAAAATATTACTACCAATATCAGAGATTTCGAGATTGAGAATGAAATGTGAGCGACGGAATTCGTAAACTGATGCTTGCTATTTATAGTTGTGAAATCTGATGCTCACGCGGCCCGCGTTCCATAACGCTAGACCTAAAGCGGGCCGCGTCAACATAAGTCAACGCGGTAGCTTAGCTGAGTCGTTTACTAGACTTGACACGATTACGACACGTGTCGACCTCTGGTGCATTCGCGTAACCAAGTCACTCGCGGCCCGCATTCACTTAACGTAAACCTAAAGCGGCCCGCTTTGACTAGAAAAGTCAGCGAAGTCAACACCTGGTCCTAATTCGGCCCGCATTGGATGTGGAGGTGGGTTAAAGCGGCCCGCCTCAGCTTATATTTTTCATTTTTATTTATTTTTATATACTATAACATAATACAAACTCCGTTTTCGCATACGGGGTGTAATATAAGACATATTAAGTCATTTTATCATATATCAGAGAGTCGGAAATATTATGAGGGTATTTGATTTTACCGAGGGTTGTTACATTCTCCCCACCTTGTTTAGAGCTCGTCCTCGAGTTCTACTGAAACAAGTGCGGATATTTCTTCTTCATTTCTGACTCGAGTTCCCATGTGTACTCAGGTCCTCTTTTGGATTCCCACTTCACTTTGACTAGAACTAGTCTCTTATGTTTGAGATTCTTGATTTTCCTGTCTTCAATTTGTAGAGGTCTTTCTACAAACTTGAGTTGTTCATTTACTTTTATGTCCTTAAGAGGCACTATCAGTGATTCATCAGCTAAACACTTTTTAAGATTAGATACATGAAACACATCATGTATTCCTGCCATTTCCTCTGGCAATTGTAGCTGATAGGCTACAGGTCCTATTCTTCTAATAATCTTAAAAGGTCCAACATACCTGGGACTTAACTTCCCTCGTTTGATGAATCTTACCACTCCTTTCCAAGGAGAGACTTTTAATAGCACTTTATCTCCTACTTGAAATTCTAACGGCTTGCATCGGTTATCAGCATAACTCTTTTGTCGATCACGTGCAGCTTTCAGTCGTTCCTTGACTTGAATAATTTTGTCAGTTGTTTCTTGCACTATCTCAGGTCCAGATAATTGTTGTTCCCCAATTTCTGCCCAACAGACTGAGGTTCGACACTTTCTTCCATAAAGTGCTTCGAATGGTGCCGCGTTGATACTTGTGTGATAACTATTATTATAAGAAAATTCTATTAAAGGTAAGTGTTCATCCCAATTACCTCCAAAATCAATTACACAAGCTCTAAGCATATCTTCCATTGTCTGAATTGTTCTTTCACTTTGTCCATCTGTTTGTGGATGATAAGCTGTACTTAACTTTAACTTGGTTCCCATTGCCTTTTGGAAACTTGACCAAAAACGAGAGGTAAATCTACTATCTCTATCAGAAACAATTGATAAAGGAATGCCATGTAAAGAAACAATTTCATTTACATACAATTTAGCTAATTGTTCCATGCTAATTGTTTCCTTCATTGGTAGAAAATGAGCTGACTTAGTTAGTCTATCTACAATCACCCAGATTGTATTATTTCATTTCCTAGTTTTGGGTAATTTAGTAACAAAATCCATTGTTATTAATTCCCATTTCCAAACTGGCATTTCTAATTGCTGTAACAAACCTGAGGGTTTCTGATGTTCAGCTTTAACTTGTGAACAAGTTAAACATTTAGAAACATAGTTTGCTATGTCCTTTTTCATTCCTATCCACCAGAAATTTTTCCTTAAATCCTGGTACATTTTATCACTTCCTGGATGCATTGTATACTTAGATTTATGGGCTTCTTCTAATATACAATTACGTAGATTTCCTAATTTAGGTATCCATATTCTCTTTTCATGGAATCTCCATATCCCATCTATTCCTTGTTTTAATTCTTTTAACATACCTTTTAATTTTTCAGAATCATCCTTGATTACTGATTCTTGTGCTTCTCTTATCTGATCATTTAAATCTACTTGCAGATTTAATTTAAGAGAACGTACCCTTTTTGGCTTTTCATGACACTTTCGGCTTAAAGCATCTGCTACTACATTTGCTCTTCCTTCATGATACTGGATATCACAATCATAGTCACTAAGAAATTCCATCCAACGTCTTTGTCTCATATTTAACTCTTTCTGTCTGAAAACATACCTTAAACTTTTATGATCAGTAAATATGGTAAACTTACTACCATAAAGGTAATGTCTCCAAATCTTAAGAGCAAAAATTATAGCTCCTAATTCTAAATCATGGGTTGAATAATTCTCTTCATGATTCTTAAGTTGTCTAGATGCATAAGCTATAACCTTCTGTCGTTGCATCAACACACATCCATAACCTAATTTAGAAGCATCACAATAGACTACAAAGTCTTCAGTTCCTTCTGGCAATGCTAATATAGGTGTATGGGTTAATCTTTGCTTAAGAATTCTAAAGGCTTCTTCTTGTTTTACTCCCCATTCAAACTTAACAGATTTACAAGTTAACTTAGTTAAGGGAATGGCTATTCTAGAAAAATCTTTAATAAATCTTCTATAATAACCGGCCAATCCTAGGAAACTTCTAACCTCAGTTGGTGATTCAGGGGTTTTCCATTTCGTAATTGCCTCGATTTTGGTTGGGTCTACATGAATTCCGTCATGATTGACTAAGTGTCCAAGGAATTGTACCTGTTCTAACCAAAATTCACTTTTAGAAAACTTAGCATAAAGCTTTTCCTTTCTTAATAAACTTAAAAGTATGTGCAAATGTCTTGCATGATCTTCTTTATTCTTAGAATAAATTAGAATATCATCTATGAATACAATTATGAATTTATCCAAATATGGCTTACATATTCGGTTCATCATGTCCATAAATGCAGCTGGGGCATTGGTTAAACCAAATGGCATGACAGTAAATTCATAATGGCCATACCTCGTTCTAAATGCGGTTTTAGGAATATCTTCTTCCTGTACCTTTAATTGATGATATCCTGACCTTAAATCGATCTTAGAGAAAAATCGAGCTCCTTGCAATTGATCAAACAAATCATCGATTCTCGGTAATGGGTACCGATTCTTAATCGTGACCTTGTTTAATTCACGGTAATCAATGCACATACGCATTGATCCGTCCTTCTTTTTTGACAAACAATATCGGCGCTCCCCATGGCGATGAACTTGGCTGTATGAATCCTTTTTCTAATAATTCATCTAGTTGTTTCTTCAATTCTTGCATTTCTGCAGGTGCCAAACGGTAAGGTGTTTTGGCAATTGGTGATGTTCCTGGTAATAAGTGAATTCTGAATTCAACTTCTCTGTCTGGAGGTAGTCCTGGTAATTCTTCTGGAAAGACATCTGAAAACTGAGATACTACTGGAATATCTTTTAGTTCTTTCCCTTTAGTGTTAGTGATTATAGAAATCAAATACACTATAGAACCTTTTCTCATACAACTTGCAGTTTTCATTGCAGATATGAATTTTGTAGATCTAAAGGGCTTATCTCCTTTAATTGTGATCTTTTTACCTTTTGGTGATTTTACTTGGATTAACTTTTGATCACATAAAATACTAGCTTTATTGGCTATTAACCAATCCATTCCTAGAACAACATCAAATCCTACCAGATTCAAGGGATAAAGATTTGCAATAAATTTCTGATTTAAAATTTCTATGCTTGCTCCCTGCAAGATTTCAGAAATTCTAATGGTTTCTCCATTAGCTGTCTCTACTACACATTCTTGTGGTAGTTTAGTTAATGACTGATTTAGAAATTTGCAAAACGATGTATTAATAAAACTTTGGTTTGCACCAGAGTCAAATAATACTTTAGCAAAAACATCATTAACTAAAAACGTACCAGCTATGACATCTGGAATCATTCTGGCTTCATCTGCAGTTAGAACAAATGCTCTAGCATTTTTGGTATTCTTGTTATCTGTAGCTGGAGTTAATTTTGGGCAGTTCAGTTTGATATGACCTTGTTCTCCGCAATTGTAACATACCCTGCTGTTAGCTTTCTTCCTGCAGTTTTCTTCCTTGTGTCCCGACATTTTGCAAAAGTTACAATATATAGAGCATCTTCCTGAATGCTTTCTTTTGCAATACTTACAATAGGGTGCAGAGGTAGATCCTACATTTCTCCCACGATTAGAATTTCCAGAACGAAATTCTTGAGTTAATTTCTGGGTTAGGTTCCTCTTTTGATCCTCTTCTCGGGTACGGACTAACTCATCAGTCAAGGTATTGGCTAATTCTACAGCTTCTTCTATGGTTTGTGGTCTAGCTGCCTTGACTACATGTCTTATCTCTCCAATTAATCCCCAAATATAACGGGAAATTAACACTGGTTCTGGTGAAGCAAGAGTTGGCACTATCCTAGCATATTCGAAAAATAGCTTTGTATACCCTTTGCTATCTACACCAGTCATCCTAAGGTTTAGGAATTTGTTTGCTATCTGTTCTTTCTCATTGGGTGGGCAGAATTTCCTTTCTACCTTGTTTTTAAATTCTTCCCATTCCATATTATAGGTTTGATCACTTCCTCTTGTCTGGAGGATAGTGTTCCACCATTCTAATGCTGCATTCTTAAACAGATTAGAAGCAAACAATATCTTATCTTCTTCAGCACACTTACTTATCCTTAAGACTGCCTCAGTCTTTTCTATCCAGCGTAAGGTTGCAATGGCCCCTTCGTTGCCCGAGAATTCTATTGGTTTACAAGACCAGAATTCTTTATAAGAACAACCGTTAGGCACGGTTCTTCTTCTTTTAGGAATAGGCATTTGAAGTACAGGTCCATTGTTCACACTGTTTTCTGGTTCAAGTGGTCGCTTACTGCTATGCCTACTTTTATTATCCGCATCCTTAACAGTTTGAAGTATAAATGGCATTGCATCTATTATTCCTTGGGCTACGATGTGTTGGATAGCACTATTATCCATCTGGTTCCCATTGTTATTGTTGTTCGAGTTCCCATTATTCAGATTATCATCAACCACGTTAATGTTACTCTGGTTATCGTTATTCAGATTTTCTTGAATTCCTTCATCGGCCATCTGAATTTTAAACATTTATCCAATATTAATCTCACAAATAATATCTTAATATAATTAATCACATGACACGCAGTTTTGCCAAAAGCGTAGATCATTGCTACTTTACTCTTTTCATATACTTATGCGTCTAATACACACTAGTACAGAAATGAAATTACAATACCAACAGAAATAAAATAATAATATGCATCCGTACACACATATCTTATTTTATTTTATTATATTATTATTACTACTGCTTTCTCCATTCTAACATTCATGGATATGGATTTATCCAGAAATCCATATTGCGCTCATCGTATTTCCATACGAGACGCTCTCCCACCTGGCGCATCCTCTCACTACTTTCTAAGATCTCCTCCCCGAAAGTCCTAAGTTCTTGCACGTTTTCTGCACTCATTGGGGGTGCAGGTTCTCGGACTGGGTTTGGAATCTGGGGTGCATTTTCCTGAAATTGGTAAGGATCCTCTAATATCTCCCTAATATAGTCATTTTGATAATAGAGATCTAAAGGGTCCATACCTGGGTAAGTTTCTATGTTCTGTATGGGTGGATAATCCTGGATAGGGTAACGTTGCACAAAATCTCTATTGTCGTCCCACCAGGGGTCATAATTCGGGTCTATGGGATTTGGTGCAGGCACTCTAGGAATTTCTTCTGGATTAAAGTTGTACATTTCTTCTTGGTTTTCCTGATTTTCTATTTCCATAGGCTGTTCTGGGTTTTGTGGTTGTGGGGCTACTAATTGTTCCAGACCTGGGTCTGCAGCAGTCGTAGCTAAGATATGGAAATTAGCTAGGCTTCTATTAAGTATTTCTTGAGTTTGGGCATCTGTCTCTCTCTTAATAGCTGCTAAAGCCCTTTGCTGTTGCAATTTCCTCATTCTTTTTCTACGAGCAAAAGCATCTTTACTGAACCATCCTCGTTTCTTAGTAGGAAATGGTTCTTCAGATTGAGCTCTAAAAGCAAATATCCCGTCTTCCTGATCAGCAACATACCCCGAGAGGGCAGGCTGTGATGATGTACCTTCACTCCTAGGTGAATCAGCTAACTGACGATTCACATCTGATGGCCCTTGATCACTCATACTGAAAACTAACAGATAGTCAAATAACACATAACACATAATTACAGTTATGCATATATTTCCTTATTTTATTTCCTAACATTAATTCAAAATTTAAGTGTCATCAGAACACTTCTTTGGCTCAGACCAGTGGCTAGGCTCTGATACCACCTTCTGTCACAACCCCCGATCCCTGTTCCCCGGGAACGGGCGGACGTGAGCTCAGAGTTTGGTGGTATCAGTTTTTAATTAGTCTCGCAGCGGAATTTACATCAGGACCGTAGTTAGGAAATGATTATCAGAGTAAAACCACCATGCTTAATATTAATAAATACATGGGCAAAACCCAAGTTTCTTATTACAATACATTTATAGGGACAAACCCTATTTTATTTAATTTAAAACATTGTTTCTTAGATAACTTTTATAGCCACTTATTTTCCAAGCCGTCAGTGCTCTCGAGCTGGCTTTATCCCAGTAGGCTTTCACATTGTGTTACCTGAAACATGTTTTAAAAATATTTTGTCAGCGGGAAATACTGGTGAGTGAATCCCAGTTTAATCAAGAAACATTTTATCAATTAAAACAGTATTGAGGGCGATCACATTGTTTATTTCTACCCAATTACTCAATCAGTACTGTCAATCCTTGACTTGTGGGTCATATTACGCATTGGCTAACTCGTTGTCCAATGGTAACGTACTGTCGTCCCGACTTATTACTCGCAAGTAATAATTTTGTATACAAAACCCCAAATACCGGCAGTAATGGAAGAACTACAAAGACTCACATACTGCTTAATCGCATTATAAAACATTTAAGGTTTTGTAAAAACTGTTAACAAAAAGAAGATTACTCACATTGCTGTCTTAGGCTTTTCGTAAGGGTTTCCTGGCTATAATCTATAATTTATACAAATGTACATTGATTAGTACCATAACCCTTTGAAATTATTAATAATACCCTCCCCGAGACGGCATTCCAACAACTACGTCGGGCAGAACCACGACAGTTGTTACGGAACCCTAAATCAATCGGGCAGCGTAACTATTATGAAACCGGGGTTATAATACTTACAATGGAGCAGAACCTCGCTAATTAGGGGTATAGTACCCAAAATATTACTACCAATATCAGAGATTTCGAGATTGAGAATGAAATGTGAGCGACGGAATTCGTAAACTGATGCTTGCTATTTATAGTTGTGAAATCTGATGCTCACGCGGCCCGCGTTCCATAACGCTAGACCTAAAGCGGGCCGCGTCAACATAAGTCAACGCGGTAGCTTAGCTGAGTCGTTTACTAGACTTGACACGATTACGACACGTGTCGACCTCTGGTGCATTCGCGTAACCAAGTCACTCGCGGCCCGCATTCACTTAACGTAAACCTAAAGCGGCCCGCTTTGACTAGAAAAGTCAGCGAAGTCAACACCTGGTCCTAATTCGGCCCGCATTGGATGTGGAGGTGGGTTAAAGCGGCCCGCCTCAGCTTATATTTTTCATTTTTATTTATTTTTATATACTATAACATAATACAAACTCCGTTTTCGCATACGGGGTGTAATATAAGACATATTAAGTCATTTTATCATATATCAGAGAGTCGGAAATATTATGAGGGTATTTGATTTTACCGAGGGTTGTTACATTAAGAAATCCTAACAGTTTCTCCATTAGCTGTCTCTACGAGACATTCTTGTGGTAGTTTAGTTAATGACTGATTTAGAAGTTTGCAAAACGAAGTATTAATAAAACTTTGGTTTGCACCAGAGTCAAATAATACTTTAGCAAAAACATCATTAACTAAAAACGTACCAGCTATCACGTCTGGAATCATTTTGGCTTCATCTGCAGTCAGAACAAATGCTCTAGCAGTTTTAGTGTTCTTGTTGTTTGCAGCTGGGGCTAGTTTTGGACAGTTTGGCTTGATATGACCTTTTTCTCCACAGTTGTAGCATAATCTATTACTGGATTTCTTCCTGCAATTTTCTTCCTTGTGTCCTGGCATCTTGCAATAATTGCAAAGAGTGGAGCATTTTCCCGAATGTTTTTTCTTGCAAACCTTGCAGAATGGTGCAGAGGTAGAACCTATATTCCTACGGTTGTAATTTCCAGAACGGAATTCTTGAGTAAGTCTTTGGGTTAGGTTTCTCCTATGTTCTACTTCTCTAGTACAGATTAATTCATCTGTCAAGGTGTTGGTTAGTTCTACAGCTTCTTCTATGGTTTGAGGTCTAGCTGCCTTGACTACATGTCTAATCTCTCCAATTAATCCCCAGATGTAACGGGAGATTAATACTGGTTCAGGTGATGCAAGGGTTGGTACTAACCTAGCATATTCAAAGAATATCTTGGTGTACCCCTTACTATCCACTCCATTCATCCTAAGGTTTAGGAATTTGTTTACTATTTGTTCCTTTTAATTAGGAGGGCAGAATTTCCTTTCTACCATATTCCTAAATTCCTCCCATTCCATATTATAAACCTTATCACTTCCTCTTGACTGAAGGATAGTGTTCCACCATTCTAAGGCTGAGTTCTTAAATAGATTAGAAGCAAACATTATCTTGTCCTCTTCCGCACATTTACTTATTTTTAAGACAACCTCAGTCTTTTCTATCCAGCGTAGAGCTGCAATGGGTTCTTCAATGCCCGAGAATTCTATCGGTTTACAGGACCAGAATTCTTTATAAGAACAACCATAAGGCACGGTTCTTCTTCTTTTGGGAATGGGCGCTTGAAGTACGGGTCCATTGTTCATGCTATGTTCTGGTTCAATTGGTCGCTTACTGCTATGTTTACTTTTATTATTCGCTTATTGAATCGTTTGAATAATAAATGACATTGCATCTATGATTCCTTGTGCCACTATGTGTTGAACGGCACTATTATCCATTTGGTTTCCATTGTTATTGATGCTCGGATTCTCATTAACCACGTTAATGTTACTCTGGTTATCGTTATTCAGATTTCCTTGATTTCCTTCATCGGCCATCTGAATTTTAAACATTTACCCCGTATTAATATCACAAAATAATAGCTAATATAGTCAATCACATGACACGCAATTTAGCCAAAAGCGTCGATCATTGCGACTTTACTCTATTCATCTACCATATATCTATTACACACTAGTATTGAAATAAAATTACAATACCAACTGAAATAAATAATAGCAGGCATCCGTACACACATATTATATTATTTTATTATTATTATTACTATTACCGTCTCCTACCATCATATTCAAGGATATGGATTCATCCAAAAATCCATATTGCGCTCATCGTATTTCCATACGAGACGCTCTCCCACCTGTCTCATTCTCTCACTGCTCTCTAAAATTTCCTCACCAAAAGTCCTAAGTTCTTGTACGTTTTCTGCACTCATTGGGGGTGCAGTTTCTAGGGCTGGGTTCGGAATCTGGGGTGCGGGTTCCTGATATGGGGGTGTAGGTGCTTGGAATTGGTAAGGATCTTCTAAGATCTCCCTAATATATTCATCATGGAAATAGGGATCTAAAGGGTCCAAACCTAGATAGGCTCCGACGTTCTGCATGGGTGTGTCTTCATGTATCGGGTAACGTTGCACATAGTCCCTAACGTCATCCCACCAGGGATCGTAATTTGGGTCTAGGGGGTTTGGTGCTGGTACCCTAGGGATTTCTTCTAGATTGAAGTGGTGCATCTCTACTTGGTTTTCAGGGTTTTCTATCTCCATAGGTTGATCAAGGATTGGTGGTTGTGGTTGGGGTGCTATTATTTGCTCCAAATTTGGGTCAGCTGCAGTAGTGGCTAGGATGTGAATATTGGCTATACCCCTATTTATCATATCCTGGGCATAGGCATCTGTCTCTTTCTTGGCTGCTGCTAGTACCCTCTGATCTTGTAACTTTTTCATACGTTTCCTACGCTCGTGTGCCCCTCTACTGAACCATCCCCTATTTTTCTGAGGAAATGGCTCTTCTGACCGAGCCTTAAACACAAAGATTCCTTCTTCTGTATCAGCAGAGTACCCTGAGAGGGCAGGCTGAGAAGAGGAGGTGCCTTCGCTTCTAGGCGAACCAGACAATTGACGGTACGCGTCAGATGGTCCTTGGTCGCTCATACTGTAAACTAACAAATAGTCAAATAACACATAACAGTTAAATACATTTATGCACGTATTTCCATAATTTATTTCCAAACACAAAATTTAAAATTTAAGTGTCAGCAGAACACTTATTTGGCTTAGACCAGTGGCTAGGCTCTGATACCACCTCCTGTCGCAACCCCCGATCCCTTATCTGTCCCGGGAGCGGGCGGCAGCGAGCCAGTTTCGGTGGTATCGTGTGTCGTCTAATTTGGCAGCGGAATTTTTCATCAGGACCGTAGTTAGGAAATATTTATTAGAGTAAAATACCACAATTTCATAACATTAAACAAATGGGTTAAAACCCAAGTTTTTATCACAAACTAATTTATAGGGATAAATCCCATTTTATTCGAATTAAAATGCCTTCTTTATTTATGTAACTTTTATAGCCACTTTTCCAAGCCTTTAGTGCTGTCCAGCTGGCTTCTAATTGTCTTTCACATTGTGTTACCTGAAACGCGTTTTAAAAACATTTGTCAATGGGAAATACTGGTGAGTGAATCCCAGTTTAATCAAGAAACATTAATTTAATTTAAATAGTCTTGAGAGCGATTACAATGTTTATATCTATACAATTACTCCATTAGTACTGTCAATCCTGACTTGTGGGTCATATTACACATGGGCTAACTCATTGTCCAATGGTAACGTATTGTCATCCCGACTTACTACTCACAGTGTAGTAAATTTTGTATACAAAACCCCAACATATCGGCAATAATTGAAGAATTACAAAGACTCAATCACCGCTTAATCACATTGTAAAATAGTTAAGGTTTTGTAAAATATTACAAAAAGATTAACAAAAAGAGGATAAACTCACATTGCTGTCTTAGGTTTTTCGTAAGGGTTTCCTGGTGACAATCTATAATTTTCACAAATGTACACGCATTAGTATAATAACCCATTTTAACATTAGTAATACCCTCCCCGAGACGACATTCCAACGACTATGTCGGGCAGAACCACGATAGCCGTTACGGAACCCTAGATCAATCGGGCAGCGTATCTAATACGTATCCAGGGGTTATAATACTTACAACAGAGCAGAACTTCGCTAATTAGGGGGGTATAATACCCGCTTTATAAAAGCCTATAATTCAGAAATTTAGATTGAGAAACGTTTGTGAGCGATCGGAACTGAAAGCCGATGCCCTTCTTATATAGTTGCTGAACCTGGTCCTCTCGTGGCCCTCGTAAAACAAAGACAAGGGTTACGTGGCCCGCGTCAACCCTGGTCAAACGTGTAGCTAGTCCGAGTCAGCAAGTAGGGTCAACACGCGTCGGCCACGTGGCCACACCGGGCTGCGCCACCTTTTGAGACTCTCGCGGCTCGCGTTAACTAACCGGGGGTCTTACGCGGCCCGCCTAAACTTAAGAAAATCAACGAAATCAGGTTTCAACCTTCATACCGCCCGCGTAAGGATTGGGGTGGGTCTACGCGGCCCGCCTCAGCTTAATATTTCTTGTTTTTTATTTATTTTTAATACTGTATTGTATTTCGGGCTCGGTTTTCACATACGGGTTGTATTTAAAGACATATAGAGATATTTTAAAATATACTAGGGTGTAGGAAAATAATTCGAGAGTGTCGGTTTCTTTGAGGGTTGTTACAGTGTGATCCGTGAAGGGTGTTTGGATTGTATGGGGAGACTAGGTTTGGGGCGGTGTATTATGTGAAGTTAGTGGGCTATAGGTTGTGGGCACTCGATGAGTGGGTTGAGGTGAGGATGACCCAACATCATCACAGCAAAGGTCACAAGGGGTTGGGGTGTAGGAGGTTGTGATTGGGTCGGGGTTTGGACAACTGTTGATTTTTGGGTGGAGTTGATGTCATCCATAAACGGATATAGGGGTAAAGTGGATAAGTTGGTTATGGATTTGTCACCAGAAAAGGGAAAAGTTCGTTCGTTAAACCGGGCATGGCGGGTAATGTATATTTTGTTAGTTTCTAGGTCAAGGGAGTGGTACCCCTTGTATTGAGGATAATACCCCATGAATATACACAGCACACTATGTGGTGCAAGCTTGTGTTTTGCATAATCTCGTATATAAGGGTATACTCGGCAGGTGAAAGCACGAAGGTTGGTGTAGCATGGTTTATGAGATTATAATAGTGCAAATGTTATTACTTGCAAAGGTACATACTTGTGCTATTTTCACATTCTTAATATTTGAAAACAATGTTACCAAGTGCTTATAACTGTATTTGGGGTGCAGTCGCCGTGGTAAGGGAGGCTGGTAGAGCAATCACGCTCTAATGGTTTAATTATTTAACTAACATTGCAGCCGTTGTTTCCGCGTATCCCTGGACACGAAGGCGTTGGGTATGTACGTTGTGACCAAAATCTATTCTTACTCTCTTCTTCGTTGTATAGATACTTCTTGATACGTTTTTATGCTACGGTTTTCCATCAAGTTTTAGTAGTTTTCTTATTATGAATTGAGACTCCTTTTGTAATTCTATCATTTTGTGTAGCTAGGTTTGTGACCTTTTTATTTAGGTTGTATTTGTGGTCGCTATGTTTGTGATCATTTTTTAACCAAGACGTTAATTTTAATTTTAATTTCTACTTTTTCAAAAGATAGGGATTGTTTCTATGGCCGGTTTCATTTTGGTCGCTAAATTGCTAAATTTGTGACTATATGGTTTTGGCTGCTAATTTGGGGACTAATGGGTTTGATACCCTATTTTTGCAACCGTTTTTATCGGTTGTACATTACAAACTCTTTTTGCGAAGTGTATTGGTGCCAAAGGTTCGGTAAAACTATCTTGATTCTGTATATAACATGGTCGGGACCTGGGTGTAGGATGGTTGAAAGCATTGGAGAAGACGTGGGGATGTTGGTCAGGCCCGGCGATGTGGTGATACCACTCTACTTAGGTATATGTGGTGAATGCTTGAATTGCAAATCTGGAAAGACTAACATATGTCATGTTCACCCTAATACCTTGATTGGTCTCATGCGCGACGACAGTTCAAGAATGTCTATGGTTACTGATGGAGAGTGCCCAACACGAGCGTTAAGTATGTTAAATTACGTATCTTATTGTGTTTTAGGTGATTATGCGTCGCGAGTATGATAACTACGGGTTATGATTTTTACAGGTAAAACGCGTAATACGGCGAAGTTAGAGTGGTTAGTGATGATACGGAACAAGAAAGGATGATGCCCAAGAGGTATCGCACTATTTGGGAAAGTTTCGGGCCGAATGATAACTTGAAATCGAAAGAAATACGAAGTATTGAAGTTAAGGGACCTTCTGGTCATTATTGGGAAGTTGAAACACAGCTTGTATGTGTGAGAATCATGAAACAATAAAGTCCAGGGGATGATTGGTCATTAAATGAAAGATGAAAATGTAGCCAATGTATGGAGTATGATCAGGACGTAGGTTACGCTTGGTTACCCCTAACTTACGGTCCACATGAGATGAATAAAAGATTTCACAGAAAGTGCAAAACGTAACTTACGTTTTGTGCCCGTAACTTACGGCTGCTTATTGGACTTCTTTGGAAGCACGTGTAAGATATTGGGGGTTTCTACGCAGGCATACAAGGGACAATATTAGGAGTTGTGACTTGTGAGGGAGGATTATACTCTTATACAATTAGTAACTTAGGGTGCCATGACATACACATGCCTTTTCATATAACTACAAAACCAACAAAGGTCACCAACAATTAATTCCCACCCCTTCACACAACTAACAAGTAACCTTCCTATACACACAAAAAGTAACTTAAATACAATGGTTTGTATCACACCCTTTTAAAAAGTCACAACTCCTCAAACTATTTTTAAATATATCACACCCTTACAAAATGTCATAACTTTTAAATATATCACACCCTTCAAAAAGTCATAACCCTTCAAACTACTTTTAAATATATCAGACCCATTACAATTTTGCATGAAACTGACCATCACACCTATTCAATCTTCCATTGATTTGAAAATCAAAGGGTATGTCGATCTGTTCGTATGGAATCATCGTTTTATTCCAAATACCCTATCAAAGAAACTAAATAAAATCCATTGTCAAACACCTTTTCATTTTTACCCGATCGACACACCATTTTAATTAAACTCAACATTTCTTACTTTATTCCAAATAACAAGATACGCAAAATCATCGCCTCCGTCGAAACAAGATTCTTTGACATCCCCACATCCCTTTCTTCAATATCATCATTCGAATATCAAAACCAATCCACCGGTTATAGTTATTATCGATGACAACACATCTAAGGGAATAATTTAAATTTTGTTAAATCGATTCAATGATATGTTTGTCCATGATTTCAATATGTTGTGTTTTTTATCGGAGGATTGATAATCAAAATTTGAAAATTTCCAACAACAAGCAATTTGTAAATCAGCACAATCTTCACAAATCGCAACAACAGGCACTTTGTTAATCAGCACAATCTCCGCCAACAACAGGCAATTTGTTAATCAGCACTTTGTTAATCAGCACAATCTCCGCCAACAACAGGCACTTTGTTAATCATCACTTTGTTTCATCCATCATTAATTCGACCAATTGTTGGGTTGTAGCAATTTTAATCAGTTTGCCTATCACAAGTATAATGTCGATAGATTGAGTGTATGATCACGTAAATTATTGACACTCCAATGGATTAGGTTTACTGATTCAGTGTGATATTGTTTGCGTAAGCGCTTTGCGGATACAATTGAAATCATATGAGATTTTACATGATAGACTTCGTTAGGGCTAGATAACATGGTTTAAATAACTACAAATATATAATATTTTGTAAACGGATGTATACTGTTTCAACATTTTTTTGTTGTACTGTTTACGTAAAAGAATTATACAATACATATGTTGATGCTGTTGTAGGGGCTTTTGTTTTCATACGTAATACTTGGGTTTGTGTAATAGTAATACAAACAGGTAAAATCTTTTGATCGTGTGTCGTAAACATTAACTAAATCTTCTTTTAACTTAACATTATTCTATGCATTTTAGTTGAAAATTTCTTTGATTCATAACACCGTTTATTGTATCACTGATACAAACTAAAAAAAAGTAGGCTATTATTACAAAATAAGGATGAATTAAGCATCACAATAAAAAAATATATATATATATATCTTCCTAATCAAATACACCATCTAAAGGTATGTTATATTAACGAATATAATTTTATAATGTTGGTACGAATATAATTTTATAATGTTGGTTACTTTGAATTGTGCCTGAACCATCTGACTTCTGTCTTTTGAAGTTAAATTCTTTAATTTGGTGTTCGGTTTATTTCGAATCAAATCACAAACTTGGTTAAGTTTAATTCGAATTGATTAGAACCCCAATTTGAAAAATCAAAAACAGAATTATATTATTAGCTTCTCTTCCTAATTAGTGTTTTTTTTTAAGTTTGATCTAATGTCTAATAAGTTATTTTGTATATTTTGTTTGTACTTTAATTTTTTTATATGAGCGTATTATTGTTTTTTAAGTTTAAGATTATTGTTTTGTGCTATTATTTAAAAAGATATCTTTAATTTATAACTTAAATTTGAAGATAATATATTATTAGAAAAAATAAATGATTCTGTCCGACATTCAAAGTAAGATAAGATTTAATATTAATTGATTATTTATTATTTAATTAATTGATATAAAATAAGTATGAAATGGCATGAAATTACAAATGTATACGCCTTCAATGAATGGCACGTGTCAATTATTGGTTTATTTTATTATAGTAGATAGATTTCAAATTGTGATGCTAAAGACAATGATAATCAATATCCCGTCGTAACGCGCGGGTTTACTTCAACTCGTACCTATACAAACACCAATATAGGCCCACTTACAAAACTATTCTTATGCTTTACATTAGTTATTAGCCCATTGCCATTAGGTTTAGACCTTTATTGAGCCCAATACCCAATTTCATTAAGGCCTAAGGGCATGTTTTTTTGGAGCTCGAACAGGGTACACGAAAATATGAATGTTTACAAGGAACTTATCAAGGTTGGTTAGCATTAGAATTGACGATATAAAAAAAAAAAAAAAAAAAAAAAAAAAACGTTAAAGCAACTATAAGTTCTCATTATTTCATTATATATCTTTTTCTTTTATTGTTTTTGTTTGATTCTTTTTATATATATGATTTCGTACATATCTGTACTTTAACCTATGAGATTAATGATTTTTAGATACACTATGTACATAATTAATTTTTGGTGAGTTTAGTAACAATGTTGAGACAAATATAATGCTTAATAAAATATAGATCTAATCAATGTGGTCAGATTTGGTTTTTGTTTCTTTTGAATTTGCTTCTATAAAGATGCTAAACACATGTGACAACTATTTTAAGTATTAATCCTTGTTATTATATATAAAACATCACAATTATCATCACATTCTCATGATAAAAAACAAACACACGTGACTTTTTGGGGGACAATATTGTGAGTTGTTGTCAGAACTCAAGAATCAAACAGTTTTATTATGAAAAACTTAGCACCAAATACAATAATTGAACAAATCTGTTATCACAGATTAACAAAAGAGCAAAAGGATCTCCAACAGGATGATCAGTACAAGTAATGGATAAACCCTAGACTCACGAATGTACGTGTGAGGATAGGGAAACAAAGCAGTGAACAAAGAAATGATGAACAAGAGAATGAGATGCTCGATTGCATAAGCCAAGGGACCAAGCCCCCTTTTATCCTGGCAAACCCTAAGCGAGAACACAGGAGCCCAAGTCAGCAGCCCAACTAGACATAACGGCTATAATCCCAAGCCAGCAGCCCATCTGGATAATAAGCCCAAAGCCAGCAGTCCAGACAGCATAGACCAAACCTCACAATCAAAGATAAAGGAAATGGTTAAAAATAAATAAAAGGAAATAAAAAAGGGCACATTTATACCGGATAAATACTAGTATTTTAACATCCCCCCTCAGTTTAAATGTGCAAAAAGATTGGACAGACTTAGTGACTTGCACATTTCAGAATGAGCTTTTGGGAGTAAGCCTTTGGTAAATATGTCAGCTAGTTGATGCTCGGTCTTAACCCCTTGAGTTTTGATCAACCCTGATGCAATTTTCTCCCTTAGAAAGAATAAATCAACTTCGAAATGCTTGGTTCTGTCGTGAAAGACAGGATTGGCGGCAATGGACAAAGCAGCAGTGTTATCGCGCTTCAAGAAATATGCAAAACCCATGAAACCAAGGATCCACCAAGAAATATGCAAAACCCAGTGACAGACCTACGGCTGTCCACACATTTAGCCCAGTCCGAATCTGCAGACGCAGTTAACTGAAATGTATTGCTTTTTGTAAACAAGATCCCAGTGCCAGGTGCACCTTTTAGGTACCTTAATACCTTGAAAGCGATTTGAGTATGAGCCTCAGTAGGCTTATGCATAAACTGAGATAAATAATGAACATAGTAAGCAATATCAGGTCTAGTGTGTGATAGGTAAATAAGTTTACCTATCAGTTTTTGATATTGTGTGACATCAACAGTCTTAGAGTTATTTAGTGTTAGATTGGTCAAAACATGATTTTGGTCAATGGGACAGCTATTGGGCTTACTACCACTCATCCCATACTCATTTAGCAAGTCCATACAATACTTTCTTTGAGAAAGGCAAACACCGTTATTAGTTTTGATTACTTCTATCCCAATAAAATACTTTAGTAAACCAAGATCTTTGATCAAAAATTCATTTTTCAAAAGACTCTTGATTTTAGTTATCTCCTGTTCACAGTTCCCTGTTAGCACAATATCATCAACATACACCAAGAGGACAATAAAGACAGATTTTTCGGACTTAATAAACATGGAATGATCACATTTAGATTGAACAAACCCAATTTTAACTAATGTTTGAACAAGCCGCTCATTCCACATACGTGGGGCTTGTTTTAACCCATATAAAGATTTGTTTAATTTACAAACTTTATTCTGTTGATTAACATTTAACCCATCAGGTAGACTCATATAGGCTTCTTCCCTAAGATTACCATAAAGAAAAGCACTATTTACGTCAAGTTGGTATAACGGCCAGTTGTTTTGAACAGATAGACTAACAACACATCGAACCGTAACCATTTTGACAATAGGGGAGAATGTTTCCTCAAAGTCAATGCCTTCACATTGGTTAAACCCCTTAGCAACAAGCCTAGCTTTAAATCTATCTATTTCACCTGTTGATTTGTATTTAACTTTAAACACCCATTTACACCCAATAGGTTTTTTTTACCACTAGGGATATCCACAATATCCTAGGTATTGTTTTTATATAGAGCAGACAATTCATCATTCATAGCATCAATCCACCTTTTATCTTTAAGAGCTTCTTTATAAGTGTGTGGTTCAATAACTTTATTGATATTGGCAGCAAGACATATATTTTCACTAGGTAGGTTGGAATAATTAACAACTTTATCATAACTATATTTAGCATTCCCAACAATAAAGTCATCAAATCTTTTAGGAGCAGAGGCAGGTCTAGTAGATCTTCTAATGTTTTGAGTACCCTCAGGAAGGTTTGACTCATCATGAATACTACTAGACTCAGCCCTCACAGGTTCAGTTGTAACGCCTATGGACTCATTGTTCTCAGACACATCATCAATGCCTGATGATTGTTGAGTATCACTAATAGTTGACTCAACTGCATCACTGTGTTGCTGAGTCACAGTAGTTGAGTCAGTGGCACCCTTCTCTTCATCATTGGGATTTGTATCACTTGAAGGTTCAAGGTTGTTAAAAAAAGTTTAGTTGGTTCAAAAGGTTTGTATTAGTTTGATCAGGAGAGTCATTTTTAAAAGGGAAAACAGTTTCATGAAAACTGACATCTCTGGAAAAAATGAATTTTCTTTGGTCCAAACTCCAGACCTTATACCCCTTTTTAAAGTTAGAATATCCCATAAAAACACATTTTTCAGCTCGTTCCGCAAGTTTATCAGAATTATCTAAAATGGTGAAGAAACAAAGGCAACCAAACACTTTCAAGTGATCAAGAGAAGGTTTAAAACCAAATAGCATTTCATAAGGAGAACAACCATGCAGCACAGAGGAAGGAAGCCTGTTAATTAAGTAGGAAGCAGTAAGAACACATTCAGACCAGTATTTAAGAGGGACTTTAGATTGAAATAATAAAGCTCTTGCAACATTTAACAAGTGTCTATGTTTTCTCTCTACAACCCCATTTTGTTGTGGGGTATAAGTGCAAGAGGTTTGATGAATAATTCCTTTAGTTTTAACAAAGGCTGTCATTTGGGAGTTAATGAATTCTGACCCATTATCACTTCGAAGTACTTTGATATCAACTTCAAATTGGGTTTTGACTAAATTGTAAAAACTTTGTATGTTTTCAAAAACTTCGGATTTAGATTTCATTAAATACACCCATACAGATCTGGTGAAATCATCGACAACAGTGAGAAAATATTTGTACCCATCTATGCTAGTGACTTTGTTGGGAACCCAAACATCTAAGTGTACTAGATCCCCTACTTTAGTTGACCTATGGTCACTTAGAGGAAATGGAGCCCTATGTTGTTTAGGGATTGGTATCATTAGGCTCAGTTTTAATTTGTAAAACTTTTAACACTTGTTCAGTTGGGTGACCCAGCCTTGAGTGCCAGAGCTTTATGGTTTCAGTTTTACTTAAGCAAGAAAAATTAGTGCCTAGAGGGTTACCACAAAAGTACAAACCCTTAGTTTGTCTACCAGTCACTAGGGTTTTCTTGGTGCATGAATCCTGAATGTAGCAAGTATTCTCATCAAATATAACTCTAAGCTTATTATCTTTAGCTAACTTATAGACAGAGATGAGATTCACATAATATTCAGGCACAACAAAAACATCCTTTAGAATCACAGAATCAGATAGCTTAAAACATCCTATTTTAGTAACTTTAGCATCTGTTCCATTAGGGTGCTTAATGTTATATTATATTCAGTGACATCAATCAGATTGAACATATTTTTACTGGACATGACCATATGCTGGTTTGCACCAGAGTCTATGATCCAGTTTAGATTCTGTGCAGAGGAGTCCATGGAGTTAAAACAGAAAAGGTTTTTGAAATTAGAAAAGGAATTAAAGCATTTACCTCCCACATTGGACTTATTAGAATCTTCAGTTTTATTTTCATTCAGCAGCCCTAGCAACTTAGAAAACTGATCAGCAGACATGGTATTTAAGGAACTACCACCTTTATCACCCACAGAGTTATTCACAGATGGACTATTCCCATTACTAACAGAATTATTTGACTTAGACCACTGACTATTTGGTTTTTGTCTATAGTTAGATGGATAGCCATGTAGCTCAAAGCATTTATCAATAGTATGCCCAACTTTATTGCAATGAGTACATTAAAGATTAGGATTGAGACCTTTGTTAAACTTTTTTCTGTCATTAAAATTGTTTGACTTAGCAGCAAAACCAACATTAGGTATTTTAGACCCACTATTTGATCCTATATGAGATTCTTCTCTAGAGATAATAGAGAAGGCAGTTTTGATAGTTGGTAGAGGATCCCTTGTCAATATATTAGTTCTAACAGGTTGGTAAATGTCATCAAGGCCCATCAAGAACTGCATAAGTTTGATTAACTGATTAAACTCATTGAACTTAGATGATGCATCGCAAGTACAAGAGGGTAACTGTAACATGGCATCAAATTGCTTCCACATAGTGTTTATTTTATGATAATACTCAGAGGCACTAGAGCCATTTTGACTTACAGAATTGATTTTCTGATATAAGCTAAACACAACAGACCCATCAACTTTATCATAAGTGTCTTTTAAATCATCCCAGACTTCTGAAGCAAGTTTAGAATATACTTGACCAACATACAGCTCATCAGAAACAGAGTTCAGAATCCAGGTTAAAACAATAGAATTACATCGATCCCATTGGCTAGCAAGGACATCATTGTCTTTAGACTTAGAACAAGTTCCACCAATAAAGCCTAATTTGTTTTTAGCCATAAGAGCAAGTTTCATAGCATTAGACCAGACCACATAGTTTTCAGTCCCTTTTAGTTTATATTAACTATAGTGAGACCACTAGAATCACTGGCATGAAGATATAACGGGTCACTAGCATCAAGTTTACTAATCAAGGTCACGGATGGCTCAGATTTATCACCCATTTAAAGCAAATAGCAACACAGTTCAGAAACACAATTGTCAGAAGCAACAAGATAATATAGCACAGTGTAAAGAGCCAAAAACACACAGGCAGATAAAGCACAGAAACAAACACAGACCAGACACGGCGAAGCCTGGACAGAGGTCCGTTCAGAGGTCCGTTCAGAGGTTCGTCACTAAGGTGCCTCCGCAGACGGTAACCAGGGAGCCACAAAACAATAGACAGACAACAAATGCAACAGAGTGTACCCTCCCTGTATCCTAATCAAGTCGGTCTTGCCTAAAAAACCCGGTATCAATATGCCTAGACACAGGATTCAATGATGCAAAACACAGTAAAAAAAAAGGAGAGAGAGAGAGAGAGAACGATCTCACAGTGGGTGCAAAATACTCCAGTTGATCAGGCTTGTAACCTTCACTTAGGGTTACAAGCACTTGATCAGAAAAACCAAACACGGGTCCTGTCAGTTTGCCCTAAGAGGGACTAACGAGGACCTTCTTCAAGGAACCGAGCAGTACCCAAAATTAGGGTTTAAATCCCACACGAGCAGCACCGTCTCTAGAAAACAGAGCACCAGAACCGAATCACCAAACCCTAGAAATTAGGGTTTCAACCACAGCAGCAGCAAGAGAAGGGAGACACCACGATTGAAGTCGGCAGACTCAAAGGACTACCAGGACCTCAAGTTTCCCGGAAACCCTAGGTTGATTTACAGTGAATCAGACCTTCAAGTGATGCAGCGGAAGAACGCCAGAGCACCAATTCAACCTCGGAGCTCTGATACCATGTCAGAACTCAAGAATCAAACAGTTTTATTATGAAAAACTTAGCACCAAATACAATGATTGAACAAATCTGTCATCACAGATTAACAAACGAACAAAAGAGCAAAAGGATCTCCAACAGGATGATCGGTACAAGTAATAGATAAACCCTAGACTCACGAATGTACGTGTGAGGATAGGGAAACAAAGCAGTGAACAAAAAAAAATGATGAACAAGAGAATGAGATGCTCGATTACATAAGCCAAGGGACCAAGCCCCCCTTTTATCCTGGCAAACCCTAAGCAAGAACACAGGAGCCCAAGTCAGCAGCCCAGCTAGACATAACGGCTATAAGCTCAAGCCAACAACCCATCTGGATAATAAGCCCAAAGCCAACAGTCCAAACAGCATAGACCAAACCTCACAATCAAAGATAAAGGAAATGGTTAAAAATAAATAAAAGGAAATAAAAAAGGGCACATTTATACCGGATAAATACTAGTATTGTATCAGTTGTGAAGGAGGATTATTATATATAAAACATCACAATCATCATCACATTCTCTCTCTTTTTTTAAACGGCAACCAACTCTTTATATAAAGAATTTAGCAATAAGCCGAGAGAAAACTAAGAGAACAAAACAGAAACAGACAGAAACAAAAGGAAAACAGTTACAATAAACAAAGGACATCAAAAGCAATCCAATTCTCCCAAGTTGGCGCCGGTTTTTTTTGTCCGATTCACATTCTCAAGATAAAAAACAAATACATGCTGGACTAGACTTGTGGGGAACATGGGATTGGTTTTCAATGTCTTACAACATCACGTGACTTTTTTGGGAGGAGACATCAACATCACATGAATTGAAATCTTGAAGATACCATCATCGAAACACACGCAGCCTTCAATCACGTGGGGGCTTTTCCACAATCATGTGGGGGGACTTTTTTTTTTAACCGCAAATTTGAATCACTGACGGACCACTGGAGTATCATCGTGTTGCCAGCGGAACCACCCTATCATATCCATCTCCACTAGGCATAATGCCTATATATACACCAATTCAGGAGGAAACCCAATAAATATGAGAAAACCCCCTTTGTGGGAATCGAACTCAATACCTATTGGTCACAAAGGCTTATCCCACCCCCAAATGCCACTAGGCTATAAAGCCATGAGCACGTGGGGGGACTTTATTATTACTCTTGATTAGTCACCAAACTTTTTGGGAGCAACCACAAAAACACGTGCAGACTTTGGGGACTTGAGAGGAAACTTTTGGAGACTTTGGAAAAGGGAAACTTTGAAAGAAATATGAGTGCCTCAAGATTCTTATCAACTTTTGATTACAGTAAATCCTCAACATTGTATGTAATGTCTTGTTGGAAGAGGAGGAATGAAAATATAAAGATAAAATATCATTTATGTTAATTAATTACTAGGTTGTAATCTCATAGATTATATGGGTTGATAAATGTAATGATATATAATTAGTACTAACAAAATTATGTTTTAAAAAAACATAGGCATTGCATGGTTGAATAAACACGTGTATTTGTTGATACATATATGTATGTAGCTTGTAATGTTAATGTTTTATAATAACACTGTTTAAGTTATTTTGTTATGTTTGTATGTTTTGATGTACATTGACTAAGTCAAGACATCCTCCTGTCTTGACTTGTTTAAGTGTTTAATCTCAACGAATGTGATCTGTTGAAGGTCAATTGTGACCTTCGTTCCAATGAAAGTAGACCTTCGTGCGTGCTAGATCATGAAGGTGGACCTTCGTGTGTTTGTGTGACCTTGGTGGTGATTAAGTGTATGCACTTGTTTATGTATTAAACAACAAGGAATATGTATTATAAAATTAATATAAGGACCTACAGTATTATATTAATTGAATAAAATATAACGTACTTTGTTAATATATATATATTCATCAAAATATGTATTTAAAAGAATGAACATTGACGTGATAGTTAGAATTTTTGTTAAGTTTTTAAATATATACAGTCATCAAGATATCTATTTTAAAAAATGAATAATGCGACCATAATAGACTTTTAAGGTGATTTTTCTAATATTATTTATTTTAACCAGGTATTAACTCAAATATATTAATACCACTTATTTTTTTTAATATCATTATATTCATATAGAACTAGATGTTTTAGTACAAATCACATATAACTAGAAAAGTACCCGTTGCGTTGCGGCTGGGTACAAAGTATTTTTTACCTAAGTTCTTTTTTCCTACAGTCGTATCTGCAAATCACATATACAAAAATGGTGGCCCTAAATTTGACATATGAGCATTTAATCTCTGCTACTACATCAATATTTACTTACTCTTGAACTTCTTTTGTGATTCTAAGTTCTTTATACACTAATCGATCCAAAACATCACTCAACTTTTTATACACACCATGAAATCTACACATCAGTGCATCAGACTCCTATGCCTGCCTGAAAGAGAATCAACAAAAATAAAACATGTTACTGAAATCACAAAAATACCCTTTCAAGATCTTAAAATAAAACTAATAACCAACAACTCAAACATGAAGCAACTCACCAAAAAGATCTCGCTTCCAACTGACCAGAAACAAAACTAATAGTTTGTTTACCACCCGCGCGTTGCGGCATAGATCCACATGTGCAAGACACGTGACGACAACGATAATTGATGGATTTAATTAATTAGGATTGAGATGAGCCCGCGCTTATGTAGATTAAAAAACACTGAACTAAAATAAATAAATTGATCTTACTTTTTGTAGCAAAGCCTATGTCGCAGTCAGATCATCTTCCTCATCACTACTTCGTTGTTGTGCGTCGTGTCTTTGAATTTTATAATAGTAATAACAATGTTACTACTTTTGAGAAAAGTATTATCTTTTTCAATAGATCATAGAAAGAGAATAAGTTAATGTGGTTTTGTCTAATGTCACAAAGCAATAATCTGTGAAATTTTAATTTCTGATACGGTTTAATTTTAATTTAAATGTCATCATCGTAAAATTGTAATTCATGAAAAGAAACACCAACATGTCAAATTAATTTAATGTGGTGAGACTAAATGGTATTCCCAAAGTAACAAAATCCATGTCTCATCCCTATTTCACTGTTACAAACACGCCACCTTCTCCTTGCTCTTTCTAAAAAGTTCTTTATTTCTGTCCATCAATGCATCAATTTTCTAGACATTTAACACGCTTTTTAATGTATCTACTAAGCAATTTTTTAGAAGTTTTTTTAAGTCCATGACTGTCATCAACTTCTTGATTGTCGTTGATTACATAAACGATCTCTGCCATTAAAGCTTGTGTGATGGTTCCATCATCTTCCAGGTGAAGACTCCAATCATATGAACCATCAGGGGAAGTAGTTGACACTAGTGCACGTGATCCACTGTTGTTTGAACTCTGACCAAATCAATTATGAAAAGTGGAAGCTTTTTGAGATTATCTTGTTTGTCTTTGACATTCTCTGGCGAAATGTCCAAGATTTTGACATATGAAGCATCTGAACTTGGATTTGTCGAATCCAACCTTCTTCCCAATAAAACTTCCTGCCGGTTCTATTCATGAATCGCCTGGCCCTGATAGATATCATGGCCATCTGCCACCGAATATCCATCTCATCCAAGTCATCTGGATAAATCTGCTCATAATCTCCATTCAATGCTGCTGGATCGGTAATCTTTCGCCTTGAATATAATTCTGATAAGAAGCAACAAATGAGGCACACAAACCTTGGCTGGAGATGTACCCACGGACAACATATGGCTAGGGTATAACATATTCCGTGATTGTAAGTGTAACCCAAAACTTCTAAGTGTCGATCTACGACACGTTCATCACCGGTTAGTGCGCTTACACCAACAAACTTTGACAATAGGTATCCAACTACGCTTGAGTTGCTTCCCTTCTCGATTGTAAGTGTAAATAATATTAATTAATTGATTATCAATATGTTTATGGAATCGAATGGGAGTTTTAAAAAGTGAGCAACTTTTATGGATTAATGTGTATTGAATTAAATATTGGGTCATGCTATTTACACACGGTCCTTATTATTTTTACACCCCAAAGCGCCCCGCTATGGCCAAAGAGGGGCGCTTTGGTGTAAAGTCAACAGACAAGGACTGAACCGGTCAGACCTTGTCTGTTGCTTTACATCAAAGCGCCCCGCTATGGCCAAAGAGGGGCGCTTTGAGGCTTTTTTTTTTTTTTTACATTTTTTACATTTTTTAAATTTTCGGGCAAAACGCCCCTCTTAGGTCAAAGCGCAGCACTTAGGGCCTTTTTTAAAATTTTTAATATTGTTTTTAATTCACAAACGCGTCGATAATAGTCTAAATTTTACGCTTTTTCCATTATACATCATTTTTTAATATATATGGACTATACTGCAAGTTCCGGATCAAATCGGTTACGTGTGATGTCGTATTCCATTATATCGTATCATTTTGGTTTGAAAGCACAAGTACTCCTATGAGTAGTGTTATGTGTATCAGCCGCCTACCGTACATGTACATGACTTATTTTTTCATTAATTGTAGTATTATGATGTCGGTTCCTACCCGGTTCCACATTTTATAAATAAAATCGGTTCCAACCCGAAACCGATTCCTCCGTAACCATTTCAGAACCGGTGTATTAAAGTCTTGATTATGTTACCGTTGGAATCGATTTCTTGCCGTTGCACGCCATTTGATCTTTGAAAATAATCAAATATGGATTTAAAGAGATTTATGGACTTATTTTTACATAATAAAGTTTCAAAATCGTATTACAACAGAATAAAGTATCAAGTTTCAAAATCATATTTACATAACTCAAGAAACAAGTCAACAACTCCGCTATACTGTCTATCACCTTTTCAGTATACAGTATGCTTTAAAATTTATTTACAACGAGGTCCCTATTAGTCTAGAACTTGGTCACTTGAAATAGTCATCATCTTCTTTTATATACCTTCTTTTTATCTTTTTTTTTTAGATAGGCGAATCATAAAAAAAAAAAGAAACAGTACAGAACATTAACCCAAGCAAGTTGCTCACTCATATCCTTCTTTCAAACCGACCGCACTTTCATTTCAGTCATCGGTAACAACAAACTGAATGATGTCTTCTGTCTTAAGTGTTGAGGATGGATGGGGGCTGTGAACAAAGATGGAGAACTTAAACGTAGACCAGTCACCAGTCAAAACATAGATCAGACTTCATCTATTAAATTAAATACGCCCAAAATGTAAAAAAAAAAACAAAAAAACAAAAAAACCCTCAAAGCGCCCCTCTTTGGCCATAGCGGGGCGCTTTGATGTAAAGCAACAGACAAGGTCTGACCGGTTCAGTCCTTGTCTGTTGAATTTACACCAAGGCGTCCCTCTTTGGCCATAGCGCGGCACTTTGGGGTGTTTAAATAGACCAAGGGCGTGTGCGAATAGACCAGGCCTTAAATATTATATGGAGGAGGATAAAGATTCTACTATGAATGCTCTTAAACAAAAGTTACAAAAAAAAATTTATCAACTTCAACAACTTTTAACAAACCAATCATTTTATTTGATTATTCCACCACGAATGCTCCTAACTCATAATTCACTGCGAAGACTCATAAAAATGGGAAGAAGACCTTGGAGTGAAGATGAAGACATATCTTTGGTCATGTCTTGATTAATGTGTCCAAGAACAACATGCTACTAGGAACCATGTCATTTAGAACAACCTTATTTCATGAATATTGTCTACATGTAGGTGAAACCAATCACTATTTGAACCAAGAAGTTTCAAGGTTTAGGATACCATTCTTGAAGGTTTGCACATTTAATCGACTCTTCAAAATCATGATCCCTCACGATGTAAGCAGAATTGCGGCAAGAACGATTATTGAGACCAGTTGCTCTACAATAGAACAGAATCCTAATTGGCTCTTTAATCCACTTTTTTATTTATTTTGTTTTTAATTTAAAACTTTCTTTTTTAGTTTATATTATTTTTAATTTATATATGTAAGGTTTTTGTTTTAAATTAAACCAAAATGGTTTTTTATTTTATTTTAAAATGGTTTAAAGTTTCATGGGGCTCACCAATGTAAAACCGGATAGCGCCATAATGGGTTTGTTTTGCTCTAACACACGGTGAATATCTAGTATTCAACATGCATCATTCATTCTCACAAATCATGACTAATTATCATTTATTTATTCAGCTTCGTTATTAATTGGCTATCAAACACACATATACATGAATAAACTAAACAAAAAAGGATTATCATACGTAAATGTAAGTAGCCAGATGGAATACAAAGAACATCAAAGGATCAATAACCCAGATGATATATATCAAGGAAATCCAAACATACAATAACTCAAGTACATTATTTCTATGACTCAACCTCTCTGTTGGAGTTTATTTAATTTGTTTACCATATAAAGGCTTACTTATGCTTTGTGGGTACAAGGCGAAGGGGAACTTTCCTTCTAAGAACCGGGGTACCCTGGTTTTCCATGTTCAAATCTTCACTCTTCATTCCACTAGGAAGTCCCCAATCAAACCAATACAGAAGGTTTGCAATCACGAATTCTACATTTGCCGGAGCAGTGTTCTTAGCTGGGCAGGACCTTCGCCCCCCTCCAAACGGGAGCATATCAAACCTATCCCATCCAATATCACCATCATGATTTTCAAACCTCTCTGGATAGAACTCAGCAGCGTTCTCCCCCCAAACACTTGGGTCTCTTGCTATTCCCCAGGCGTTTGTTAGAACAATCGTACTTGGAAAGACATCATAACCACCAACTCGAGTATGACTTAAGCTTACATGTGGAATCAAATAAGGTGCAGGCGTGTGCAATCTTAGTGACTCCTTCACCACCATTTTCAAGTATGTCATTTTTGTGGTATTCATACCTTGTACGTTTTGTATTCCTCTTGCGCAATTTCGGATTTCACTTTGCAACTTTTGCATCACTCTAGGATTTTTCATGATCTCGGACATTAACCATGTCAAGGCCAGAACAGTTGAATCTATTCCCCCAATAAGTACGTCCTGAAATGTTAGTTAAATGTTATTAATCTGATATCTTTATAGATATAAATGAAACAAACAATTCTTTTACCATTACAAGAGCTTTTAAATCTGCATTAGTTACTCTATAGCCAGATGCATTTTCTTTGGACATGTCAAGTAATGTATGGACAAAATCTTTGTCCTCCTCACTTATTTCTTCATGGTTATCTTTGAGATGATCATTAATGATTGTGTCAATGTACGCATCAAGATTTCTAAACCCATCATCCAGCCTACGATTCCATCCACTAAATTGGTCTATGAAAAAACCTATATATGGAAAGGAATCACCAACAGATCCATTCATTAGCTCGAGGGTTTCATCAATCATCGCATCCAATGACGGGCCCTTGAGTGGTTGTTGTCTATAGTTCGTACCAAACGCCACCTTACACACCATCTGCTTTACTATTTCAAACAACATACTGCTTAGGTTTACCTCAGTGTTTGGTGGATGTAATGAAAGAGCACGAATCATGCTCTCCATTTCTGTCACCAACACATGATTAGACAGTTTAGCTCTCTTGGGGCCTAGGAACTCCGACACCAAAATCTTGCGCATCTCCCTCCAGTGGGCACTGTGTGGCGAGAAGGCAACGTCCTTAAAGTTGTACGTTAGTTGTTTCGAAGCCTGAAAATACGCGCGGGAACAAAATATATGATCTTGAGTTTTCATGATTTGTTTGGCCATGGCAGGAGAAGAGATGATAAGGAAATGTTTTGAACCAATATGGATTTGCATAATCGGTCCATATTGTTTCGAAAGTTGCCAAAGGGCGTCGTGACGAGGTTTACCGAGAAGTTGGTGCAAGTTTCCGAGTATAGGAAGCTTTGGAGGGCTTGGGGGAAGCTTAGCCTTGGATGGCATATTGGATCTTAGAATATTGTATACAAGTATGGAGAAGATGGAGAGGAGTAGTGTTGTTGTAATAGGCCATTCATTAAAGATGTCCATGTGAATGGTTTAGTTTGCCTGCTGGTGGTATTTCATGTTACTCCTATGTCTATTTATAATGGAGGTTATTTGAATAAGTAAATAAATTATAAAATGTAAATCATTAAAATATAATATCCTATTTATCCCATACAATCGTGAATAAAAAAATATTTTTTATTTAGATTAAGTTTGACATTTTTACCATTGCTTTGCGATCTACATAATTTATAAAACATTAGTAGTTTCTTTAATATTCGTAATTCAACTTTCTCAAGTTATGGTGTTTTCTATTTAGTTTTTAAGACCTCTTAGTTTTGAAAATTTGAAAATTCACAAAATTTATTTTGTGAAAATTTTGTCAAAAAGAAATATTATTATATGGTAAAACGTTTGTCAAAATGAACTAGTTTGGGCCGTTTCGTATAGGTAATTAGTGGAAACTAGTAGAAGCACCTGACGGTTTCCGTTTGTTACCTTCTTAGGGGCTGTTTGTTTACCTCTTAATGAGTCTCTTAATGGTTCAGACCTCTTACTGGTTCAGCACTTAATGGTTCAGACTGTTTGTTTCATGAGCAAATGTTTGAATGGTTCAGACATTTGCCTCTGAATGGTTAAGATTTATACAGAGTCTGAATGGTTAAGACCTCTAATCTGAATTAGACATTTGTCTCTGAACGGTTAAACAGTATACATGCTATTAATGGTTCAGACATCTTACTGATTCAGTACTTAATGGTTCAAACCTCTTACTGGTTCAGCACTTAATCATTCAGATGTTGCCAAACAGCCCCTTATTTTTAACAGAAAAAGAGAGCAACGGTTAAGAAGGTGGCTCTTGATAACCGGGTTAACTACCAATGATGATAGTAAAATTTAGTATTATCGTTGGAGTCCAATGACTTTGGTCCAATATTTATGCACATAAATGCTATAATATAGTATTCTTAATTCAGCCAATAATAGAATTGTTCAAATAAAAGTAACAAAACTATTGTCCGAAGATAATAAGCATACAATAATAGGATTGTTCAAATAAAACTAACAAAATTATTGTCCGAAGACAATAAACATACCGGAACAATTGCTTTCCAAAGATATCGGGTGTGGGTTTGATTCAACCATGCTTGTAATTATGTATATTATTAGGCAGAAAACATTGGTTGTGATTAAGCTGATATCTGTTTAAAAGGGATACAAAATATCAAGAATCGCAGTTACATGTGTTAGTATAACCCGAGTTCAAATGAATGTGATAAGAGTTGACAATCTTGGATATGATCTCATTACAAGAAAAGGCTTAATCTTGAGAAGATTTGTTAGAAGCATGTTTAGAAATATCTTATCATTTTTAGCGTCCATTTACATTGCATGTTAAACAATTAGATCATGCATATTACATCATATTGGGAAATAAATGTCTTGGTGGGACGAAATCTACTTTGAATCATTTTTATTGTTTGTGTTGATGCATAGGCGATTGCTTAGGAACATAATGAGGAATAGAAGTGTGGAAAGAAATCTTGAAGACAAAAGTTTCTGAAACAAGACTAGATGTAGCTAAACGACAAAAAAGTTATGGTTATTGATTTAATTGTTAACGTAGTTAACAATTAAATTGATGGAACTCGATTTCTGACTCCAAAATTGAAGATAGGCCAAGAAGACAATTGAAGAAACCCTCACCACCGCCACAAGCAACCACCACCGCTGCCGCCACTCACCGCTACATCCGCCGCCACCAAACACCACCGACGGCTGCCACCGCCAGTCCCGTCGTCGCTGCCTCCACAGCCACTCTCCACCGCCGCCGCCACCACCCATCGCCGCCCGCCGTCACCACCCACCACTGCCACGTATAACCACCCACAATCACTACCACCGACCACCACCAATCACTGTTGATTTTATTCCTTCGTTTTTCTTGCCTACCAAACAATACACAATAATAATTCATTCCATTCCCACATGGTAACCAAACAAGACATGGAATGGTAATGATCCATTCTATTCACTCGTCCATTCCATTACCTCATCCATTGCATTAACCATACCAAACAGACCCTAGGTATTATAATGTGGGAAACCACCATACATGTACATACCGTAAATAATCATAAAAAGGAGTAGAAAAGGAATATTCACTAAAATATCACACCTTGTATTCACACAAGCAAACACACAGTCTGCCTAAGATTACAAATGCCAAAAATCGACTAAATTACATCACCAAAGCCATATATATATATGGAAAAGTGTAACACCCAGAAAATATTTTATATTGATATTTCATGTTTACCTTGATGGTAAATAACATTGACATAATAACTAAAATAATGTAGCTTGGTTAAGTTGTTGTGACTGTTAGTAATTAAGTAATTGGGGAATTTTAATGCCTAAGCCAAAATCTAGGGACTAAAGTTGATTGGTTTCCAAAGTTCAAAATATAAATAGAAGGAAGAATAAAACACTATATGTGTGTGTTGATCCAGAGAGTGAGAAAGAGGGCAAAACCTAGTTCTTGCTCCTTAACACCAAATCAGCAAATTAGATGTAAAATCAAGAAATTTTTTGTGCATGTTTAAAGAATAGGAACCTATTACATCATCATAACACAAGGTATGTTGAAGATTCATCTTTGGTTAAGTTTTTTAGTTATAAGGAAACTTAGGTAGAGATGAACTAGTGATTGAAATCTATCAATTCAGATTTTGCGGATTGTAGAGGTGTTCTTGAGTATTATGATTGTTGATTTCATGAAATTAAGGATACATGTGATACATAGGTGTTTACTCAAGTGATTAACCATGTGGGTTTTGATTCTAGTATGAAAAGCCCCATGTTCTTGTGCAGATAATAAATGTAGTGATACGAGTCTCTTGAAATTTGCATGTTAATATGAATTATGATGTGTAATTGAACTTGTTAAGCCGAAATTCATGGTTAGCCAAGGTTTAACTGAACTAAAATGGCTAGCTAAAATGTATGCACACAAGGTGTTTGAAAAAATGTAGAAATGAATTGCCAATCGTAATAAATGAACGGAAAATGATGATGGGAACACGAAGTAGTGTGTTCGGCAAATTTACATGCCTTAGTTATGGGCCATAAGGTTCTAAAGACAATTGGCTTGTATTCTTTAGGCAACACAAGTGAAGCATCGGGAAGTCAAGCCGGAGCAAACGCGCGGTTGAAGGAAAAGCTATAAGGTATGTGGTTTTATGCTTCATAATACTTTGTTAAATAATTTTTGTTATTGATGTATATCGGACGAGAAAGTAACACTCATGAAGTTTGGTTTATTTAAAAGTGATGGATTTCACGCGAACAATCAAACAGGTCAAAATAAAGAATAATAATAAGTTTTCTTAGTTCATAAGTGATGGATTTCACACGAACAAACCAGGTGGGTCAAAACATAGTAAAACGCAAACCGGGTAACGAGAGCGTAAATGATGATTTTTTTTTAAAAGCCCGGAAGATTTGGGTGAAATAAAGTTATAAAGCAAACCGGAAATGGGAGCATGGGTAATTTCTTCGGTACAAACCCGGATAATGGGTTAAGTTGCAAAGGAAAGTGTAAATTGGGTAACGGGAACGCGAACTATGAATCAATGAACCCGGGTAATGAGTCATAATTGGAAGATTTCGAATTCTTGAAATGAATTCGGATTAACTGAGTTCGACCATTAGAAGGTTGAACGGGTCGAATAAGCATAAATGCTAACCGAGTAACTGGAGCATGAGACGCAAGGTTAATAACCCGGGTAATGGGGTAAAGTCATTATAAGATTATTTCTTGCGAAAAGATATTATTAATATGAGCTTAAGTGCTTAAATGTAAAAACGGGTCAAATAATTGAACACACAATTCATGACCCAATAGCGTAAACCATAAGAGTTATGAATCCGGGTCAAGGGTTTATGAGTTAAAATGTGGGCAATTGTTTTTCGGTCACGTAGAAAAAAATTTGAAGCGAAACGGATGAATATCCGAGAAGTTACAGAGATTTTTGTAAAAAGGGCAAAAATGGAAAACCTGCAGCACCACTGTGCCGTAACCTATGGTTGTCAGCCGTAGGCTACAGTAGAAACCTTCTGCCTTTTCTTTGTGATGTTAGCCGTAAGCTAGGACAGGCCGTAGCTTACGGCGGGCTTGTTGGCAAAATTGCTATTTGTTGTTTTTGGGCATTCGGGCAGAAACCATCAAGTCCCACGAAGGATTGTTCTTCGTGAGATTCATTTTTCGTAATCTTTTGTATATTCATTCCTACGAGAAAATGTAAATTCTCACACCCCGATATTTCCACATATTACCGGTGGGCCCGGTGGGGAGTATCGTGACGTAGTTGATATCATCATAGTCAAACAACACAATTTAAATGCACAGCGGAAGCAAAAGATGAATATATTACAAACCGATAAAGAGTAATATCAAAGTATTACAAACGGAATGTAAAGGATCCACAGGCGGATCAAATAAAAGATAATTGTTCAACAGACCTTAACATCTAAAGCTTGCAAGACTTGATTAATGATGCCAGGAGTAGCCAGCCTATTTCGTCTAGTACCTGCACTTAGCCTTTTTGGAAAATACGTCAGTTTACACTGGTAAATACAATTAACTGACTCATTTTGAAAAGGGTTTAAGAAAATTAATTTGAATGCGCATGGCACAAAAGTTCTTTTATAACTTGGGACAATTATTTAAAAATAATCTTGTATACAGTTTTACTTATTTGTCGTACATCAGAGCCAGTTAGAAGAGCCGGTTAAGATTAACTGACACGCCACAGGTATAATGCCCACAAGGTTGATTCCTTTAAGTGGATTACCAGTTTTTACATATGCAACTGTCAGGTGTATACCTACACCCCGTGCTTAGGTCGTGGCCATTTCTTTGAATGATGCCAAGGATATCCGGGACATGGTCATTTAACCCCCAAAGGCCATACACCAAATAACACAGATTAAAACGATTTATGTAAATACATTAATCACAATCCGATTTAAATGACTACACACCCGACCAAGCGGTATTATTATAATACCGTATCCCAAGCCCGTATAGGGAAAATAAGTTAAGAGTATTTACCTGAGCAAATTATTCAATTTATCTCAACCGTATTCAATCAGCCAATGCAGCTAGCTTTTACTGGGCTCCTAAATCTGGAACGAAGGTTTTTAATAACCTATTAGATTCCTAACGGGTCTAAACTTAGACCGGTTAGTTTTAACGGAAGATATACGGTTCAAAATGCACGATTAAGCGTAGACCGGATTTGAATGTGGTTTAGACCCGAAAAGTTTGTATACTTGTATAATATGGGTAACCAAACCACATTCTGGATTTTGAGATTAAAATAATAAGGTTTGACCCGTTTCGGTCAATTTATGCAAAATAGTCACATAAACCGTACCGAATGCAAAAAAATGCATAACGGGTAAATAAATGAGTCATGAACAGGTTTCCTAAGTTAATATGCCTTAAATTATATTGGGGTATCAGTAAGATACCTTCCATTATGCCCAATTTGGATTTAAACTCAAATTATGCCCCGTAGGGGTATTTTGGTCATTTTAAAGGCTAAAAGGAGATTAAATATAAATCTGAGTTTTAGGTCTGATATAATCAGTAAAAATACTTACTTTAATAAGTTATATCAGTATGGTATTACATATATGTGAAATTTATTAATTATAACCAAACTATGCACCGAAGGGGCATTTTGGTAATTTCACATAAGCTTTAAATGTCAAAATTAGAATTCTGAGTTTAAAATTTTTTCCTACTGTTTAATTATAAAAATTTACTAAAATATCAGTAGGTATCAAGTCTTATATATTTAAAATAGTTTTAATACATACTATGCGTTTAAAACGCGTAAAAAGGCGATTCTAAGCGATTTCCGGGTTTTATAAGAAAAGCTGATATTTTTATTATTCCAGAAAGCTTAAAATATTTTATTTATCATATAAAATCTGTAGCAAAAAGTTTGGTATCAAAATGTTATGTAAAATTCATTTTATAGGCCAAAAGGGCAAAACCGGCAATTACCGAATCAAAGCTAGAACCCTATGTTATTTTACATCAGTAGGTAAAAATTTTGGTATCAAAAATTAGGTTTAGATAGGCTATATGCTAATTACGCCGTTTAATTAATAAAAAGCTTTCTAATTACGCTATTGAGCATAACTCCTAATCTAGACCTCAAACTGATGTGAAAATTTAGGAACATGTTTATATTTCAGTAATAAAGGTTTCTATTCTTTCACATTTTCAAAAATATAATTTTAAGGTCAAAAGGGCATAATGGTCAACATTTAGGCATTTAACGGAAACTTGCAAACGAATCGGATAACTTAGGATCCAAGTTGTATAACCTCAGAGGATTATACTAACCTATAACGTGGTCCTAAAGGAATCCTAAGGCATATCTAAACTAAGCTAAATCGGGTCAGAACTGAAAGTTAAAGCAAAAGTCAACATTTGGGACTTTCGGTTCCGAACCGAGCCTAAACTTAGAATTGTCGGGTTGAACATGCTTAGACATGTTCAACTAATATTTACCAAGTTATTAAAGTGAGAAAACTGATTTTATGGCTTCTATATTAATAGTTATGAATTTTATTTAAAACTAACCCGTTTGACTTTTATTTGACCCGACAATTTAACTAAGTAAACGTGGTAATTAGGAGGTGCCATTTTGAGGGTTTAACACCTACCTAATTACGGTCACGTAGCCATGTTCGTTTCAAACAATGGCTCATCCATTTAAAAGTCACAGCGTTTATCGCAAACGCTTGACTTTTCGGCTATAAACGCTAAACAAATTAAACTAAGCACGAAAGGACACTTACAAAGGGTCCAAGCAAGGATGGAATTGATCTAGGATGTTCAGGTATGAAGCACAAGAGCTCCAACTTAGAACAATTCAGATCAAGGTGTGAAATGAGAGCAAGATCAAGGGGGTATATATAGGATTTCAAGAACCGTTAAGATCGTTCCTCGATAAACGAGCTTCAATCTGGTCCGTACAAGTGTACCCACTCATTTGTGAAACCATGGGCATCCCAAAATAGCCCCTAGAAAGCTTAAAAACCACTTGCAACACCTGGAAACAGCTGGAACAGGCTGTAAACTGATTTTTGCCGATCTGACAGGTTCACACGGGCCACATAAGGTTCAAGGGGAACTTACGCGGGCCGCCTGAGGTTCCCAGTTTAGCAACAAGTTTCTTAAAATTGCAGTTTTGGTCCCTGCATGCTTCTAAGGCCCTTTCCGATGCGTTTGAGGCCCGTTAAACCATTTTTAAGGCTCTACAATGATGCCTAAACATGAGGGACATGAAACATGCTCAAGAATATGTCGGATGTCGGTTTGTTTGGTCGTACGGTCGCGTCGTTCGGCTAATTACGACGAAACACGAACGGATGCGAAAACGATCCAAATTACGTGACGAATGGAATTTTATTATGCCAATCATTAAAATAAAATATTTTAATGCTTACATAAATTTTTGGATGTCCGGATATATCCAGAATGAAAGATATGCGCGAAAATGCAAACTTGTGCACTTTTTGACACTTTTAGTTCCTGCTTGACATAAAAGTTTATTTTTGCGCACCAAACACCTCCAAGCCTATATCTATGCTAAATAAATGATAAATAGGGTATGTTTAACTCATGGTCATTTTCCGGAAAGTCCGATATTGTCACGGCCCCGGCCCCAGTTTGACCTGGTCTAGAGCCGCGGGACAGGAACCCGTGGTATTTAATTGATGCGACAACGGAAGATTTTAACAGGATCTTTTAAAACTTGAAAATGCCCGATTATTTTATTTCATAATTCGGGATAAACCCCGTAATTTACAATAGAGGAATTTTACTAGGAAATTCCCTGATTTATTAAAACATGTTTATTCATTTTAACTGAGCCACCTCTTCAAGCTTATTAGTGCTCTGTAGCACGTTTTCCTTGATTTACAGCAGGTCGCCTGAAACATGTTTTAAAAATATTTTATCTGCGGGGAAATACTTGTGAATCATTCATTTTGATAAAATGACACATAGTTATAAATTACAGCATAAGAGCGATTACAATGGCTTCTATCTTATTTTTATCTGGCGCCGTGTCACCTGGTGACGATGGTCATACCACTATTGGGTCCCACCCCAAGTAGTGACGTTTATCACTATTAGGATTTATTAGCCTAACCGTGAGAAATTAGTAATGTGCACAATACCCCACTAGCCAGTGATTAAGATAACCACGACTTAATCCCTGTAATTATAACATTTGAAAATGGAGTATTGTAAAATACTTTTGATAAAAAGAGAATGACTCACATTGCAGATTTATACGGGCAGAGTTTAGCCTACTGATTAGCCTGATAACCTAATTTAAATAACAATGCACACGAACTAGGTTAGTAACTAATACAGCATTTACGATAACTCACGAGATTAAAATCTTCACAACGAATGATAAAGTGCAATACTTAAACATCCATCGAATTCACGACGAATGACAAAGTATAAACCCAATTTGAGCAGCACTTAAACATTCATCGGATAATTTCAATCGATCGGACATTGTCGTAGCAGCGATCGAGTTAATACCCGGTATCGTAGCAGCGCCTCGCTATAATAATTGAAATTTCGACCTTGGAGCAGTGAGAATTCGTTTTTACGAATTGTTTTCGACACAGAATGAAAGCTCCTGATCCAAGCTATTTATAGGTGAAATTTGGGTCTCACTCGGCCCGCGTGAACCTTCGGCCAAACTTTACACGATCCGCGTAGCCACCTAGTCTACGCGTAGGTCTGGTTGGTCACGAGTAGGGTCTCCATGTGTATGCCACGTGGCTCGGGAACGCTTATCCGGTCAACCATACTTTGACGCGGCCCGCGTAAGGCTAAGCTAACCCTTACGCGGCCCGCCTGAAACTCACAAATTTTGATTTTCTTAGTTTTTTATGCACAATGGTGTTTCAGGTGTCCGGGTTTTCACTTACGGGTTATTTTGGGACAATTTTGAGAGTCCTTACATCCTCCCCACCTTATTTAAAATCTCGTCCTCGAAAACGGGTTTGGTAATCAAACCACGTTTATACTAAAAGACGGGTAATTTACCTTTAGTGGTAAAAGAAACCCGGTGAATATTAGGATTCTTAAATAAACAAGAATTTGCTAACTAGGGATTTTAACCTAGTTAGCTAATAGTTTAGAAATAACTTATAATAGGGTTAAAATTAACCAAAGTTATTATAGAAACTAAAGTGGAGAGACCTAAGTTGTAAAACTTGAAACTAGAATTTAATAAAACAAATAAAAATAAACCAAACACCCCAATTAGAGGTGTCTGGTCGATCAAAGAAGAGAGCAGGTCGATCCCCACTCTTCAAAACCCTAGAACTTCACTAAACTTGCAAATTGAAGGTCCAATTCAGTCCAAAATCGAAATTAAAGCATGGATTATTGATCCTCATCACAAGAGGATTAAAAGGTATGTAAAATTTAATGAAAATTCTTAGCTTGAAAATCTCATGAAATTGGGAAATCTGAAAATTTATGATGCATGTTTGTTAATTGCATGGAATAGGAACAATATAGTGTCTAGGAGTAAGCCCTAGACAAGTATATGTTGAAATCATGCTTAGCTCAAGTTTTTGTTGATACTAAATTCATGTATGAGATGTTTTTAGGGTTTTGATTGCAAAAAAAATAGTGTTATGATGTCAAGAACAAGCTTAAATTGAAAGCTGAATTCAAACGATTCTTGATCAGAATTTACAGCCGATTTGTATTGGCTGTAACCTGAACAAAAAGTGATAAAATAATGTGTTTCTTGAGTCTAGAATGTAATTCCAGGAAATATCTTTAAAACCCCACTGGAATCACATTTTTTCGACGAAAATCGAGCGTTTTATGAATTTTTCCGTATCAAAGGTTCAAGCTGCGTTTTCTGGCAGAAATTGCAGCCCATCACGAATGTCATAACTCAATTTAGGAATTGAGTTATGATCTCAAATTCTTACTGTAGAAAGTTTTAAGCGATTAAAAGAATCGCCAATTGGAATTTCGTCAATCGGATAAACGAGGAATTTTTAATGAATTTTTCCGTAAGCTGCAGTCAGAAGTGACGAATCTGATTGCAGCTTAGTAAATGAATTTTCACGAATTGTTGGTAAAGAGTTAGATCTTGAAATTTTAACTCAAGGGCTAACCCTCCGAGAGGTACGCCACATAAAAAAATCATAATTTTTGAAGACTTGTAAACATGTTAAACAAGTCACCAAAAACAGCCAATTTTCATTGATATGAAATGCCTAAATGAAATCGCGGCTTACTAGTTAGTATGTAAAAATTTGATTTTTGTTAAGAGTTCGGATGAAATATGCCTAAGTGAGTTCAATGAACCAAATGTGCATATGAATATGTTGGTAAGTCAATTGACATTTAAAAGTCAAACTAACCAATGATAAATTCAAATAGTAGTTTCGACATAGAAAATACGTGAGGTGGAATAGTCGTGAATTGAAATGACTAATTTAACCACCTTGTGAATGATGATAGTTTGTCGCCTAACGAGCTAGGTGGAGGCTTGGGAAAGAAGCGGTCAAACGAATCAAGCACGAGAAGAAAAGCATATTCGGATGCGAGGTAAGTATAGCTTACACTAGTCATATAGTTTAGAATGTCCTTTTGTTGTTTTGATTTCGAACAAGACAAATGGAAAGTTGAGATATGGTGTTTCCGGCGTGTAGTCGTACGGAACAAGATAACCTATAAGGGTAAAATTGAAATTTGGACACTTGTTGACAATAATTATTGGTTTTGAAAGATATATATTTCGTAAGCCTTATTAGGCCAAAAAGCGTTAAGAGGTGAATTATAGTTAAAACGACCGTGCGGTGTAAATCGGAACGAGTCGTGTAGACGAGATGGCAATAAGCTTTATCTCGCCAATATTATCGGTCATTTAGACCAACGGGTCAAAAGGTGAAAATATCACTTTTTGACAATATCGACTAATGGTTTGATGAGTTGTTTGATTTCAGAAATAAATATCGAGTGGATATTTACATCGCTATTACTTAGTAGATATTGAGGCAAGGTACTTAAATGGGTCAATGTAATGATCCGAGCCAGGTACGCATAATAAGATAACTCTCATTTAAATGTAAGGCTAATGAGAGTTAAACGAAGTCTAAAATAAGTTTTTGGTTACCTTAATAGGTAAACCAAATGTTACGGACGATGGTCATTATATTTGTTATAGGTTTTTAACCATTACCAAGAGTTTAATAAGGGTTTTAGCCATGGAAATGGGTTGCATTTGATGGTTTAGTTCGAATTTAAAATGACCCTAAACATGATTTCCGCAGCTTTTTATACGGATTTCGACTAATCTTAAAAAAATCATATAAAATCAACCGTTTATCCGATTTGGGTGTTCTATACCTTTTCGGAAAGCTTATGAAGTAAATTTTTACTGTTTTCAATCATAAGAAACAAATGTGGTTGTTAATTAGGCCAAAAGAATGAATTAAACAGCTGTTCAAAACCTTGAAAGCTGTTCGAAAAATGAAAATATAGTTGCTGTGCTGATTTTATAAAAATCATATAAAATCATAGAAAATTCGTTAGAAGGTGTACCTTATATGCTTGCGAAGGTATTGAAGTTTTCTACGATCCATCTTTGAACATGTTAATCTAGTTCGGACTTTGAATGGGTCATAATGGTCAATTACAGTAGCTGTATAGAAAATCGCTGCACATTAATAATGTCATTATTAATCCAGAAAAAAGACATATGATTGCGTATACTTGATTTAGTCATGCCACCGTAAGTTACGGTGGAGCTGATATGATTACGATGGTTACATACTAAGTTACGGTGGACCCAGAAACAAAGTATATTTTATTTAGTTTAAATTCCCGGATTCGTTTAGACACGTTTTAAACCCCGTATGACTAAAGTATTTCATGTTTATGGAATATAGGTACTTTTGGATGCCGGAAGACGATCAAAGCTCAGCGAAGAACCGAACACGATAAAGATACACGCTTCCGCACTTTGCCACGTTGTAAATTTTAAACAACGAAATTGATCACGTTATCTAGAATAACTTATGATTTGTAAAAGTTTTAATAAACCCGTATTTCCAAAGTTTATGTAATCTTAATTACATGATTGTTCCTACAAAAATATACGTTAAACCTTGAATAATAAGAACGGGTGTTACACTTTTACTAGTACCAATCACTTGTGTTTGAGAAATTTGATCTTTCTGTCTTCTATTTGAAGTTGTTTCTCGACAAACTTCAATTTTTCATTTACCTCTATGTCTTGAAGATGTACTACCAGGGATTCGTCCGATAGACATTTCTTGAGATTGGATACATGAAATACATCATGTACTCCAGCTTGTTCTTCTAGTAGTTGTAAACGATAAGCAACTGGTCCTATACGTTGGATCACTGAAAATGGTCCTACGTATCTTGGACTTAGCTTTCCTTTCTTACCAAACCGAACTACTCCTTTCCAAGGAGAAACTTTCAAGAGTACCTTGTCTCCAGTTTGGAACTCTAGTGGTTTGTGTCGATTGTCGGCATAGCTCTTCTAACGATTTCGAGCAGTTTTCAATCTTTCCTTGATCTGAGTGATCTTATCGGTGGTCTCTTGCACGATTTCAGGACCTGATAATTGACTTTCTCCTATTTCTGCCCAACAAACTGGAGTTCTGCACTTTCGTCCATACAGTGCTTCAAATGGGGCAGCTTCGATGCTTGCATGATAACTATTGTTATAGGAGAATTCGATCAAAGGTAGGTGATCGTCCCAGTTTCCACCAAAATCTATCACACGTGCTCGGAGCATGTCTTCCACGGTTTGTATCGTCCTTTCACTTTGCCCATCTGTTTGTGGATGATATGCAGTACTTAAATTTAGTCGGGTTCCCATTGCTTCCTGGAAATAGTCCAGAAATGGGAAGTGAAACGACTATCCCTATCCGATACAATGGAGAGTGGAACTCCATGTAAGGATACTACTTCGTCTACATACAACTTGGCTAACCTTTCCATGCTAAAGGTTTCCTTCATGGGTAGAAAATGAGCTGATTTGGTTAATCGATCCACAATTACCCAAATCGCGTCATTACCTTTTCTGGTTTTGGGTAACTTTGTAACAAAGTCCATTGTTATAAGTTCCTATTTCCATACCGGTATTTCTAACTGTTGAAGTAGACCTGAAGGTTTCTGGTGTTCTGCCTTAACTTGTGAGCAAGTAAGACACTTAGAAACATATCTAGCTATGTCCTTTTTCATTCCTATCCACCAGAAATTATTTCTTAAATCTTGGTACATTTTATTGTTTCCTGGATGCATGGTATACCTAGATTTATGAGCTTCGTCTAAAATCTTATTTCTTAATTCTCCTTGCTTAGGTACCCAAATCCTCTTCTTATGGAATCTCCAAATTCCATCACTTCCTTGTTCTAATTCCTTTAGTCTTCCTTTCATTCCTTCAGCATCATCCTTGATTGCTGTTTCCTGGACATTTTTCAGATGTTTTATTAAATCTAACTGTAGATTTAATCTAAGAGCACGAACTCGTCGTTGTTTCTCATGATACTTACGACTTAAGGCATCTGCAACTACGTTTGCCTTTCCTTCGTGATACTGAATATCACAGTCGTAGTCGCTTAGTATTTCCATCCATCTCCTTTGCCTCATGTTTAATTCTTTTTGCCCAAATATATACCTAAAACTTTTATGATCCATATAGACAGTAAACTTACTTCCATACAGATAATGTCTCCAAATCTTAAGGGCAAAAATTATGGCTCCTAACTCTAAGTCATGAGTCGTATAGTTTTCCTCGTGCTTTTTCAATTGCCTTGATGCATACGCAATTACCTTCTTGCGTTGTATTAGCACACATCCTAATCCTAATTTTGAAGCATCACAGTATACTTCAAAATCTTCAGTCCCTTCTGGCAAAGCTAGGATTGGGGCATTTGTTAACTTTTGCTTTAAAATTTTAAACGCCTCTTCTTGCCTAGGTCCCCATTCAAACTTAACTTCTTTACAGGTTAGCTTAGTTAATGGCACCGTTATTTTAGAAAAATCCTTAATAAAGAGCCTATAGTATCCAGCTAATCCTAAAAAGCTTCTAATTTCCATAGCTGATTGTGGAACTTTCCATTTAGTGATTGCTTCAATTTTGGAGGGATCTACATGAATACCTTCGTGATTCACCATGTGTCCTAAGAATTGCACCTCCTGTAGCCAAAATTCACACTTTGAGAATTTGGTGTAAAGCTTTTCTTTTCTTAACAAAGTTAAGAGTGCATGCAAGTGCTGACAGTGTTCCTCCTGACTTTTGGAATAAATAAGTATATCGTCGATGAAGAAAATTACAAATTTATCCAAATACGGTTTACAGATTCTATTCATCATGTCCATGAATGCTGCAGGTGCATTCGTTAGTTCGAAGGGCATGACTGTAAACTCGTAATGACCATACCTAGTTCTGAAAGCAGTTTTAGGTATGTCTTCTTCTTGTACCTTTAATTGATGATATCCGGAGCGTAAGTCAATCTTAGAAAAATATCTAGCTCCTTGAAGTTGATCAAAAAGATCATCAATTCTAGGTAATGGGTATCGATTCTTAATTGTAACCTTATTCAATTCTCTATAATCAATACACATTCGCATCGAACCGTCCTTTTTCTTTACGAACAACACTGGTGCTCCCCAAGGGGATGAACTAGGTCATATGAATCCTTTACTTAGTAATTCATCTAATTGCTTTTTCAGTTCTAACATTTCTGTGGGTGCTAACCGATAAGGTGCTTTGGCTATCGGCGCAGTTCCAGAAATCAGATGAATCCTAAATTCTACTTCACTGTCTGGTGGTAATCCCGTGAGTTCTTCTGGGAGGACATCTGGGTATTCAGAAACTATAGGAATTTCCCTGAGTTCCTTACCTTTAGTGTTAATGATTACAAAAATCATGTACACTATTCCTTGCTTTCGTTCATAACTAGCAATTTTCATTACTGAAATGAACTTAATGGGTTTACGTGGCTTATCTCCTGTAACCATAATTACTTCTCCGGTGGGTACGTGAATTTCTATGGAGTTCTTATCACACAGGATTCGAGCATGGTTGGCTACTAACCAATCCATTCCTAATACTATATCGAATCCAGCTAAATTCATAGGTAACAAGTTTGCAGAAAATTTATGGCCTAAGAGTTCTATCTTTCCTTCTCGCAAAACCTTATCTATGTTAACAGAATTTCCATCTGCCGTTTCGACTGCAAAATCTGGCTAAGGTTGGTTAAGGGTAAATTAAGAGCTTGGCAGAATAAAGTATTTATAAAACTTTGGTTTGCACCAGAGTCAAATAATACTTTTGCATAAACGTCGTGAACTAGGAGCGTACCAGCTATTACGTTAGGGATTAGCTTGGCTTCCTAAGTAGTTAACTGGAAAGCTCTCACGTTCTTCTTGGTAGTTCCTTCTGCAGGTTTGGCTTTGTTGTCAGCTGGTTTAACCAATTTTGGGCAATCTGGCCTGAAATGTCCAGCTTCTCCACAGTTGTAGCAAACCGTTGACTTCTTCTTCCTGCAGTCTTCTTCTTGGTGTCCTAGAATTTTGCAAAAATTGCAATATCCCTTGCATCTTCCAAAATGCTTTCTTTTGCAGGAATTGCAAAATGGAGCAATAGGAGATTGCCTGTTCCCCCTTTTCTTGAAGTTGCTACTATTACCCACACGGAATCCTTCGGTAATCCTTTGGGCTACTTCCGGCTTCCGGATTTCTTCTCTTGTGCGTACCAGCTCGTCAGTTAGGGTGTTAGCTAGTTCTACCGCATCGTCAATAGTGCAAGGTCCCGCAGCTTTAACGATATTACGAATTTCGCTAATCCTTCCTCAAATATAGCGGGAAATAAGTACCGGTTCTGGTGAAGCCAGGGTTGGTACTACTCTCGCATACTCGAAGAATGACGAAGTATACCCTCGACAATCTACTCCCATCATCCGATGGTTTAGGAATTTATTCGCCATTTGTTCCTTTTCGTATTCGGGACAGAATTTTCTTTCCATTAGCTGCTTATATTCTTCCCAATTCATGGCATAGGCCATATTTCTTCCTTTGGCTTGAAGTACTGTATTCCACCATTCTAGCACCCCTTCTTTAAAAAGATGCGACGCATACATGACCTTGTCTTCCTCAGCACATTTACTTATCATAATTACGGCTTCGGTTTTCTCCAACCAACGCAGTGCCGTAGTCGCCCCTTCATTGCCTGCAAATTCTGCTGGTTTACAAGCAAGAAATTCTTTGTAAGTGCAACCAGACGTTGCAGCTTTCATTTTCTTAGGGAGTGGAGCCTGCGGTGGATCATTATCGTTGTTAGTATGGTTGCCACTGCCGTTTACACTATTACTGAAGTTATCTTCTTGGGTAAGTTTACTAGGAATAATTTGTTGAGGTTCAACGGGGTTTCGAGTAGCAGCAAGGATTGCTGGAATAGCATTGGCTATTCCTTGAGCAACGATATTCTCGATATCTTGCCTATTCAGAAGTTGATCTTCCTGGTGTTGCTCATATTGGTTAACCTCGTTAACTGGTTCGTTATTAGTGTTTTCCATCTGATAATTAGTATATATATAAATTATTAACATAGAATAAATAACAATTATATGCAAAATAATCACATAATTTCATAACATATGTATGGCCAAAATTGTCGATTTCTCAACTTCCATTTCTTTTATATTATATTAGGCATCCGTACACACTGTTATCTTACAAAGGTTTTATTTTTAGGTTAGTTTACAAGATTATATTTTATTACTATTATTATTATTATTATTATTATTATTATTTTTATACAATCACAGCTTCCCTGTCACACTAGCCCTCGTCAGTTGGCACCTCAGTAACGACGTTCCCTCTCGTCGTACTTCCAGGAGATCTGTTCTCCCACCTCCCGGATCCTATTCCCTGCATCCACCAGCTCCTCGCCAAAGTGGCGGAGTTCAGCTAAGTTTTCATTGCTCATTGGTGTGTTTGGTATAGGTTCTGGGTCGAACTGAGGGAAAAAGGTATAGGGGTTATTGAGAAGGTTTTGAAACTGCCAATCGTTAGTCCACCACTCGTCCATTCCTAGAGGTTTGGTGTGGATCAAAGGTTCTGGGATGGCTGGTTCCAAATTTATTGGAAGTTGGGTTTCAGCAGGATAAGGGTAGAGGTTGGTGTTGATAGGTCTAATGATATCACAACTTGCCAGTAGGCGATCTAATTCTTCCTGTAATGGTAATTCCTCGACTTGCCTAGAGCTTTCCCCAATTTCCATTTCTGTGGGTCTAGAACCTTCCCCCATCTCGATCCCTTTTCCTTTATCCATGGGGTTCTCTATTTTGGGAACCTTTCTAGTTGCTGGTTTCCTCCTGTGCACACGCCTCCATCCTACAAATCTTCTTCTTTTCTTAGGCTTTGGTTTCTCCGAAGGTGGAGCTTGGAATTCCATAGGTTCTTCCCCCTCGGCTATGTAACCAGTAAAGTCTCTGGAAACTTCTATTTTAACGGGATAAAGATTGAGATTCTGAAGGGCTTCAGATAACTCATTTATGCTGTTTAGCATATATGCAAAAATGCACACAAAATGCTAAGTTAAAATAAATATTTCACAAATAAACATTCAAGTATTATTTCATCACGTGTGACTAATTTAATACAAAGGGCAACTGAAAATTAAAACATACTAGGGTTTATTGTAAACTTATTTATTTACTAGGTAAAATTTTCTTTAGAGTTTCTGGCTTGTAGATGATATGAGTGCTAATACTGGGTCAGGGTATTTAAAATTTTGCATTTACTGCTACATTGCTAACATATAGAGATCTGCCCATTTTTCATCTAATTTGTCTTCCCATGGTGGGTTACTGCCTAATTCCTGGGTTTCCTGATTAACTCTCACTTCTTTTGGTTGTGACTTCCTTATTTTCTCTTGACTTTTTCTAATAATCTAACTTCTTCTCTTAGGAGAAAGTGGGTTCTCAAACTGAGCCTTACGGGCAAATTTTCCTTCCTCAGTATCTGTTGGGTATTTTGAGGATGAAGTTCCATTTTCTTTCGGTGAAGTATCTAATTTATGACAGATGTCCGAAAGTCTTTGTTTACCCAAACTGTAAACAAATATTCAAATAATAAAACACGTGATCACAAAATGGCAATCAGTAAAATTAAGTATTTTCTAAATACTTAATTGGCTTAAATCAGTGGCACTGATACCACCTTTTCCTGTCATGGCCCCAGCCCCGGTTTGACCCGGTCTAGAGTCGCGGGACAGGAACCCGTGGTATTTAATTGATGCAACAGCGGAAGATTTTAACAGGATCTTCTAAAACTTGAAAATGCCCGATTATTTTATTTCATAATTCGGGATAAACCCCGTAATTTACATTAGATGAATTTTACTAGGAAATTCCCTGATTTATTAAAACATGTTTATTCATTTTAACTGAGCCACCTCTTCAAGCTCATTAGTTCTCCGTAGCATGTTTTCCTTGATTTACAGCAGGTCGCCTGAAACATGATTTAAAAATATTTTGTCAGCGGGGAAATACTGGTGAATCATTCATTTTGATAAAATGATACATAGTTATAAATTACAGCATAAGAGCGATTACAATGGCTTCTATCTTATTTTTATCTGGCGCCGTGTCACCTGGTGACGATGGTCATACCACTATTGGGTCCCACCCCAAGTAGTGACGTTTATCACTGTTACGATTTATTAGCCTAACCGTGAGAAATTAGTAATGTGCACAATACCCCACTAGCCAGTGATTAAGATAACCACGACTTAATCCCTGTAATTATAACATTTGAAAATGGAGTATTGTAAAATACTTTTTATAAAAAGAAAATGACTCACATTGCAGATTTATACGGGCAGAGTTTAGCCTACTGATTAGCCTGATAACCTAAGTTAAATAACAATGCACACGAACTAGGTTAGTAACTAATACAGCATTTACGATAACTCACGAGATTAAAATCTTCACAACGAATGATAAAGTGCAATACTTAAACATCCATCGAATTCACGACGAATGACAAAGTATAAACCCAATTTGAGCAGCACTTAAACATTCATCGAATAATTTCAATCGATCGGACATTGAATCGTAGCAGCGATGGAGTTAATACCTGGTATCGTAGCAGCGCCTCGCTATAATAATTGAAATTTGACCTTGGAGCAGTGAGAATTCGTTTTTACGAATTGTTTTCGACACAGAATGAAAGCTCCTAATCCAAGCTATTTATAGGTGAAATTTGGGTCTCACGCGGCCCGCGTGAACCTTCGGCCAAACTTTACGCGGCCCGCGTAGCCACTTTGTCTACGCGTAGGTCTGGTTGGTCACGAGTAGGGTCACCATGTGTATGCCACGTGGCTCGGGAACGCTTATCTGGTCAACCATACTTTGACGCGGCCGCGTAAGGCTAAGCTAACCCTTACGCGGCCCGCCTGAAACCCACAAATATTGATTTTCTTAGTTTTTTATGCACAGTGGTGTTTCAGGAGTCCGGGTTTTCACATCCGGGTTATTTTGGGACACTTTTGAGAGTCCTTACAGATATCATACGAATCGACATACTTTTGCAGTTCGACGCAATTAGTCCTTTAATCGCACAAAGTAGCGCGAAATGTCGTTTAACGATATCCAAGCCCTCCATGGCCCATAATGGGCATTCCTAAGAATGAGTTTAGTTATTTCCATGATCTCGATCACTTAAATCGTCATCAAAAGGCGTAGATTCAAAAGTTGACGCTTTAGGTCCCTCTAATGCGCAAACTTGCGCCTATCATCGTTTAATAGCATCGAAGCCTCATCTAATCCATATTAGGCATTCTTGAGAGTATTATTAAACATCACGATGCTTCAGGTTCACTAAAAGGTCATTCAGAGGTATAATTAAACATATTGACACTTTTAGTCCTTCTAACTTGCAAAGTTGCGCGTAACTTTACTTATAGGCATAAAAACCTTAGACGGCCAATGTTTGGCATTCCCGAGAGTATAATCAAATATCATGAAGCTCCCGGTTTGTTAAAAGGTCACTCAGAGGTAAGAATTAACATGTTGACGCTTTTAACCCTTCGTTGCGCAAACTTTCAATTAATTACGCAAACGGCTACTCTTGATCAACAAGTGGCTTATTTGCGAATATGATTACCGTATAACGTTATTCAGAGGCTTATGATTACCAAGTTGACACTTCCAGTCCTTCTATAATCAAAGTTTTTGATTTTTCAAAAAATTTAGTCCCTTAAATTCAATGTTTGACTTTATTTGGGTTTATTACACGTGTCAATACATCATTGGACGTGATTTTACGAGGTGTTACATCCTCACCCCCTTAAAAGAAATCTCGACCTCGAGATTTGCTAAAATGCTGGAAGTACTTTTTGTCGCATAATGGACTTTAACTTCTATAGCATATCTGGAGCCTCTCCAAGCTCCTAAGTTGACCTCTATAATAGGTACATGTATCCTTTTGGAGCTTCTTAACCTGTCGATCCTCAATCGATGCAGGTTTATCATCACATCACAAGTCTGCATATCATTATGTGATAATGCTTCTTGACTTATTGGTGAAACACATTCTTAAATCATTAGTGTGTAATGCATTGCGAGCTCTGCCAAGCTCCTTAAATAGGTTTTAGCTTATAAGCTACTTGATCTTGATGCATTCGATCCCCCGAATGTTCCTATATATCCAGGGCTTATCTTACCATGATAAATTAAAATTTAGCACACCCTTCTTATTTATTAAGGACATAAGAAGGTTGCGACTTTCATCAATCCTTAATTTTCTGCCGATTACTGGCAACTTTTAGATGTTTACGAATTCGAATGATCTTATTCGTTGTTTCCAAGGTAATTTCAGGTCCTGATAATTGAACTTACTAATTTTCTGTCTAACAATAGATGTTTAACATTCCATCTATACAAGGTCCCCAAAGGAGCAGCCTTGATACTTACATAACAACTATATAGAAAAGCTTATTTTGAGGTGAGACGGTTATTCCTGCCAATGCTTAACTAATCTCAAGGAATAGCTAATACTCACCGCTAGTCAAACAAATCGACGATTCTGGGCAGCTGATGGCGATTCTTAATTGCTGCCTAATTAAGGTTGCGGTAATCAATGCATAAGCAGAATGAACCGTCTTTCTTTAAGAACAATACCGAATTCTCATAATATTGAGTTAGGCTTTATGAACCTATATCTTAAAACTTACCTAATCAGGGTTTTGATTCTTCCAGTGATGGCACTAGCCGTCTAGGAGACTTCATAATAATACAGCCCTAAATGGGATGTTAATCTTAACTCTACTTGCCTCTCAGAAGGTAAACAGGGTAATCTTAGGAGAAGATGATCAAGACACAAGGAGGTTACAGAGATTTTTCAAATCTCAGGCTTCAGTTCATCTATCATATTCTGTGTCAGATAAGTGACACATTTATGTTACGAGTCCACAAATTCCTTAATCGAAGACATTTACTTGGACAATTCCATTCTGGATATCTTCTTTGAATACCATTAGCTGACTTTAGTACCATATGACCATCGGAATATCTTTGTGGTCCCATGCATTTAACCTCCATACTGATCAGGCATGGAAGCAATCTATGGAACATATTAAGATACACCAATCCTTATATGGCATTTTTTATCATATTGCCTGGTATTCGCAATCGATAGAGATCAAAGAGATATCAACTATATATGCTGACGCACTTCTTCTAGAGAGAGGATGCTTCTAGAATTCTACGACTGAAGGTTTCTGACAAGAACAGACGGAATGATTCTTATGATTTCGCATGTAAGTTTTACCTTACACTTAATTTCTGGGGTTCTTACGGAAAAATTTCTAAAAGTTTGCTAAGCTTATGGTCTTATGAGAGACTTAGCAGCACCTGAAACCAAACGTAACTCCTAGCAATAAAATCGCAATAAGATTTTTATCTGGTGTCATTATTAATGTGAACTGTCTCTAATCATTCATCAGGAGGGTTAAACGCCTCCATTCTTAATCCTTTTAAACTTAGCTGCAAAATCTTTGGCAAATTTTAGCGCAGTCTCAGCTTTGACTGGTTATTTCTTAATCTATATAACGTGAGTAACCGAGGTAGATCCATAATGGATTTATAATGAGCAGGCTTTGAAACCTTAATGTGCCATCTTATTGTCATTGCTAACCACCAATAATTATTTGCATTAAGCTTAGATTTTGGGTAAATGGAATAGGGTATTATCTCAGCCAATGAATTAAAATTTGTAGCATACTGTCGACAATCTAGAACTTTTATGGTGAGAGTCAGAAAATTCTTATTCCATCTTTTTCCATTTCGTGATGCGGATAATAGGTTTTTCTAATAAGGTCCTTAAAACTTGGACCATCCCATATGGTATAAGAGGATCTTTTTTGTGGACTTCATTAATGTCCTAACTAATTAAGGGTATTGCCATCGAATGACTGTGATGCATACCTCACCATGTTCTCTCTAGCATAACCGCTGATACACCTAATGGTTTCTACTTTATCCCACAATTTCCTGCAATCGATGGCCCTTTTTTTCTTATTGAAGTCTCTTGACTTCCAAGAGACAAAGTACTTTTAAGTATATCCTAAAAGGAATGGGGCTCCTTGCCATATATGATTTTGTTTAGTTCATTCTTCACATATGAAGTATGAATAAAGCTCTTCTTATGCGTAGCGACATGTGTTTCAGAGCAAGCAACACTCGGCTTCTTGAACCATTTCATGACTTTTCTCATAGCCTTTCTAACAGCAACGTTAACTACAGTTTTGGAGATTAACTCCATTAACATGGAGGATCACATTTGATGCACCATTACATTTGTCGCATCTCTAGCATCGCGACTTTTGTTTGTCTCTTCTGAGTTTTCCATACTCGAAGCTTGGTATTAAATACCAAATTCAACAAGTGCTTAGGCAATCCGTACCATGTGACTCCTTGGATTGTCAAAAGGCTCACCATAAGGAGTCTTGATAACTACTTGCTTCTTATCACACACAATATGGGCTTGGTTATAAGACGACCAATCCATTCCTATCACTATATCGAGTCCCTTTACTTTTAACGGAAACAAGGACAGCGGAAAAGAATGATTCCTAATGGATATAAAACATCCATCTAATATTGTTGAAGCAGTCTCTGAGGTACCATCGGCTAATTCTACTTCATACTTAACGCTTAGAGTTTTAACAGGCAGATTTAATAATTCACAAAATCTTATTGTCTACGAAAGACTTATCTGTACCCGAATCAAATAATACTCTAGCATAAACGTTATTGATAAGGAAAGTACCTGTTGTGACATTGTCATCCTGAACGACCTCTTGAGCATTCATTTGAGAGCCCCCAGCTTTGGTCTTCTTAGCCTCTCCAGGCTTCTTGGTTTTACTTGGGCAATTAGTCTTGATATGCCCCTTCTCGTTGCAACCATAACAGGTCGCATCATTCAACTTCTTGCAATCCAAGGTCTTCTGCTCCTTGGACTTGCAGATTCCACAGGGTAGAGGCTGAGATTCAAATCTGCATTTCCCAAGGTGGTATTTCCTACAGGTTTTGCATCTGGTCTTTTCACCTGACTGCTGGTTGTCCTTCAAGTCCTTGCATTCATGAGTCTTGTGATCCATTTCCTTACAGATGCCACATCCCCTGGTCTGTTCACGGAAACATTTTCTGAAGTGCTACTTCCCGCAGGTTTTACATTTGGGTTTCGCCTCATTTGGCTTGGACTGGTTTGAACCGGCCTTACCCCTTTTTGTAACCCTTTTTTGGGGTATTATCGCACTTTCGCTTATGATTCTTTAATACTCTGTCCACGGCTTTGTTTACGGTTGTATCTAACATAGCCTGTAACTCGGTGCCTGTTAAGTTCAGTCTTGCATTATCACTCTGATCAACTGGATGATTATGAGCTTCAGATGAGTCAGCCATGGTGAAGCTTTGAAGGCTACATACCAAGTAGTAATAATTTGTTTAATTATATAACGCATCGTCGTGTTTGACGATTAAATAGCCATGGTGCAATTAAACCATATAGTCAAATAGATAGTATTAAATTTATTTGATTATGTTTTGCCTAGGTTTTTAAATAAACCATCTTTGGCGTTTAAACGGAATATAATCCTTCATATTTATTAGACAGGGGACATAAGTCACGACTGTCGATGTCGTACCGACATTTTATATAGCACAAGGGCTTATTCCAAAGGACTTTTTGATGGCACGGATGCCTTGTCACTAGGGAAATTTTAAAACATAATCAATGATCCTTTGGATCGGAAAATTTCATAGTTCATTGTCTTGACAAGAAGTTATGAAATAAAACTATCTTTTCCATGTACATATCTCTGCCCATAGGCATACATTCCAAATGAATGTTTTGATGTAAGCATCATGTTCGACGTTTATTAGCCATGATTCCTATTGATCATTTATCCTAAAATAAGGGGTTTGGAAAATTCCTAATATAAGGAGTCTTGACAACTACTTGCTTCTTATCACACACAATATGGGCTTGGTTATAAGACGACCAATCCATTCCTATCACTATATCGAGTCCCTTTACTTTTAACGGAAACAAGGACAGTGGAAAAGAATGATTCCTAATGGATATAAAACATCCATCTAATATTGCTGAAGCAATCTCTGAGGTACCATCGGCTAATTCTACTTCATACTTAACGCTTAGAGTTTTAACAGGCAGATTTAATAATTCACAAAATCTTATTGTCTACGAAAGACTTATCTGTACCCGAATCGAATAATACTCTAGCATAAACGTTATTGATAAGGAAAGTACCTGTTGTGACATTGTCATCCTGAACGGCCTCTTGAGCATGAGAGCCCCCAGCTTTGGTCTTCTTAGCCTCTCCAGGCTTCTTGGTTTTACATGGGCAATTAGTCTTGATATGCCCCTTCTCGTTGCAACCATAACAGGTTGCATCATTCAACTTCTTGCAATCCAAGGTCTTATGCTCCTTGGACTTGCAGATTCCACAGGGTAGAGGCTGAGATTCAAATCTGCATTTCCCAAGGTGGTATTTCCTACAGGTTTTGCATCTAGTCTTTTCACCTGACTGCTGGTTGTCCTTCAAGTCCTTGCATTCATGAGTCTTGTGATCCATTTCCTTACAGATGCCACATCCCCTGGTCTGTTCACGGGAACATTTTCTGAAGTGCTACTTCCCGCAGGTTTTACATTTGGGTTTCGCCTCATTTGGCTTGGACTGGTTTGAACCGGCCTTACCCTTTTTGTAACCCTTATTTGGGGTATTATCACACTTTCGCTTATGATTCTTTAATAATTTGTAACTCGGTGCCCGTTAAGTTCAGTCTTGCATTATCACTCTGATCAACTGGATGATTGTGAGCTTCAGATAGTCAGCCATGGTGAAGCTTTGAAGGCTACAGACCAAGTAGTAATAATTTGTTTAATTATATAACGCATCGTCGTGTTTGACGATTAAATAGCCATGGTGCAATTAAACCATATAGGCAAATAGATAGTATTAAATTTATTTGATTATGTTTTGCTTAGGTTTTTAAATAAACCATCTTTGGCGTTTAAACGGAATGTAATCCTTCATATTTATTAGACAGGGGACATAAGTCACGACTGTCGATGTCGTACCGACATTTTATATAGCACAAGGGCTTATTCCAAAGGACTTTTTGATGGCACAGATGCCTTGTCACTAGCGAAATTTTAAAACATAATCAATGATCCTTTGGATCGGAAAATTTCATAGTTCATTGTCTTGACAAGAAGTTATGAAATAAAACTATCTTTTCCATGTACATATCTCTGCCCATAGGCATACATTCCAAATGAATGGTTTGATGTAAGCATCATGTTCGACGGTTATTAGCCATGATTCCTGTTGATCATTTATCCTAAAATAAGGGGTTTGGAAAATTCCTAATATAAAGATGACAAGTGTGATTTTATCGCATCACTATTGTCGGGAGTGTTAACATGTTTTTAGATGTTAACAAGGATCTGAATCTCTTTTTAAACAGGTTTTACCATCATAGCTAGGTCTTTAATGACATTCAAGCTAGGTTACACCCTTTAAGATTCTTTTTAATATTTAACGCAGAGCAATCCTAAATTGAGAAGTTAACAAGGATCTGAATCTAATTTGAGGAACTACCATCTTGGCCCTGTCTTAAAATGACACATGGGCTAGGTCTTGTCCTTTCTAGATTTTGGTATTATTATAATGGCAGATCTTATAGAAGGAATGAAAATTTTGATTTATTTCATATATTATATTCATATATAATGAAATTTAGATAAAACATTCCAATGATTTCAAAAGAGGTACAGAATTGCCCTAAACGGGGCTTGAAGGAAATAATGTTGTCCACGAAGGGACTGAAAGATAAGTGTGCCCTTATAAGGACTTACTAAGGAAACGAACTTCAGCAAAAGGAGTTTCTTCTTCTTTTTATTTCTGAACGTTTTCTCCTTGGTTGCACGTTTATCCTAGTCGCAGTACGAAGCTCGGCCTTTCCTACGCTTCGAATGGGGAGAATTTCCATTACGGCTTCTTTGCTTGGCGACAAATTAACAATATATAGAACTGAAAGCAATAATTCTCTGAATAGAGATGAGAGTATTCCTATGTTAAGTCTAGACTCAGAAGGTCAAGGAATGTGCTACTGTGTCAGTGAGATTAAACACAAAAGGCTAGTGTTTAATTCACTCAAAGTTGGCTCTGATACCAACCTGTCACACCCCGATATTTCCACGTATTACCGGTGGGGAGTATCGTGACGTAGTTGATATCATCATAGTCAAACAACACAATTTAAATGCACAGCGGAAGCAAAAGATGAATATATTACAAACCGATAAAGAGTAATATCAAAGTATTACAAACGGAATGTAAAGGATCCACAGGCGGATCAAATAAAAGATAATTGTTCAACAGACTTTAACATCTAAAGCTTGCAAGACTTGATTAATGATGCCAGGAGTAGCCAGCATATTTCGTCTAGTACCTGCACTTAGCCTTTTTGAAAAATACGTCAGTTTACACTGGTAAATACAATTAACTGACTCATTTTGAAAAGGGTTTAAGAAAATTAATTTGAATGCGCATGGCACAAAAGTTCTTTTATAACTTGGGACAATTATTTAAAAATAATCTTGTATACAGTTTTACTTATTTGTCGTCCATCAGAGTCGGTTAAGATTAACTGACACGCCACAGGTATAATGCCCACAAGGTTGATTCCTTTAAGTGGATTACCAGTTTTTATATATGCAACTGTCAGGTGTATGCCTACACCCCGTGCTTAGGTCGTGGCCATTTCTTTGAATGATGCCAAGGATATCCGGGACATGGTCATTTAACCCCCAAAGGCCATACACCAAATAATACAGATTAAAACAAGTTATGTAAATACATTAATCACAATCCAATTTAAATGCCTACACACCCGACCAAGCGGTATTATTATAATACCGTATCCCAAGCCCGTATAGGGAAAATAAGTTAAGAGTATTTACCTGAGCAAATTATTCAATTTATCTCAACTGTATTCAATCAGCCAATGCCGCTAGCTTTTACTGGGCTCCTAAATCTGGAACGAAGGTTTTTAATAACCTATTAGATTCCTAACGGGTCTAAACTTAGACCGGTTAGTTTTAACGGAAGATATAGGGTTCAAAACGCACGATTAAGCGTAGACCGGATTTGAATGTGGTTTAGACCCAACAAGTTTGTATACTTGTATAATATGGGTAAACTAAACACATTCTGGATTTTGAGATTAAAATGTTAAGGTTTGACCCGTTTCGGTCAATTTATGCAAACTAGTCACATAAACTGTACCGAATGCGAAAAAATGCATAACGGGTAAACAAATGAGTCATGAACAGGTTTCCTAAGTTAATATGCCTTAGATTATGTTGTGATATCAGTAAGATACCTTCCATTATGCCCAATTTGGATTTAAACTCAAATTATGCCCCGTAGGGGTATTTTGGTCATTTTAAAGGCTAAAAAAAGACTAAATATAAATCTGAGTTTTATTTCTGATATAATTAGTAAAAATACTTACTTTAATAAGTTATATCAGTATGGTATTGCATATATGTGAAATTTATTAATTATAACCAAACTATGCACCGAATGGGCATTTTGGTAATTTCACATAAGCTTTAAAGGTCAAAATTAGAATTCTGAGTTTAAAACTTTTGCCTACTGTTTAATTATAAAATTTTACTAAAATATCAGTAGGTATCAAGTCTTATATATTTAAAATAGTTTTAATACATACTATGCGTTTAAAACGCGTAAAAAGGCGATTCTAAGCGATTTCTGGCTTTATAAGAAAATCTGATATTTTTATTATCCAAAAAGCTTAAAATGTTTTATTTATCATATAAAATCAGTAGCAAAAAGTTTGGTATCAAAATGTTATGTAAAACTCATTTTATAGGCCAAAAGGGCAAAACTGACAAATACCGAATCAAAGCTAGAACCCTATGTTATTCTCAGCCTAAAAATAAATAAAAATCTTCAAAAATCCCAAAATATTATTTTACATCAGTAGGTAAAAAGTTTGGTATCAAAAATTAGGTTTAGATAGGCTATATGCTAATTACGCCGTTTAATTAATAAAAAGCTTTCTAATTACGCTATTGAGCATAACTCCTAATCTAGAGCTCAAACTGATGTGAAAATTTAGGAACATGCTTATATTTCAGTAATAAAGGTTTCTATTCTTTCACATTTTCAAAAATATCATTTTAAGGTCAAAAGGGCATAATGGTCAACATTTAGGCATTTAACGGAAACATGCAAACGAATCAGATAACTTAGGATCCAAGTTGTATAACCTCAGAGGATTATACTAACCTATAACATGGTCCTAAAGGAATCCTAAGGCATATCTAAACTAAGCTAAATCGAGTCAGAGCTGAAAGTCAAAGCAAAAGTCAACTTTTGCGACTTTCGGTTCCGAACCGAGCCTAAACTTAGAATTGTTGGGTTGAACATGCTTAGACATGTTCAACTAATATTTACCAAGTTATTAAAGTGAGAAAACTGATGCCTACAATGATGCCCGTTAAACCATTTTTAAGGCTCTACAATGATGCCTAAACATGAGGGACATGAAGCATGCTCAAGAATATGTCGTATGTCGGTTCGTTTGGTCGTACGGTCGCGTCGTTCGACTAATTACGACGAAACACGAACGGACGCGAAAACGATCCAAATTACGCGACGAATAGAATTTTATTATGCCAATCATTAAAATAAAATATTTTAATGCTTACATAAATTTTTGGATGTCCGGATATATTCAGAATGTAAGATATGCGCGAAAATACAAGCTTGTGCACTTTTTGACACTTTTAGTCCGTGCTTGACATAAAAGTTATTTTTGCGTACCAAACACTTCCAAGCCTATATCTAAGCTATATAAATGATAAATAGGGTATGTTTAACTCATGGTCATTTTCCAGAAAGTCCGATATCATACGAATCGACATACTTTTGCCGTTTGACGCAATTAGTCCTTTAATCGCACAAAGTAGCGCGAAATGTCGTTTAATGATATCCAAGCCCTCCATGGCCCATAATGGGTATTCTTAAGCATGATTTTAATTATTGCCACGCTCTCGATCGCTTAAATGGTCACCAAAAGGCGTAGATTCAAAAGTTGACGCTTTAAGTCCCTCTAATGCGCAAACTTGCGCCTATAATCGTTTAATAGCATCGAAGCCTCATCTAATCCATATTAGGCATTCTTGAGAGTATTATTAAACATAACGATGCTTCGGGTTTGTTAAAAGGTCATTCAGAGGTATAATTAAACATATTGACACTTTTAGTCCTTCTAACTTGCAAAGTTGCGTGTAACTTTACTTATAGGCATAAAAACCTTAGACGGCCAATGTTTGGCATTCCCGAGAGTATAATAAAATATCATGAAGCTCCCAGTTTGTTAAAAGGTCACTCAGAGGTAAGAATTAACATATTGACGCTTTTAACCATTCATTGCGCAAACTTTCAATTAATTACGCAAACGGCTACTCTTGATCAACAAGTGGCTTATTTGCGAATATGATTACCGTATAACGTTATTCAGAGGCTTATGATTACCATGTTGACACTTCTAGTCCTTCTATAATCAAAGTTTTCGTTTTTTTGAAAAATTTAGTCCCTTAAATTCAATGTTTGACTTTATTAGGGTGTATTACACGTGTCAATACATCATTGGACGTGATTTTACGAGGTGTTACATAAATGGAAAACAACAAAGATTCCTTTCTTCAATGACCCAAACACTGGACTTCCCCTACGAACACCCAATGGTTCGATGAACTCTACTACGGGCCGACGAAGAATGATGATGGACTCAAAACGTTAAACCCAAGACCATGACTGACGAAGAATTAAATGAGTAAGTTTGTAGGTCAAATGATGGGCCGACGAACAATTGGGCCTTACGAACAATCATGATTTGACGAACACTTATGGGCCGAAGAAGACTCACGAACTCCATGGATGCGAAGAATGATTGATTCTGGTGTGAAATAAGTCGACGAAGACTCAATTGGGAGTTAAGTGGGCCTACGAACAATTAAAGCCCGGGTTCACCGCCTGTACTCCCCTACGAACACTCCATGGGCCAATGAAGACTCATGTGGGCCGATGAAGAATCACATTGGGCCGACGAAGTCTCAATATGGACTAAACACAGTTAAGTCCAAATTGAAACCCAACGAAGAATGGGAGTCTTCGTCGAAGACCAATCCAACGAATAATTAAAGTTTGCGAACAATGCATGTCAATGAAGACTATGATTCTTCGTGAGACTTGTCAGCCACGAAGAATGATCCTTCGTCCGCCGATTCTTCGTCAGTGGATTGTTCGCCATTCATGGGAATTCTTCGTCAGGGGGGTGTTCGGCATTGCATATTCCTCGTGGATGCAGATATGAAAAAACCCTAGTGTTTCTTCAATAGCCGCCACCCCTCTTCAAGAACACAACCACTGTTCTTCTACAGATCTGATGAAAAAACTTCAAATGATGAAGAAAAACTTGATTTTCTGGTGTGAAACAACAAACCCAACTCTTTGGTATGAACCGATTCATCTCAGACCCGTGTATATGGTCTAAATCTGGGTTTTTCTTCGTGTTTCCACTGTTTTACATCTTGAACAAAAATCACAAAAATCACAGATCTAGAGCACATGTGACTTAGCAAATTGTTAGATTTACTAAATCGGGTATCATGGCTCTGATACTAATTGTAGGTTCGAGATTCGGACCGAAACCCTTGATTAGTGTGTGATTATATTCAAGACGGGAGAGATTAGAGACGAATAAACAACTTCTTTGTATTAATCCGGTAGTATAACGTTACAAAGCGGCCTGATTACAAGCTAACCGAAACAGTATCAAAGGAGTATACATCTGGGGAGAGACCAAGTGGTGATCTCTCCCCCAAAGTCTAAAACCTTCCTCAAAACTCCATGCTAACTCTCTCTACCTTTGCAAATGAACAAGTGGTGGTATTTATAGCCACAACCCTTGTCTTGCAAACACACACGGTCAAACACATAACCTTCTCGTTTGACCACTTCAAACGAGCGGGTCAATACACATTCGTTTGACCATTTCACTAACTATTACATAATCAGCATAAAATAATTCTAATCTATTCGAACAGCATCAGACACAAAAACTGCACCAACAATACCTTTCCTATCAACAATCATTTCGCATCCATATTATATTATGTGATACCGGTGCCGATTTAGCTTTATCTCTACGGAATTTAAAAATATACTTTGCATAGAGTCATGTAAGTTAGATGTTCCTTATTCTATAGATAAGCAAAATGTAAATTAGTCGAGTCAGGGGAAGTTATTAAAGGACACTTATTGGAGCTTGGTGAGCAAAAATTCAATATCGATATTTTACCCGATTAGTTGGGTAGTTTTGACGTAGTGGTTGGCACGGAATGGTTGTTTAATAACCGAGCCGAAGTCATATGTCACGAGAAGATTATTCGCATCCCCCTACCGAACGAGGAAACACTATCCACAAAGAGAAGCACGAAACACCATTGCGGATTAAAACTGCATGAAGGCTCAGAAGTGTTTACGAAAAGGTTGCATAGCCTTTTTAGCACACGTGGTCGACAAGAAAGAAGAGGAGCCGAAGCTTGAGGATATTCCCATTGCAAAGGAATTCCCCAAAGTTTCCTGAAGACTTGCCGGGATTATGAGTATAAAACGACGACTCCAGCGATCTAGGTTATTCTCTGTTGAAGTAGAACAAACACATTTTCATCATAAAGAATATGTAAAAGAACTACTTATCTTCCATCCATGTCAACAAAAAACAAGCAAAGATCTCAGGTTACCTTAAGAATGTTTTGCACAACCAACAACTTGTCCCCATGAAATATGCCAACCGGCGGCCCAAAAATTAGAATTAAAGCTTTCCTAGTGCTCCAATAACATATTTTCTTAAACTGCAACATGACATGAACCCTAAAACACATAATTTTCAATTCTTTAAGCACAAATAGATATTTTTAGCGAAGGACCAAAAAGCCCTTCTTTGTCAAAATCAGAAAAAGACATTCAAACAATCAGATTTATTAGCTAGGTTTCATGACGGACCAACATCGTTAGGAGTTTGCACCTGCTGCATTGAGGGACCAAAATCATTGAACCTAAGTGGAAATTGAAGGAACCCAAGATTTCGTATGGTCTCCGGTGTGAATAGCGAATAGGGTTGAGGGTTATTGCCGAGAGTGACGGGGGGTGTTGTTGTGACGACAGCGGATATCTCTATAGAGAGATGAATGAAGCTGCAGATGGTTGTTTTAGGGTTTTCTTGTCCACATGCGGGTGATAGAAAAAAGATACCTTTCAAATTTGGAATATGATTGGGTAGGTGAGGAGAAGATTAGAGCGGTATGCGATGTTTTTTGGGAATCAAATTTTGAAAATGGAGCTCAAAAGCCTACTCAGACTTTGAAAGTTTCATTACTTCATTTAGTTATTAGTTGTACATTATAGTTCAATATTTGTACCTTTTTAACCCATTTAAAGATTTAAGCTTTAATGGGTTATATACAATGCATACAATGTTGTAAAACTCTAAACTGTCAACATTTGAACATTCTCTCTCTTATATCCATTACATATAGTAATAAATATATATATATATGTATGTATCACTCTCACTTACTTTAGAAATTTGTATATAACATCTCTCTTCTCATCTCCTATTCTCTTTATTCTTTCTTCTTTCCCAAACAACCACTAGTATAATCATAATCTATGTGTCTCTAAAAAAAACTCAAACCCTCGCCGTAGATTTGTTCAGATGCGCCTTGAGTGTCACGTCAGATCCATCAGCAATATACGTTCTACTTATTTTCCTAGCCAATCACCGTGGACGACAACCTTGGTGACGTGCCGCACCCAAGATTTTGATTGTGTAGATATATAAAGTCGTTTCCTTTCTTTTACCACTACTACAAAAAAGACCATTTGCGACCGTAAAAATGGTTGCAAAACAGTCACAAATGCCCTTTTGCCACCACTTTGCGACCGGTTTCGGTGGTTGGTTATACTTTGGTCGGTAATTATTTTGTGATCATCTTTTGCGACCGAAATATTGTTGTGACAGATATTGCGACTACACATTTCGTGGCAAATTTAGTGACGGAAGTTGCAACGGAAATATTTTTGCCACCGATTTTGTGACCAAACATTTAGCAACTGGGATTATGACCGAACTTTTTGCAACCATCTTTTCGACCAACCTGCTAGCGACCACAATCGTGACCACAACTATTCGCGACCGAATCTGTATGCGAAAAATTTTGCGATTGAACTACTAACAACTGAATTCGTGACCGAACCTATTTACGACCGACTTTGCGACCACGTTCTTTCAACCGATTAACAACCGAGTTTTGGTTAAAAGTTGCGATAGGATTTGTAACTGTTGTTTCAGTCTTAAAAAATATGTAGAAATAAAAAAAAAGAGTTAATAGCCCAAATGGTCCCTGAGGTTTGCTCACTTTTGCCACTTTAGTCCAAAATCCAAAATTTTTAAATCTGGATCCCTGAGGTTTGCATTTTGTTGCCATTTTAGTCCACATTTCAAAAACCCCCTTTTTTTACTGTTGGAACCAGCCTATTTTGTCCTTTTATGTAGGGGTATTTTGGTCATTTTTTTGAGTTATTATAACAAACCCAGATCATATCTCTCAAAGCAGATCATCAAACAACTGAATCATCATCATCTTCTCAAACAACTGAACATCAACACCTGCAACTATGACGAATTAACAACACTAATTAACCCCGAAAATATCAAGTCAAAACCCTTGATAAAAATAAGAGTTAATAGCCAAAATGGACCCTGAGGTTTGCTCACTTTTGCCACTTTAGTCCAAAATCCAAGGTTTGCATTTTGTTGCCATTTTAGTCCACATTTCAAAAACCCCCTTTTTTTACTGTTGCAACCAGCCTATTTTCTCCTTTTGTGTAGGGGTATTTTGGTCATTTTTATGAGTTATTATAACAAACCCAGATCATCTCTCTCAAAGCAGATCATCAAACAACTTGATCATCATCATCTTCTCAAACAACCGAACATCAACACCTGCAACTATGACGAATCAACAACACTAATTAACCCCGAAAATTCAAGTCAAAACCCTTGATAAAAATAAAAAACGAAAATATGAAAAAGAAGAATTAGAAGAGGCTCAGATCTGTTAATAATAATCAAAACAAAGAGGAACCAACCGCCATGGCTGCAAACATCGCGACTGCTTCAACAGCCGGATATTACCCCGCCAAGATACGGCGAGTCTCAAGCTTCACTCAATTCACCCAAACAACAAAAAAATCATCATCGCCTCTGATCGTTGCTGTTGTACCTCATGTCATGTCAAAACCCTCTGATCGTTGCTGTTGTATCATCATCGCCTCTGTCGAGGTTTAGAGAGAGAAAGAGAGGGCAAAAGCTATAGAGAGAGAGAGAAGAGAGAGTGAGGTGTGTTTAGAGAGAGAGAGAGAGGAGGTGCAGAGAGTTATTGTATCATCATCGCCTCCGGCGAGGTTTAGAGAGAGAAAGAGAGGGTAAAAGCTATAGAGAGAGAGAGAAGAGAGAGAGTTAGGTGTGTTTAGAGAGAGAGAGAGGAGGTGCTTGTGGGGTGGGTGTTGATGGTGGCGGTGGTGGTGCTATAGAGAGAGAGAAGGGAGAGAGAGTTGATCTGGGTTCTTGATCTACTTTGAGAGAGATGATCTGGGTTCTTGATCTGGGTTTGTTATAATAACTCATAAAAATGACCAAAATACCCCTGCGCAAAAGGACAAAATAGACTGGTTGCAACAGTCAAAAAGGGGGGTTTTGAAATTTGGACTAAAATGGCAACAAAATGCAAACGTCAGGGACCCAGATTTAAAAATTTTGGATTTTGGACTAAAGTGGCAAAAGTGAGCAAACCTCAGGGACCATTTTGGCTATTAACTCTAATAATAAAAAACAAAAATATGAAAAAGAAGAATTAGAAGAGGCACAGATCTGTTAATAATAATCAAAACAAAGAATAACCAACCGCCACGGCCGCAAACATCGCGGCTGCTTCAACAGCCGGATATTACCCCGCCAAGATACAGTAAGTCTCAAGCTTCACTCAATTCACCCAGACAACGAAAAAATCATCATCGCCTCTGATCGTTGCTGTTGTACCTCATATCAAGTCAAAACCCTCTGATCGTAGATGTTGTATCATCATCGCCTCCGGCGAGGTTTAAAGAGAGAAAGAGAGGGTAAAAGCTATAGAGAGAGAGAAGAGAGAGAGTCAGGTGTGTTTAGAGAGAGAGAAGAGGTGCAGAGAGTTGTTGTATCATCATCGCCTCCGGTGAGGTTTAGAGAGAGAAAGAGAGGGTAAAAGCTATAGAGAGAGAAGAGAGAGAGTCAGGTGTGTTTAGAGAGAGAGAGGAGGTGCTTGTGGGGTGGGTGTTGATGGTGGCGGTGGTGAGAAGGGGGAGGAGGTGGTGGTGGTGCTATAGAGAGAGAGTGAGAGAGAGAGAAGAGAGAGATCGTTGATCTGGGTTCTTGATCTGCTTTGAGAGAGATGATCTGGGTTCTTGATTTGGGTTTGTTATAATAACTCATAAAAATGACAAAATACACCTGTGCAAAAGGACAAAATAGGCTGGTTGCAACAGTCAAAAGGAGGTTTTTGAAATTTGGACTAAAATGGCAACAAAATGCAATCAGGTACCCAAATTTAAAAATTTTAGATTTTGGACTAAAGTGGCAAAAGTGAGCAAACCTCAGGGGCCATTTTGGCTATTAACTCTAAAAAATGAAATTTTTGATTTTCCACTATTTAGAAATTTTAATACGGTAATCAAATATTTTATAAATTCATAAATTGTACCAATTCATTAACTAAACAAATATGTAAATATGACAAAATATATAAATATAAGTATGATATCAAATACCAAACATAGGTAGAATACCAAAATCCGAATTGACCATCTTTAGCAAAAGATCACATGCTTAACTACTTAGAGCTATTTTTTTTGGTATGTTCTTCAAAAGGAATTGAAATTGTTCTTTAATTCTGGCGTTTGCAATCCTATATTCCTCCATTTGCTCCATCATTTTTAGTTTCTCCATTTTATCTCATTCAAACTCCGCTATTTATTACTTCAACTATTGTACCTGTAATTAATAAATTAGCAACACACTTATTAATATATTAATACTAAATACACGAGGGTGCTGAGTAATATTTCATTTTCATATTAACATTTAAAGGATACCTCTTTGTTACTTGTTGGGGTCATTGTAATTATTTCAACTCTTTCCAAATGAGTTTCTTAGTTGATTTGCATTCATATGCAAATATCGTGCTATCTTAAAATATCGGCTCATGATTCCTATGTTCCCTGATGATGAGCAATGCCCGATTTTCCGGAAAGCTTGCTTAGAACAATTTGGGGAGCATGCTCTGCACTGTAAAGAACTGCCAGGTTTTAAGTATAGGCACGACTGGGTGCGGGATGTCTTGGGGGACATCCTCAAACGGGCGGGGATCTCGGTGAAGAAAGAAGCCCCCGTAAACTTTTTGACAGATCCGAGGGAAGGAAGATCCACATTGCGCCCCGCGGACGTTTTAGTTTTCGGGTGGGATGCAGGTAAACACGCTTGTGTTGATCTTACCGGGGTTTCCCCCCTTGTAGGCTTTCGGGATACAGGTTTTGTCCCTGGTCAGGCGATTGCAAGGGCGGCAGCAAAGAAAATGGACAAACATGCCAAAGCCTGCGAGGATAATCAACATTCCTTTATCCCTTTTGCCTTTGATACCTTTGGCTCGTTAGCCCCAGAAGCCATCGGATTTCTTGAACGGGTCCAACGGGTTGTTCACAGCAACATTTCGTCTCCTAGATATCAGGGTTTCGTTTTTACTAGGTTAGGTTTCGCTATTCAAAAGGGGGTAGCGGCGCAGCTTGTTGCCCGTTTACCGGCTATCTTGGTGTAATTTGTTTGACCTTATATATAGTTAATCTGAACAATTATTGAAAAAAAAAATGCAAATATGAACTTGCTTTATCGTCTCTTAACTACTAAAAATTGTTCCTTAACTGGCATGATGACATTGTTAACCACGAAAGCATATCTCTGCACAATTTGACAACGAGTGAGTATGTGAGTTGATCAAAGTGAAAAGTTTAAACTTTTAAAGTAAAAGACATATGATAATTGTCAACATAAACCAGAAAAAAAGTCCCTTTTGTAAATTTCATAGCAGCATGTCTATTATACCATAATAAAAAAGAAAAGTGATAGAAGAAAGAATTATTTTCAAATATGCGCAATACACACATTTAATGACTTATATTTTACGTACATTAAGCATACAATGCATTTTAAAATAGTCTTAAAGAAATTTTAGTGATGATGTATTAAATGCAAATTACTAGGGAACAAGCTTGGTCATTCAAATCAGTTTGGCTAGTAATTAATTATTAGTGGGTTCTGTATACTTACGTATAATCCATCTTATGTTATCTTCCTGGTAAAATTTTACTATTTAAGCAGAGACACCGGAACGCAGAATCAAACAAAACTAATGAAATCACTAATCATACACATCCATATACAAGGGTTTATTAGTACATAGTTAAAAGTTAGTTATATGGCGGTTACAAAATATGGGGACCAAAATTGACAATTTGGAAGTTTGTAACTCCCACTCGAATCGACATGTATCCTTAGAGACATGCCTGTTCGATTTTGGCAGCCACACAAAGACAAGGGATGCGCGCGACTATTGGCTTGTATGGACACACCTCTTCATGTTTAATCACATCCACATATTCAAGAGACGCACCTGTTCATGAAGAGACGCGTCTATTTGTTCGCACCTTTTAGAAACTATAAATAGGGATAGATTTCTCATTTGTAATTCATTCATTCAAGTTCATTACACTCATTGTATTCAGATTCATGTTATATTCAAGTTAGTTTATCATTTGCGATCTAGAGATCAAAGATCATTCTGGGCAACAATTGGTATCAGAGCATCAAGCTCTAGGCATCGCAGGGAATTCGCGATCAAGTTTTATTTCTCAATTCGCAAAGTTCAATTCAGTTTTTTATTTTCGGTTCAAGGCTATCGAACCAGGGGGTTAGGAATCTAGGGTTTTTTTATTCCGGGGTTTAGTGCGAATTAGATTGATTGATTATTAAGCGTCGGGTTATACGCGGGTTAAGGATTAGAGGTTTAGCGAAACCAAGAAAATAAAGTTTGTCGAAAAAGTGAAGATTGTTCGGTCAGAAGATATGTCAGGAACAACAACTCCACAAATCATAAGTCAAAAGGAAGGAAGTTCTCTTTCCCAGTGTCCTATTTTGAAACCAACAAACTATACGGTTTGGGCAATTCGCATCAAAACGATTTTGGAAGCAAATGGACTTTGGGAAACGATTGAACCGGCAGAAAATACACAAACAAATGTTAAGAAAGATAAGTCGGCAATTGCTTATCTGTTCCAAGCAATACCGGAAGATGTTGTATTGCAAGTTGCAAATTGCAAGACTGCAAAAGAAATTTGGGAAAATCTAAAAACAAGACATGTTGGCGTTGATCGGGTACAAAAGGCTCGCTGGCATACACTAATGTCAGAATTCGAGTTAATGCAAATGAAAGAAGATAACACTGTGGACTCTTTCTCCGCAAAGATAAACAGTGTTGTTACACGGGCAAGTGAATTAGGGACAACACTGGGTCAACCGACTTTGGTACACAAACTCCTAAATGCAGTGCCAGATAAGTTCACTCAGATTGTCGCCTCCATGGAACAATACTCCGATCTAGAAACAATGACGCTAGAAGAAGCAGTCGGATGGTTAAAGACTTATGAAGAAAGGCTAAGGTTAAAGAAATGAAGCCCAGGAGATAGCCAAGATAAATTGATGTTTACACATCATGACAACAACTCAAGCAGCAGAAGACAGTTCGGAAACCGCGGGCATGGCAGGTTCAACCAACCGTGTGGAAATTGGCGAGACAATAAAGACAAGCAAAGCACTAAGAATGAAGGATCTCCGTACAGACCTGAGGTGGAAGTTTGGAAGGAACCAAACTGACACAAGTAAGATCCAGTGCTTCAAGTGTCAAAAGTACGGACACTTTAAGAAAGATTGTCCCGAGAAAGAAGTCATGCAAGAACATTTAAATCTCGTCGAGGAAGACGAAGCACCCATATTACTAATGGCAATACAAGAAGAAAACGTTGTTCAAGAAAAGGTTTTGTTAAATGAAGAACGCATAGAACCAGCAAGTTACGCAACAGAAGATAAAAGTCTATGGTACTTAGACAATGGGGCAAGCAACCACATGACAGGAGTGCGAAGTCACTTCAGAGAATTAGATGAAAAGGTGACGGGCCAAGTACGTTTCAGTGATGGGTCGCATGTAGAGATTACATAGGTTCAATACTGCTGGAATGTCCAAGAACAGAAGATTGTTTCTTAAGTATACTACATTCCAAGTCTGAAAAGCAACATATTGAGCCTCGAACAACTTACAGAAATCGGTTGCAAAGTAGTTATGGACGGAGACTTACTAGCAGTCCGCGACAGAAATAGAAAGTTACTAATGCGAGTCAGGAGAATGAGGAACATGCTGTATAAAGTAAAATTGAAGATTGGAAGGCCAATCTGCCTGCTCTCAAATATAGAAGATTTCGCATGGTTATGGCACGCAAGGTTAGGCCATTTACATTTCGATGCTATTAGGGAAATGACTCGGAAAAACTTGGTACATGGAATTCCTCAAATAAGTCATGCCAATCAAGTATTTGACGCATGCTTATTAGGAAAACATAGTAGAACACCATTCCCAAACCAGGCAAAATTCAGATCTTTAAGACCTCCAGATTTAGTCTATGGAGATTTGTGTGGTCCTATATCCCCACCAACACATGATGGGAGGAAGTACATATTTCTACTTGTAGACGATTGTACTCGTTACATGTGGGCATATCTACTAACTTTCAAGGATTAAGCATTCGAAGCTTTCAAGTAGTTCAAAGAAAAGGTGGAGACAGAAACACGAACCAAGTTAAAGATGCTAAGCACGGACAGAGGAGGAGAATTCACGGCGGCTGAATTCAACAAGTATTGCAAGGACAACGGCATAGCAAGACAACTTATAGCGTCGTATTCCCCACAGCAAAACGGAGTAGTGGAAAGAAGGAACAGGACGATGTTGTCAACTACTCGAAGTATGTTAATGGCAATGAACATGCCACAAAATTTTTGGGGTGAAGCAATAAGACATAGGTTATACGTATTAAACCGGATTCCAACGAAGGCTTTGGTGAACAAGACCCCGTCTGAAGCATTGAAAGGAAGAAAGATGTAACATCCCAAAAACGGGTTTGGTAATCAAACCACGTTAATAGTAAAGATGGGTAAAATACCGTTAGTGGTAAAAATTAACCTGGTAAATATTAGGACTCAAATAAATAAACCTAATATTAATTAAAAAGGGGGATAAATACTTTGAGAAAACAAAGTATATAAAAAGGCCAAATTAACGGGACTTAAAAACATAACGGGTTATAATTTCCCGAACCCATTAAAATAACTAGGAGTAATTAACCTAGTTAGTGGCTTGTGATTAAGTGACTAACGGTGAGGCATAGCTTTATTTGATCAAAAGAAAACTAGAGGGACCAAAAGTGTTTAACTTGAAAATTATATCAATAAAAAAAAAACTCAAACACTCACATTTGTGAGTATCTGAGTTCGACCAGAATGCCAGGGGCGACCAAGGGGAAGAACTCCAAACCTAGTTCTTGTTTAAATCCACAAATTGAAGGTCAAGATCAGCCCTAAAACGAAATCCGAACCCGGATTAGTGATCCCCATTGAAAGGGGAGTCACAAGGTATGTAAATTTTATGAAAAATCTCTAGTTGGATTTCTAGGTAAACTTAGAAATCTGAAATTTGATGGTTGCATGTTCGTTATATGATGAAATTAGGAATGATTTTATGTCTAGGAGTAAACCCTAGTCATTTACTTGTTGAAATCATGCTTATTTCTTATGAATTCACAATCACCATTGAAGGTGATAAGTGGGTGTTGTAGGAACATGTTAAACACTAGGATTTTAATTGTTGTTCTAGTGTAATCTGAATTCTAGGAAGTAAATTCAGATTTTGTTAATGTAAAAATTGATGTAAACATGCTTAGTTGATGTTAACCATGGCTAAATGACGAGTATTGAGCTTGATAATAAATTGTGAGAAATTATGCCCACTAGGTGTTTGTTAAAATGCCTAAGTGAAATCGCACGCCGCCCACTCGGTTGAAATTAGAATATGATTTGATTAGGCATCGTAAGAATGCCTAATAACATGATAAAAGGGGTTTCATTTATAGATGAAGAGCCCGTAAATGTTGTTTAATGAATAATATATTTTTGATAATTGATTAGGTTGCTTAAAAGCGTTATTGAACGCAAATTTGTGTTTGGTATGATTGACGGTAGACGACCTTTATAAGTCAAAATTAACCAATGATGAAGTCGAATGGTATTTTCGACATAGAATTTGTAAGATGGAATGGTCGTATGTGATAATGACTAATCTAACCGTGTTACGAATTATGATAGTTTGACTCTTGACAAGCTAGATGGAGGCTTGGGAATGAAGCGGGTCGAACGGAGCAAGTACGGAAACAAAAGCATAGTTTGGATGCGAGGTAAGTAAAGCTTACACCCAATCGTAGTATACGTATTTATTTTATAAGTGATAAATACAATAACGGACTGTATTTGAAATATGAGTTCCGATCCAAAATGAAAAGAATCGGAATGAATACGAACGATAAAAATCATAGAAAATGGTTAAAAGGGGTGAAACGGTAAAGTAGTTATGAAAGGACCTAGATAAAATGAGTTTTTGGGAACGGCTACTTTATAAGTAAGCCTAAAAAGAATAAAAAGCGTAAAGCGGTGAATTAGTCAAGTTTAAATGGATCAAAGTTGAAGTTTAAAAACGACACCAAGTGGCATAAGCCATGTTGGGTAAATGTGTTCGAAACGGATTTAAGACACCTATCTAATTGGTGAAGAATCCGAAACGAATTACTTAACGGAATGGTAAATAAATACCATTCACATATAAGCACAAAATGTTTGGTCGTTAGACCAAACGGGTCAAATGGTAAGTTTGATACCATTTGACAATTTACGACTAATAAATGTTTGTCAAGTCTTAAGCTCGTAGGATAAAACGACTTGAGAATTAGCGATGCAATGAATTAGCCATATATTTGATACAAGGTATTAAAACGGGTCAATATGTTGATCCGAACCAGGTACGCATATTTTGAGTTATAGATAATAGTAAATGTTGGTCAAATATTAGCGAAAGTCCTTTGTTGCAAAATGAAGGACTAAAATTGACCAAAGAGCCCTTGAGGGGTAAATAGGGCAAACAACCTTTAAGAGTTGTTTAGAAGTATGAGTTTTGTTAATTTGAGTCTTTGCGATACGCATATATATGGAGATAGGATAATAACTAAAAAGAAGCGTGATTTAAGCTTGAAAGTGTTAAATACCCTTAACGGGTCAAAAATAAGCATACAAGCGAAAACGTGTTTAATTTGTGTAATAAACCTATGATTAGAACCTAATATAGTAGGTAACATTAATTTGAAGAAGTGTATGAGATATAGGAATCAAAGAAATACGTTTGTTTGATAAAATGTATAAACGGGTTAAAATTCGATAAAAAGGTAACGAGTCGAAGGCTTAGAAGTCTCAAAATTTCTTATGTTGAATGTAGGATTTTAACTCCATATGATGGAGGATTAAATTACGGACGCGTAGGAAAAAGAATCGGGTAAAACGGATCAATAACGAAGAAGTTATGGCCGTTTCCGTGAAATCAGATCGTGATGGGTTTGTACAGCATCAGCTAAGGCAACAGGCTGTGAAAAACAGGGCTAGGCGTGACACCTAGGCCCTTGGCGTCACGTCTAGCCCCCTAACTCCGAAAAATTTTAAATTTTGTCATTTTTAACCCCTGTACTTGTTTGAACTTAATATTTGACTATCAAAACTAACTTTTAAGTTGGTTTTGATCATAGGTGAATGCCAAGAGTGCACGGATGAAGATCAAGCGACGAGCAAGAACCGAACACGATCACGAAATAAGCTTCCGCACTATGTATCGTTATTATGTTAAACGACGAACGTACACATGATATGTTGTATACTTTTTAAATTGTAAAAAAATTTAATAAACCCGTAATTTCCAATGCATATGTAATCTTAATTACATGACTGTTTTTCGTAAATGATACGTTAAACCTTAATTTATAAGAACGGGTGTTACAAGTTGGTATCAGTGCCTTGGTTTAAGAGATTCAAGTATGGTGGGAAAACTATGCTTGGACTTAAACCTTATGCTCTTAATAAAGATTGGTGTTCGGTTCGAGGCTTGATCGCAAATCCAGTAAGTACATGTATATCAATGGTTTAATATGATTAAAGTGTTGAGAACAACACATATAGTTATCGTGTAATACACGTTACACCAATAGAATAGATATAGTCAATGAAATGGTGTTGAGAACAACACATATAGTTATCGTGTAATACACGTTACACCAATAGAATAGTTATAGTCAATGAAATTACACGCGTTGATGCGTATAGTAGAAAAGCCTTGTATTATAATACGGGCATCCTTTAATGTTGAAATTGTTAACTGTTGTATATGTTTTAGTTGAAGGACACTCGCATATGAGGATAGCGAGAGCTTAACAAATTACGGATATGATAGAAGAACGGTCTGAAGTATGACAAGAGGAGCATGCTCACCAAGGACTAAATCGCGTAACGACCGCGGACAAAGTTAAAGGCAAGAAACGCCCGTCGGGGCAAGCATTACCAGGTGCACATTTTAAATATAATTGCACAAATAGTGATATGCAACAAATATGTAGAGATTGAAAGTTGCATATGTAGATTGAAAACTTGGAAAAACCTGAATAGAAAACCTATCCGGGATATTGTTTCCAAGAAAAACAAATAGAGGCATTACTTACATGGGGTGTAATGTGAAAATTATAAAAGGGTCATGTATACCAGGTGTTGATCGCTTACTCTGGCCAAGTAAGTAGTGAACACGTGGTACCATGAACTTTTTATGATGAACACATTTATGTCCGATGTAGTAAGGGTGGGGTGAATGGGACTAACTTAAAAAGTACCCAAATGAATCAAATGAGCTAAATATTTGATAATAATGTAAACGCACAGCCGGGCGACGGAAGCGTATTACATTAAGAAGATGAGCCCGAGTGAAGGGACAAAGATTAATGTAAAACGATTAAGGTATGCAATTGGGAGGGGTGTGCTTACACTCGAACCCGAAGAATGCAAATATGACTCTTTATGGGCCGATTTTGTAAAACACCAAATTTGAGAACAAAGTAGGAATATAAAAGCGAAACGAAGTCATAATGCATACCGTAAGGGTTGCAATAATAACGACTTCGGTAAAACACCCGGTTGGTGGGTAAGGGTTTAAACGCATGCGTAGACTGAGAAACAGGAACGCGAAATAGAAAGTCAAAAGACTCGGAATATGAGTCATGACTAAAAGATGACAAGAATTTTCGCAAACATAAATTTTGGTAATTACGTTCAACCATTTCAAAGTTGGACGGGTCAAATAGAGAATGAAGTTTGACATTCATAAGTGATGAAAATTCACCCAAAATGAGTCAAACGAGTCAATTAAGGAATAACGCTTAATATAATAGGAAAACGCAAACCGGTGAAACCGGAAAGCTAAAAACAATAAGATAGAAGGACCCGAGTAATGGGTTGTAAAGGAGTATAAGTATGAACCGGGTAATGGTAAGCGTAAGACAAACCGACATGTAAATGACGCTAGAAGTCGTAAAGTCGGAAGGATAGTCCGAAAGTAAACAAATGAAACCTTAGACTACGGTCAAGGTCAACTAAAGTTCAAAAGTAAAATTAAATGATTCCAAACATAACAAAGGATGCTTTAAAGCTATATATGTATAAATAGACAATTGAATAAAGACTAGAATAAAAGATGATCTACGGGATCATCATAACCTACGGGATATTAATTAGAGCAAGGGTCTACGGGGCCAAATTGACCCACGGGTCATAAATTGAAGCAAAAGGATCATAAGGGCCTCGCCTCAAAGAGGTGAAAGCCTGAGGAAAATAGCCTACGAGGTTAAGTGAAGGAATCTACGGGTCGATAGTGTGAGGTAAGGGAACTTGTTACGATTCCCCGTATAAAACTAAGAACGGAAAACAATAAATTATGGGTTGTCAATATCCTGGTATGGGTAATTGACAAAAGTTAAAGAGAAGATCCTAAAACTAAAACTTCGGTTTTAGTAAGAAATAACGTTTTTACAAAAGTAAATTCTGATAGGAATTTAAATAATAAGCATGAAAGATACAAGTCCTGACACTGATAGGTGCAAGACAATATATTCGAAAAGTGATATTTTCAAAAATGAAAGGTTGATATAAATTAAACATGATGTGACATGATCACGGTCAAGAGATGCAATGTGAAGTAGAATCACATTATAACCAAGCGAGCGGTAAAAAGTAACTAGACTAATAAGTCTAGTTAGTGAGACCGGTTAAGGTCAACAATTCAAGTCAAGAAATTTGGTTTGCTCGAAAACGGTGGATTCGGTATAACTGAACCGAATAAATAAATTTGAAAACAAAAGAATTTGTTGCTAAAAGTGAAATATTTCACTAAAGACCTTTAAACGGGTCAAAGTAACGAATTCACAAAGAGTTCGATAATATATAAAAGCGATAGATATCGCTAAGTTGACTAAACTAGTAGAAATAATGAAATTACGTTATTTCAAGTTACATTATGTCGTATGAGGTACATAGATGTTTTGTAACAAAAAAAAGATAGTACAATAATTTTTCTGGTAATACTAACAATCGGTCAAAATATGAGCAATGCTCAATTGATTTTCGAGAGCAAATGCATGGAGTTAAACTCGATAAATTATGTAAGAAAAGGTTTCGAGGACGAAACCTCTTTAAGGGGGGTAGACTTGTAACATCCCAAAAACGGGTTTGGTAATCAAACCACGTTAATAGTAAAGACGGGTAAAATACCGTTAGTGGTAAAAATTAACCCGGTAAATATTAGGACTCAAATAAATAAACCTAATATTAATTAAAAAGGGGAATAAATACTTTGAGAAAACAAAGTATATAAAAAGGCCAAATTAACGGGACTTAAAAACATAACGGGTTATAATTTCCCGAACCCATTAAAATAACTAGGAGTAATTAACCTAGTTAGTGGCTTGTGATTAAGTGACTAACGGTGAGGCATAGCTTTATTTGATCAAAAGAAAACTAGAGGGACCAAAAGTGTTTAACTTGAAACTTATATCAATAAAAAAAAAACTCAAACACTCACATTTGTGAGTGTCTGAGTTCGACCAGAATGCCAGGGGCGACCAAGGGGAAGAACTCCAAACCTAGTTCTTGTTTAAATCCACAAATTGAAGGTCAAGATCAGCCCTAAAACGAAATCCGAACCCGGATTAGTGATCCCCATTGAAAGGGGAGTCACAAGGTATGTAAATTTTATGAAAAATCTCTAGTTGGATTTCTAGGTAAACTTAGAAATCTGAAATTTGATGGTTGCATGTTCGTTATATGATGAAATTAGGAATGATTTTATGTCTAGGAGTAAACCCTAGTCATTTACTTGTTGAAATCATGCTTATTTCTTGTGAATTCACAATCACCATTGAAGGTGATAAGTGGGTGTTGTAGGAACATGTTAAACACTAGAATTTTAATTGTTGTTCTAGTGTAATCTGAATTCTAGGAAGTAAATTCAGATTTTGTTAATGTAAAAATTGATGTAAACATGCTTAGTTGATGTTAACCATGGCTAAATGACGAGTATTGAGCTTGATAATAAATTGTGAGAAATTATGCCCACTAGGTGTTTGTTAAAATGCCTAAGTGAAATCGCACGCCGCCCACTCGGTTGAAATTAGAATATGATTTGATTAGGCATCGTAAGAATGCCTAATAACATGATAAAAAGGGGTTTCATTTATAGATGAAGAGCCCGTAAATGTTGTTTAATGAATAATGTATTTTTGATAATTGATTAGGTTGCTTAAAAGCGTTATTGAACGCAAATTTGTGTTTGGTATGATTGACGGTAGACGACCTTTATAAGTCAAAATTAACCAATGATGAAGTCGAATGCTATTTTCGACATAGAATTTGTAAGATGGAATGGTCGTATGTGATAATGACTAATCTAACCGTCTTACGAATTATGATAGTTTGACTCTTGACAAGCTAGATGGAGGCTTGGGAATGAAGCGGGTCGAACGGAGCAAGTACGGAAACAAAAGCATAGTTTGGATGCGAGGTAAGTAAAGCTTACACCCAATCGTAGTATACGTATTTATTTTATAAGTGATAAATACAATAACGGACTGTATTTGAAATATGAGTTCCGATCCAAAATGAAAAGAATCGGAACGAATACGAACGATAAAAATCATAGAAAATGGTTAAAAGGGGTGAAACGGTAAAGTAGTTATGAAAGGACCTAGATAAAATGAGTTTTTGGGAACGGCTACTTTATAAGTAAGCCTAAAAAGAATAAAAAAGGTAAAGCGGTGAATTAGTCAAGTTTAAATGGATCAAAGTTGAAGTTTAAAAACGACACCAAGTGGCATAAGCCATGTTGGGTAAATGTGTTCGAAACGGATTTAAGACACCTATCTAATTGGTGAAGAATCCGAAACGAATTACTTAACGGAATGGTAAATAAATACCATTCACATATAAGCACAAAATGTTTGGTCGTTAGACCAAACGGGTCAAATGGTAAGTTTGATACCATTTGACAATTTACGACTAATAAATGTTTGTCAAGTCTTAAGCTCGCAGGATAAAACGACTTGAGAATTAGCGATGCAATGAATTAGCCATATATTTGATACAAGGTATTAAAACGGGTCAATATGTTGATCCGAACCAGGTACGCATATTTTGAGTTATAGATAATAGTAAATGTTGGTCAAATATTAGCGAAAGTCCTTTGTTGCAAAATGAAGGACTAAAATTGACCAAAGAGCCCTTGAGGGGTAAATAGGGCAAACAACCTTTAAGAGTTGTTTAGAAGTATGAGTTTTGTTAATTTGAGTCTTTGCGATACGCATATATATGGAGATAGGATAATAACTAAAAGGAAGCGTGATTTAAGCTTGAAAGTGTTAAATACCCTTAACGGGTCAAAATAAGCATACAAGCGAAAACGGGTTTAATTTGTGTAATAAACCTATGATTAGAACCTAATATAGTAGGTAACATTAATTTGAAGAAGTGTATGAGATATAGGAATCAAAGAAATACGTTTGTTTGATAAAATGTATAAACGGGTTAAAATTCGGTAAAAAGGTAACGAGTCGAAGGCTTAGAAGTCTCAAAATTTCTTATGTTGAATGTAGGATTTTCACTCCATATGATGGAGGATTAAATTACGGACGCGTAGGAAAAAGAATCGGGTAAAACGGATCAATAACGAAGAAGTTATGGCCGTTTCCGTGAAATCAGATCGTGATGGGTTTGTACAGCATCAGCTAAGGCAACAGGCTGTGAAAAACAGGGCTAGGCGTGACACCTAGGCCCTTGGCGTCACGTCTAGCCCCCTAACTCCGAAAAATTTTAAATTTTGTCATTTTTAACCCCTGTACTTGTTTGAACTTAATATTTGACTATCAAAACTAACTTTTAAGTTGGTTTTGATCATAGGTGAATGCCAAGAGTGCACGGATGAAGATCAAGCGACGAGCAAGAACCGAACACGATCACGAAATAAGCTTCCGCACTATGTATCGTTATTATGTTAAACGACGAACGTACACATGATATGTTGTATACTTTTTAAATTGTAAAAAATTTTAATAAACCCGTAATTTCCAATGCATATGTAATCTTAATTACATGACTGTTTTTCGTAAATGATACGTTAAACCTTAATTTATAAGAACGGGTGTTACAAAAGACGAATCTGGAACACTTATAGGTTTTTGGCTGCACAGCATACACTAAGGTATTACCACTTCAACAAAAGAAGTTAGATGATAAAAGTGCACCTATGGTTTACCTTGGAATAGAAGAAGGATCAAAGGCATACAGATTATACGATCCGGTGAAGACCAAGTATATGTCAGTAGAGATGTAAAGTTCATGGAAGGTCAACCATGGAACTAGGATAGTTATATGGAAACGGTAGATTCAGGGAATCCCGAATGGACAAACTTTGTCATTCAAGAAGATGACAACCCACCAGAGTTAGAAGGAAATGAACCAAGTAGTCCTGGTAGTAGCGGGCCACATCATGGAGATTCAGGAGTAGATCAGACAGAAGAACCAGACTCCTATGTAACCCCGGCAGCACATTCGTACAATCAGAACTCATCAGGAAATTCAAGCAGATTATCAAGTAGAGGTCTATCTACATCTGAAAGTACAACGGGGAGTATTAGTGACATTCCAGTAAAACTAAGAAGTCTTGAAGAACTATATGAAGAGACAGAGGAAATTCAAATAGATCCACAAGAATTACAACTTGTTGTAGAAGAACCAAGGAATTACAAGGAAGCATCTAATGACATAAAGTGGATTGAAGCAATGAAGGTTGAGTTAGACTCGATAAAAAAGAATAACACTTGGAAATTGACAGAGTTGCCAAGAGATCACACGGCAATAGGTTTAAAGTGGGTATTCAAGACTAAGAAAGATGCAAACAGAAACGTGGTAAGATACAAAGCAAGACTGGTAGCGAAAGGATATGTTCAGCAACACGGGATAGACTTTGACGAAGTTTTTGCACCAGTAGCACGCATAGAGACAGTTCAACTAATGTTGGCTTTAGCAGTATATCAAGGTTGGGAGGTACATCACTTAGACGTGAAGTCTGCATTTTTACATGGAGATCTCAAGGAGGAGGTCTATGTCTCACAACCAGAAGGATTTGTAAAGCCAGGAGATGAAGGAAAAGTCTACAAACTATCAAAGGTTCTGTATGGATTGAGACAAGCACCACGTGCTTGGAATACAAAGTTAGATCGAACCCTAAAGTCACTTAACTTTAAGAAGTGCACTTTAGAGCAAGCAATCTATATAAGGACAAGTAAGACTTCTACACTGATAATCGGAGTCTATGTTGATGATTTGATAGTCACTGGAACATCAAGGAAGGAGATAGATATTTTCAAGTCTCAGATGGAGAACAAGTTTGAAATGAGCGATCTACGATTGCTAGCATACTATCTAGGAATAGAAGTTATTCAAGCAGGGGGTGAGATAGCCATCAAATAGACAGGCTATATCAACAAGATACTCAAAGATGCTGATATGTTAGCCTGCAACGACACAAAGATTCCTATGGATCCAGGAACACAGTTAACAAAGACTGAAGAAGGAGATCTAGTAGATGCAACACATTACAGAAGCCTGATAGGTTATCTCAGGTACTTATTGCATACAAGGCCAGATCTATGTTACTCAGTCAGTCTGCTTAGTAGATTCATCCAAGAACCAAAGGAGCATCATTTGAAAGCTGTGAAGCAAGTACTACGTTATATCAAAGGAACTAAAGAGCATGGAATCATCTACAAGAAGTAAGGAGGATGTAAGATCACAGGTTATAGTGATAGCAATTATGGTGTTAATACAGAGAAAGGAAAAGGAACAATTGGTCTGGTATTTTACTTTGGAGAATCACCTATAACCTACCTGGTGCACGCAGAAGCAACAGACAGTGGCATTATCATCATGTGAATCAGAATTCATGGCAGCCACTGCAGAAGCATGCCAAGCACTATGGCTTAAAAGATTACCAAGTGAAATTACTGGCTGGAAGGAAGAGAAGATAACACTAAGGGTGGATAACGTTTCTTCAATAGCACTCGTGAGAAACCCAGTCTTTCATGGAAGAAGCATGCACATTGATACACGCTATCATTTCATAAGAAAATGCGTGGAGAACGAACACATCAATGTGGAACACATAAGTGTAGAACTACAACGGGCAGACATACTAACAAAGGCACTAGCAAGAGTCAAGTTTACTACAATGCGAGAACTGGTCGGAGTTCAAGATCTACAACAACTCAAGGATGTTCATGATTAGGGGGGGTGAATGAAATCACTAATCATACACATCCATACTACAAGGGTTTATTAGTATATAGTTAAAAGTTAGTTATATGGTGGTTACAAAGTATGGGGACCAAAATTGACAATCTGGAAGTTTGTAACTCCCACCCCAATCGACATGTCTCCTTGGAGACTTGCCTGTTCGATTTTGGCAGCCACACAAAGATAAGGGACGCGACTATTGGCTTGTATAGACACACCTCTTCATGTTTAATCACATCCACATATTCAAGAGACGCACCCGTTCATGAAGAGACGCGTCTATTTATTCGCACATTTTAGAAACTATAAATAGGGATAGATTTCTCATTTGTAATTCATTCATTCAAGTTCATTACACTCATTGTATTCAGATTCATGTTAAATTCAAGTTAGTTTATGTCGCAGCCCCTGACCCCTGCCCCGGGAGCGGGCGCCGCGAGGCCAGTATCAGTGGTGTCGGTGTTTATTAATTTGGCAGCGGAATACATTAGGACCGTAGTTAGGAAATATTTTTATCAGAGTAAGACATCAAACTTTTTATAATATTAATATTGGGATAAAACCCAAGTTCATTTGAAAGTACATTTGTAGGGATAAACCCTAATTATTGAAAACAAAAAGCTCCTTTTTATTTAGGTAACTTTTATAGCCACTTTTCCAAGCCTTCAGTGCTCTCCAACTGGCTTGTAATGGCGTTCACACTGTGTTACCTGAAACACGTTTTAAAACATTTTATCAGCAAGAAATACTGGCGAGTGCATCCCAGTTTAATCAAAACAATTTTTATCACTTTAAAGAATTGAGGGCATCCGCAATTACATATTTTATATCTACTCAATTACTCATTCAGTACTGTCAACACCTGAACTGTGGGTCATATTACCCATTGGCTAACTCTTTGTCCAATGGTAACGTCTTTCATATTTTGTATACAAATCCCCAACACACCGGCAGTAATTGTAGAATCACAAATACTCATTACTGTTAAGTGTAAATTAAAACATTTGAGATTTTGGTAAAACATTTTGACTCATAAAAGATTTACAAAAAGGTGGCAAATAGCAGATGTACTCACATTGTTGACTTTGGTACAACTAAAGCTTCCTGGTGATTCTCCTAGTTATTATCTATTAAAATCAAACAATGCACACGTGTTAGTAAAATAACCCAATTCACATTAACCGTACAATTCGAGATAGAATTCCAATGACTGAGTCGGGCAGAGCCGACATGCATTACGGAATCCTAGATCAAACGAGTGTAACACGAGACAGAATTCCAACGACTGAGTCGGGCAGAGCCGACATGCGTTACAGAATGCTAAATCGATCGTGTAGGGTAATAGCAGGGTTATAGTACTTACAACGAGGCAGAGCTTCGCTTTATAGTGGGTATTATGACCGGGTATAGTAATTACTATTCAGAAATAGAGAGAGAGAGTTTTCGATTTTGAACGTTTGATCAAATGAGCCGAAGCCTCCATTTATAGGCCTGACGGCCACTCTCTCGCGCCCCGCGAGAGATATAGTTAGGGCCTTCGCGGCCCTCGAGAGCCAAAAAGGTGGCTGTAGGTCCAGTGAGTTAGACTAGTAGCTTCGACAAGTGTTCGGACACGTGGCACTAGGGTGCACCACAAGTAACTGGGCTCGCGCACCGCGAAAGCCAAAGGCTAAGGGGGTCACGGCCCGCGAGCGACTCCCAGTCTTGGTTTTTCTTGTTTTTAACAAGTACAAAGGTATTTCGGGTCCGTTTCTCACGTACTAGGTATATTTTAGGACATTAAAGGGTGTCCAAAAATATTTTTAGGAGGGTTGTTATATCCTCCCCACCTTGTTTTAGATCTTGTCCTCGAGGTCTATTGGAACATGTGTGGGTATTTCCTCTTCATTTCTGACTCGAGTTCCCAATTGTGTTCTGGTCCTCTCTTGGAATCCCATTTCACTTTGACCAGAACTAGTCTCTTATATTTGAGGTTCTTGATCTTTCTATCTTCAATCTGACGGGTTTCTCGATAAACTTAAGTTTCTCATTCAACTCTATTTCCTTAAGAGGTATCACTAGTGATTCGTCTGTTAAGAACTTTTTGATATTACATACATGAAATACATCATGTATTCCTGCCATTTCCTTTGGCAGTTGTAGCTGATAGGCTACAGGTCCTATTCTTCTAAAAATTTCAAAAGGTCCAACATACCTGAGGCTTAACTTTCCTCTTTTAACGAGTCTGACTACTCCTTTCCATGGAGAAACTTTTAATAATACCTTATCTCCTACTTGAAATTCTAAAGGTTTCCGTCTGTTATCTGCATAACTCTTTTGACGATCTCGTGCTGCTTTTAGTTTTTCCTTGACTTGAATTATATTATTTGTTCTTTCTTGCACTATCTCTGGTCGTCCAGACAATTGCTTGTCTCCAATTTCTGCCCAACAGACTGGAGTTCTGCACTTTCATCCATAAAGTGCTTCAAATGGTGCAGCATTAATGCTAGTATGATAGCTGTTATTGTAGGAAAATTCTATTAATGGTACATGGTCATCTCAATTTCCTCCGAAATCAATTACACAGGCTCTAAGCATATCTTCCATCGTATGATTGTCCTTTCGCTTTGTCTGTCTGTCTGTGGATGATAAGCTATGCTTAGATTTAACCTGGTTCCCATTGCTTTTTGGAAACTTGTCCAAAAATGAGAAGTAAAATGGCTATCTCTATCGGATACGATAGATAAAGTAATTCCATGTAATGAAACTATTTCATTTACATAAAGCTTGGCTAACTGTTCCATACTGAAAGTTTCCTTCATTGGTAAGAAATGAGCAGATTTGGTTAATCTGTCTATAATCACCCAGATTATATCATTTCCTTTTCTTGTCTTGGGTAATTTGGTAAAAAATTCCATTGTTATCAATTCCCATTTCCATATTGGCATCTCTAATTTTTGTAAAAGTCCTGAGGGTTTCTGATGCTCAGCTTTAACTTGTGATCAAGTTAGACATTTAGCAACATAGTTTGCTATATCCCTTTTCATTCCTATCCACCATAAATTCTTCCTTAGATCCTGATACATTTTATCACTTCCGGGATGTATCGTATATTTGACTTATGAGCTTCTTCTAGAATTCTGTGGCGTAGATTTCCTTGTTTATGGAACTTCCAAATTCCATCTGTTCCTTGTTCTAACTCCTTAATCATTCCTTTTAAATTTTCAGCATCGTCCTTGATTGCTGTTTCCTATACCTCTCTGATTTGCTCATTTAAATCTACTTGTAGATTTAATCTGAGAGAACGTACTCGTTTCGGCTTTTCATGATACTTTCGACTTAAAGCATCAGCTACTACATTAGCTTTTCCAGCGTGGTACTGAATCTTACAATCATAATCACTAAGAATTTGCATCCAGCGTCTCTGTCTCATATTTAATTATTTTTGCCCAAAAATATACCTTAAACTCTTATGATCGGTGAAGACTACAAATTTATTTCCATATAAATAGTGTCTCCAAATCTTAAGGGCAAAAACTATGGCTCCTAACTCTAGATCATGGGTTGTGTAATTCTCTTCATGTTTCTTAAGTTGTCTAGAGGCTGCCTTGACTACGTGTCTAATCTCAATAATTAATCCCCAAATATAACGGGAGATTAACACCGGTTCTGGTGAGGCTAAGGTTGGTACTATCCTAGTATATTCGAAGAATATTGTAGTGTAACCTTTGCAGTCTATTCCAGTCATTCTAAGATTTAGGAACTTATTGGCTATTTGTTCCTTCTCATTAGGACGACAGAATTTTCTTTCAACCATTTCCTTAAAGTTGATACACTCCATATTATAAACTCTGTCACTTCCCCTAGACTGGAGAATAGTATTCCACCATTCTAAGGCTGCATTTTTGAAAAGATTTGAAGCAAACATAATCTTATATTCGTCTGCGCATTTACTTATTTTTATGACTGCTTCTGTCTTTTCTATCCAACGTAAGGCTGCAATGGCTCCTTCATTGCCTGAGAATTCTATTGGTTTGCAAGCCAAGAATTCTTTAAAAGAACAACCGTATGAAGCGGTTATTCTTCTTTTAGGAATTGGAGCTTGGATAATAGGTCCGTTATCATTATTCACACTGTGACTTGGTTCAGTGTGTTGACGTTTACTTCCATTTACATATTTATTATTTTCTGCTTCTTTCACAGTCTTGATAATATAAGGCATAGCATCTATGATTCCTTGTGCTACTATATGTTGGATGGCGCTGTTATCTATTTGGTTTCCGTTATTCTTATTATTCGGGTTTTCCTGATCTACTTCGTTCGACATCTGAATTATGAATATTTATCAGGTATTAATTACCAGAGAATAAAATTGAGTACAATTATTTATACACAATCACATGAACAAGTTTGTCAAAAACGTCGATCATTGCGACCTTTACTCTTTTTCATATATATATATGCATCTATTACAAACTATAACTAGAAATCAAATATACTATGCATCCGTATCTATATATTATTATTATTTTTTTTATTAAAGTAAAAAATTACACATAGATCTAGGTAATTTTAAGTGCCATTTATCCATTACTGCATTTCTCGTTCATCATATTTCCAAACTAGTCTCTCCACTATCTGTCGGATTCTATTCCCCTCATTTACTAAATCTTCTCCATACTGATGGAGTTCCTGCACCTGTTTTCGACTCATTGGTGGGTCTAATGGTTCAGGTGGAGGTACGGGTTCCTCGTAGGGGTCTGCGCTATTCATTTTGAAAAATGTTCTATAAATATCCTTCCAAGGATCAGGTTCTAAAGGCTTTAGTTCTTCGGGAGGGTATAGGGTCGAGTATGACCTATTGTCATCAAACCAAGGATCATATTGTAAGGGCTGTGGAGTTGGGATCCTAGGTAACTCGTTGAGGTCAAATGCAGGTATTGTGAATTGGTTTTCTGGGTTGGGTTCTAGCATCTGTTGGTCAGGGAATAAGGGTAACAGTGGCGGTTCGGCTACTTGGTTTTGGTTAGCATCTACTGCTGTAGTGGCTAACATGTGAAAATTGGCTAGCTGTCTATCTAATTCTTCTTCCCAAGGTGGCCTACTGGCTACTTCCTGAATCTGTGCATCTTCCTCCCTATTGGCCCTGACTATCGCGCTCTGTTGCTGTAATTTCTTCATTCTTTTTCTTCTCTCATATGCCCATCTATTAAACCAACCTCTTTTCTTAGTAGTAAAAGGTTCCTCCGACTGTGCCTTAAAGATAAATATTCCCTCTTCTGTATCGGCTGAATATCCTAAGGGATCAGGTTGAGATGCTGCCTCCTCATTTTTTCGGTGAACTATCTAAATGACGATAAGTGTCTGCTGTTCCTTGATTACTCATAGTGTAAACTAACAAATAGTCAAATAACACATAACACATAACACATAATCACATAAGTTATTTCCTAAAACAGAATTTGAAATTTCAGTGCCAGCAGAACACTTCTTTAGCTTAAACCAGTGGTTGTAGCTCTGATACCACTCTCTGTCGCAGACCCTGACCCCTACCCCGGGAGCGGGTGCCGCAAGGGCAGATGGGTGGTATCGGTGTTTACTTATTTGGCAGTGGAATACATCAGGACCGTAGTTAGGAAATATGTTTATCAGAGTAAACCACCAACTTTTATAATAATAATTTATGGGGATAAAACCCAAGTTTAATTGACAATACATTTGTAGGGATAAACCCTAATTATTGAAGACAAAAACTCCTTTTTATTTAGGTAACTTGTATAGCCACTTTTCCAAGCCTTCAGTGCTCTCCAGCTGGCTTCTATTTGGCTTTCACGTTGTGTTACCTGAAACACGTTTTAAAAATATTTTATCAACAAGAAAAACTGGTAAGCACATTCAATTTTGGGAAAGCATCAGTTGTTTACACGTTACAGTATTAAGGGTGATTACAATTTTTATATCTACACAATTACTCGGTCAGTACGTGTCACTCGACGGATTTGTGACTTTGGTCATATCACACATTGGATACCCGTGCCCAATTGTGAAGGTTATCAAGTACTGTATACAAACCCCATAATACTAGCAACAGTTTTAGAATTACAAAAACTTAATCACTGTAATTGTATTTAAAAACATTTGAGGTTTTGGTGAAATATTTTGACTTACAAAAATGTACCCTCAAATAGTGAGAAAAAGTGAATGTACTTACATTCTTGACTTAGGTGATACTACTATGGCTTCCTGATGATTTTCTTGAGTATTATCTATTAAAATCAAATAATGCACATGTGTTAGTAAAATAATCCAATTCAAATTAACCGTACAACTCGAGACAAAATTCCAATGACTGAGTCGGGCAGAGCCGACATGGTAGCCTTAAGAGGGGCGAAAGTAAAAATAATCCCTATCTCTCCCTCGAATGCTCACAACCAGACCTTCTAGGAGAAATGCTTCTTGATGAACTATTTCAATTGGAAGATCTAATTCTTAATTGGTTAAAAGAACTTAAGATGGATTTCAATAATTCATCTCAAGACGATACCCAAGAAGAATTGTTGGGATCGCATTTGAATAAAAACAACTTCGTTGTTCCCGATATTACCTCTAACTCTAGCAAAGACTTGGGCGATAGTCGTCCCTGTGTCGATTGTGCCGTGAAGGACTCTCCATCGACTTCGTTTGGTGCATACATAGACCTGAGTGATTCGGCATACACCTTCTTTAATGAGAGCCCGGGAAAGGATTGGACTTGTCCACCTACAATTAGCATAGGAATCACCCTCACCGACAACCTCTTGTGTTCTCGTCTTAATCTAGAGCAATTAAGGTATCTTAGGCACTTTGGGGTTTTTCCATCCAGTAAGGAACCACCCGATCCGGATAAGTTCCTTAGAAATAGACGAAACTTCATAAACAGCCCCTAGACACGGGGCCGTGTCCAGGTCAACACGCCCCGTGTCCACCAAAAGATTCCTTTCTGACTTTTTGTCAGAATACGGACAAAATATGTCAGGACCTCGCCTGCACAGGGGGCCGTGTCCAGCCGACACGGGGCTGTGTGCAGCGTGCTGTCGTTTTCTATAAATGCAGCCAAGAATCCTGCACATTTGGACCATTCCAGGGACAGAGATTTGGGGGAATCTTCTCACATACCATCCTATGTATTTTTCTAAAAGAAGGTTCTAAACAACCATCTTGTCATTTCCTCTTTTTTTCCATTACCTTCTTCAATTTTTCACTCAATACCTCTATTAGAGCTTGAAGTCACCATGATTCCAAGCTTTAAGGTGATGTTTGATAGATTTTTGTTCAAGGAATCTTGTTAAAAATAAGTTCTACAACAATGTTTTAAGTTGTTTCTGCTTAAAAATGCTTTGAAAACCTTGAAAATAATTTAAAACTCCAAGATTCCTTATCCCAAAAATCTGTAGACATCTGAACACGGGGCCGTGCTCATTGAGCACGGGGCCGTGTCCGAGGTACTATTCGGTAAAAAATGAACTCTTTTCGGTCTGTTTCGTCAGAATGGCGAGCAGAACTAGCGGAACATCTTTGTCGCACTCCAGGACAACCGACAAGGGAGGAGGTCATCAACGGTTGAAGATTCTCTTGTGAACTACGTTTATGCCTTAAGAGAGGCCGTTGATGAAATGACGGGGGTGGAAGAAGCATTGGTCGACCGTATTAAAATTGATTTAGAATCTTGATAAAATTTACGTGATCTTTTGAAATCACAAAAATATAGGATCAAGAAACTGATTGTGGATATAATTAATGAGTTTATATTAATTTACTTTTATAATTACAATCCTACCCCTTTTCATCTTAAATTAAATCAAGGGTTAGGATAAGTTCACAAGGTTCACAAGGAGGGGTGGTGTTCACTCTTGATCCCTATCCTATATATATATATGAAATAAGATACCATTCTTTTGAAGCTATGTGTAGGAGATCATATCTAGCGAGTACAAGCAAATATGTATATGGAAATATAGCATATCCTAGTATCTTATTTGATTGCAATTTACATAAAAGCATTTTAAGTTCTCATGAAACTTAATCATCTAGAGGATATAAACCCAATCCTTGGTGTCAATTCTTGAATAGTTCATTATTGAGCTTGAAAATTACATGCAATGGTTCCTTCTTGTACATTGCTATATCCATCTCCTCATCCATGTTGATTTCCATGGGGTTTGTGTTATCTGGAATGAACCAATCAAAGTTGATGACCAAAGAAGCAACTGTAAGGAGTATCAACTTAGAAGCCATTGTTTATCCAGGACACATTCTTCTCCCTGATCCAAATGGTAGGTATCCAAAGTCATTCCCTTTGTAACTCACATTAGATCCGATAAATCTTTCAGGTTTGAAACTCAAAGGATCGTCCCAGATCTTTGGATCACGACTGATCGCCCAAACATTAACTAATATTTGGCTATCTTTTGGAATGGTGTATCCCATTATCTCACATGTTTCGACAGCTTTACGCGGTATAAGAAGCGGTCCTGCAGGGTGCAGTCTTAGTGTTTCCTTAAAGCAAGCTTCTAAGTAAGGAAGACCAACAAGATCCGACTCTTTTACTACATTCCCATTTATTTGTTTTGTAACTTCGTCCCTAACCTTCTTCATGGCTTCTTCGTTTTTGAGAAGCTCTGCAACGAACCATTCTGTTGTTAAGCCTGTAGTTTCGGTGCCTGCTGCAAATAGCTCCTGAAATTAAACAAATAGAAAGATTTTGATACAGAGTTGAACTAAAAGTTCATAGACTATTACTTGTACATGTTAAGACAGAAACATGGTTAGAAAAAGCCTAAACATAAAAGTGACATAGCTTGGCCTATATATTGAGTTATGGAGAGCACATAACCAGTGGACAAAAGGGTCTCGACGAGCCAGATCATGTTGTTGACAACCATAGGCAGTTTGGACCATCTGTCGGACTCAAATTTTATTACTTAAAATTTTCCCCCAACTTTAGTAATTCTAAATCTTTCATCATCAGTGTAAAACATGTAATGTTTGTCATAATTCACATTTCTTTATTCTTTAATCTAAGGGGTTGTTTGGCAACATCTGAATGCTTAAGTGCCGAACCAGTAAAGAGGTCAGAGCCATTAAGTGCTGAACCAGTAAGAGGTCTGAACCATTAAGAGCCTCGTTAAGAGGTAAACAAACAGCCCCTACGTGTTTAACATGTTTTGAATTTCGAAGATTTATCTTATCGTGCCAAATTTAGAATTCCCTATACTAGAAACCTGATGTAATCTTTTATACATTCAATAATATATCATTTTCCTCAAAAATTATCTCTTTCATTATTTTTTGTTTGTGTTCTACTTCATATTTAGAAACTAAAAGTTAGAGAAGAAGAGTGAAACCTCCATTAAAGCATTGATCTGTTGATTCGAAAACCCTTTTTCGATCAGAATGTCGATGAAATCTTTTGGACTTGAAATGGAATCATCTCGGTTTCGTTTCTTTTGGAGACTATCTTCCCAAACAGATCCTAGGTCATGTTCTATAATGTGCATAACCTGTTTATACCAACCTTGTAGATCCCATGGACCCAATATTGGAAACATGTCTGCTAACTGTGGCTGTGCAATTAGCATAATAAGTCTTCTTATAGCATCCATGACTCCTCTACATATACCATTTCCTTCATAATCCACTAAATCTATTGATAATAATGCATTACCTAAATTGTTCATAGCAGTTACAAAGACAACATCTTTTATAACTATATCTTGACCTTCTTTTGAAGCTAAATATTTCACCATCTCCATCACCTTTTTCTCTCTCATTTTTGCCCCAGATTCCAATGCTTTGCCTGAAATACAGGTGAGCAAAAACCAATTAATCGAACCGAAACCAAATCGAAATAACCAATCCAAACTAATAACCGACGGTTGACTTTGTTTTATTTAAAAATAAAAATTACCATTTAGTTTCGGTTATGCCTCGCTCCAAAACTGATCAACCGAACAAAACATCAAAACCAATCCGAATCGAACTATAGGACAAACTTGTTTAAATGCTTGTTATTTGATTTATGACCCAATTTTTTTTTGGGCTAAAAGTTTCATACCCAAATTCATTGATAATTGGATTAGATGGTTAACTAAATATTTAGATAAAAAAAAGTTTTAGGTTCAAATTCATTATTTTGGGCCATTTTTTTAAACAAAACATTTCAAGACCAAATGTAATACCAAAATCCAATCCATAACTGAATGGAATCCATATGGAAAACCGAAAACTAACAACGGAATAACGGAAACTGAAAGGTTTTATAAAAAAAAAAAAAACCAAAACTTCAGGTTTGGTTCGGTTTAAGCCCAAAACTGACCCAAACCGATCCATGCACACCCATACCTGAAAAAAGCTCTGTTTTGTATATATTCCGTAAAAACCTCCAGTTATCATCACATTCTGATGTAAAAGCAAGATTCATATTGTGAACAGTTGGTTTCTTGTTTTGTAGCAATCTTGACACATCACGACCCGAAAGAACATGATCATGAGTTCTGAGAATCTCTGAAGCTGCATCTGATGATGATCCCACAATGAGGACTCGTTGACCAACACGAAGTGAAATGAGTGGTCCGTAAAGTTGGGCCATCTCGGCCAGCTGAACATGAGGATTCTTTTTTCCAATTTGGAAAATGTTGCCAATGATTGGCCATGGATATGGACCTGGTGGAAGTGAAGGGTCTTTCGAAGAAGCGCGATTAATAATCAATCGGTATAAGATGAAAATTAGTGGCCATGGAACCAACAGGATGATGATAATATCTCTTGTTGTAATTGTCTCTAGATTCATTGTGATTTATGTGAAACTCAGATCCAAAATGGTACTGGAAATGTGTATATTATGCTTGTTATTATTATTATATGTTTGTTGTAGATCTGACTATTATAAAAATGAAGCTATCACCATCAAATGGGGAAGAGTATCATGCAACCTTTTTTTAATACTGATTTCGAACTTCAACATTGATTTAATGTATAAGATAATAAAAATATCTGATCACCGGATTAGTGATAATTAGCAAATCTAAATACAATTTTATTAAACTTTTCTCTAGTATGAACATATAAATTAAGCTTAAAATCAATTACAAGGTGATTTGAAGCTGGTAATTAATATGGGGTTAACCCATTTGCTAGAGGCACATGCTTCTTAAAGAAGAAGCCACATGTTCAAGCCTAAGCAAAGGAGTAGTTTAGAATAATAAGTGTAAAAACATTTGTCATTAAAAAAGGATTTGAAGTTGTTTAACTGTGGCTATGCAAAGGAAATTAATTTGGGCCTTCAGATGAATACACTTTGGGCCCTTTGTCTTCCTTCAATGATCTGCTAGAGTTTGTTAATCAATGGGATGTTCCAATGCTCCAAAAGAAAATGGATTTGACAATCCTAATTAGAGATGGGCATAATAACCGGTTCCAAACCCGACCCGGTGGAACCGACCTGAAACCGGATCCGGTTCCTACCCGGCTAATAGTAGAACCGGTTCCGGGTTCAAAAAACCCGTAGGTTCCGACCCGGTTCCACATTTTATAAATAAAATCGGTTTGTACCCGCTTCCTACCTGGACCCGGTGTGTACCCGGAACCCGGTTTCTACCCGGAACCGGTTCCGGGTATTACAAAAAAACCCAATATGCCCATCTGTACCGTTAACTTACGCCTACAAGATATAAACTGTCGGTTAAAAGACTAATAAGTTACTGCTTACTAAAAGTCTAAAACCATGTGCCCACTGGTTTTTTTTTTACAAATACAAATTGAATGGAACCTTTTCTAAAAAAACTGGTTTTAATCAAAACCAGAAACCACATACTCTCACCTAATCCAAAGCAAAACCCGTCGATATATGTGAGGTGAAAATAGAAGAATAAAAATCTTTCTTTAATTACATGGCAGATCTATGCTTCTAAATAATGGGTTTTGAAGATTCAGTTCTAATCTTTGGTGTGTCCCTCCTTTTTGTGTTTTAATCTCTGTTTGGTTTCATTTGTTACTGATCGGGTCGGTCCTATTCTTGTCGGTTTTCCTTGGTCAATACCCGAGAACCGAACCGAAACCAAATCTTGGTTGATATTAGAACCGAAGACTACCCTATTATCTACAATACGGTCCGGGTTTCGGGTTTTTTCGGTCCGGGTTTCGGGTTTTTTCGGGTCAACCCGAAATCTGCTCGAAGAACTGGAACCGGTTCCACCCCGACCCGAACCGGTTACACTCGGTTTTAGTTTTAATGGTTAAAACCCGGGGTAGGAACCGGCACCGGTTACAACAAGAACCGGTTCCATTGACACACATTCAGGAACCGGGTCCGGTTAGGAACCGGTTCCGGTTAGGAACCGGTTCCGGTTAGGAACCGGTTCCGGGTATAAAAAGGAACCGATTATGCCCATCTCTAATCCTAATGGTGACAACTTGGCATATTTGGAAAAGTCTAATGGTAACAACTTGGCATATTTGGAAAAGTCTGTTTTGTGATACACCCATTCAGAAATTGGGAGAAGAAATAAAAGGCGATGATTTTCTTTGGGTCAAGAATAGGATGAAAGTTTAAAATAGATTGGACGTCATTGTGTAGTTTTAGTTTTTATTTTTCCTCCACTGTTATGAGGGGTTGGTCAGTTTCCTACTAGAAATTGGTTTTGATAATATTCATTAAAAAATTAATTAACTACAACAAGGTAATAACAACATCACATGGATTTAGATATCTAAACCTTACTACAAACTATTAGTTTAAACCTCACATTAAATCAAGGGAAATTCAGTACATTATTCCAGATAGTGTTCGATATCGTATGTCTTGATCATCGATATTCCAGCGTTGCTATCAAAGTACGATCTAAAGAGTTATACTTTGGACAACAAACATGTATAATATTTAAGTGTTACATATTATTTCACGAAACGCGGTATTTAAGTTTGTGACGATTAAATATTTGTTGAAATACTTAATAGATTAATTATTTGTGAAATAATTAATGGGATAGAAGGTATGGTATTTCCAAACTATAAATTAGCAACATTTTGTTGCTTTATGTGGTTGTAATATATGTATTGGGAGTTTTTCAAAAAAAGTTTTTGCATTCACTTTTAATCCAAAGGGTTTTCTATTTTTGCAATTTAACCCCTTTGACTTTTTTTAGTTTTAACACAAAGCTTTTCAATCTTTCAGTTTAACCCCAACATTTTTTATTTTCAACTTTGGTCCCCCATACTTTTCATCTTTCGCAAGTTTTTCATTTTACGTTTCGTTCGAAATTTTGCGAGTCAACACGCAGCAACGTGCGTGTGGGGTTCAACGTTTTTTCGTCTGTTTTTTTCCCGTTGAGTTCAATCAGCTATGTCGAAACACATGTTTTCATATGGTTAATGCATAGCATAACGTTTGGATTAATCCATTCAATGTTTGCAATGTAACGCGCCGCAACGCGCGAGTCTTATTGCTAGTTTTAGTTATTTGTGAAATAATTAAATATCAGTAGTTTTATATTTTATTTGATAAATAAGAAAGCTAGGGATTGTTCTGTAAGGGGGGTGGGGGTGGTCATCACTCATCACTCACAACACCCAATCAAGTTCCGTCATGTCATCAACCATTTTTCCATCACTCACAACCTTTTTTAGTGGCAATGGTCATCACTCACCACCACACCCAACAATTTCCCCCCATCCAACAATTCCCCTCACAAAAATCAGATCATCACGCGTTGATTTTTTCACGCGTTACAAACTTTTTCCGTGTTGCACGCGTTGAAAAATATGGTGGCGGTGGAGTTTATCCATGTTCCACGCGTTATACAATACTATCACGGAGAAGAAGGCTCCCGCCCCCAGTCCCCTAAATCATTGCATAACATACTGAACCTTTGTGGTCCAAGGTTTGATCTAGAAGTTGACCCCTTCTCATAAGGTTGGCTGTAGTATTTAATCGGATGTGGGAACACATGGAAACCAATATCTTCTATCGCAAGTGGCCTGTTTTAACTTTAAACAATAATTATATATACCTTCAAATGTGGACCATCACCATATTCCTATATACACACACACCTTTAATCTAGAGACATTCAACTTCAAACTAAAAAACTGTTGCAAATGAAAACACCAAATTCAAAAAGTCAGCTACCGGGGCTTGTTTTTGTGTTTGCTTTGTTCATAATCTCCAATGGAAGAACGTTGAGCACAAACAACCAGTTGATCAAAGCCGTTAATCTTGGAGGCTGGCTAGTCACAGAAGGCTGGATGAAACCTTCTCTTTTTGATTCGATACCGAACAAAGATTTCTTGGTTTGTTTTAGATTTAACTTATGTGTTTTACCGAAAACAAAAACAAGTTAAACGTTTTTTTTTTCCATTTTTGTATCCGTTTAACTTGTTTTCACACTATAAAAATAAGTTAAGAAGCTCCTTTTCTTATTATGCGTCTGTTTAACTTGTTTTCCGACTGAAAACAGGTTCAACAGACGCAAAAACTTGATTTTTGTGCTGATTCTTGTCACATGATTAAAAAATTTACTTATGGGTTAATCATTACTAGGATGGAGCTGCACTTCAGTTTAAATCTAAAACGATCGGGAAATTCCTTGCTGCAGAGCTCGGTGGAGGTACAATCGTCGTTGCAAACCGCTCATCGGCTTCTGGCTGGGAAACTTTTAGGGTAATTTCATTAAATGCTTTAGCGAGTAAAATATGGTTGCCAAATTTTATGAATCTACTTGTAAGTTGTGAATATGTTCTTTTTTTTTCTGATTTAATTTGGTACAGTTGTGGAGGATCAATGAGACGAGTTTTCAAATGCGGGTGTTTAACAAGCAATTTCTAGGACTTGACTCAACCGGAATCAAGTTGGTCGCTATTGCAACAGATTATAAAACATCGGGTGTTTTCGAGATTATTAGAAAATCCGATGATCCAAGCCTTGTTCGGATTAAAGCACCAAATGGGTCCTTCTTGCAGGTTCTTTTGCTACCAATGTGTACTTGTTTAGTTACTTATAGATCTTAACAATTGATTGTTATCAAGTAAGTTTCACTGACTCTCATTTTCCTGTCGTTTGTGTGTGATTAAAGGCGAAAACTCAAGATCTCGTGACTGCTGATTCGAAAGGAGACGGGCAATGGCGAGACGATGATCCTTCGGTTTTCGAGATGACGATAGCGCAAACATTGCAAGGAGAGTACCAAGTGACTCATGGTTACGGTCCTTCAAAAGCGCCACAAATCATGAATGTATGTTTTTTTTTTCTTTGTTTCTTATTTCTTTTCTTTTTTTATTAACAAAAAATGGACCAGATTATGACACTAAAGTCATTATTGGTGCCTTCATTGCCTTCCAAGTCAAATATACAAATTTAAACTATTTGAACTTTTAGTACATTCTGAAAGACAAAGGTTTTGACCTTTGACTTTTATCATTTTCACTTTGACAATAAAATTTTCTAAATTTCAAAACATGAGTTTAATATGCGGTTTCTTGAGGATATTGGGACATATGAATTCAGTTTACTTCAATAAAATTCCTATAGTCAAAGGTTTGAGTTTTGACCATAATGCCTTTTACTAAAACAAAAATCCTAAATGTCAAAACATGAGTTTAATTTTCGGTTTCATTCAGGATCACTGGAACACATTCATAGTAGAAAACGATTTCAACTTCATTGCTACGAGCGGATTAAACGCTGTGAGAATTCCAGTCGGATGGTGGACAGCTAGTGATCCAACACCGCCGAAACCTTATGTAGGAGGATCTTTGCAATACCTTGATAAGGCATTCTTATGGGCAAAGTATGCATATATTCTTTTGTTTCATGCATAGACTGTTATTAACATTATGGAATCGATATAGTAAGTAATGTAACTTTATATTTGACAATTTCTATGATAGGAAATATAACTTGAAGGTGATACTGGATCTACATGCTGCTCCGGGCTCCCAAAATGGTTTCGACCATAGCTCTTCTCGCGATGGTTTTATTGAGTGGGGCCAAACAGAAGAAAGTATACAAGAAACGATTAGTGTCATTGAGTTCTTTACAGCTAGGTACGCGAACAATCCAAGCTTATATGCAGTTGAGCTAATAAACGAACCCAATGCAAATGGGGTATCACTAAGCGTATTGACCAAGTATTATGAAGCTGGCTATAAGGCTGTACGAAAGCATGCTCCCAATGCCTTTGTGGTTCTCTCAAACCGACTTAGTGGTGATTCAAAAGAACTTTTTCCGGTTGCAAGTGGAATGACGAATGTTGTTATTGATGTTCATTACTACAATCTATTTTCTGACATTTTTAACGATATGACTGTCGAACAAAACATTGAGTATGTTAAAACGAACCGTTCTGATGAACTACAAGCCATCACAACATCAACTGGACCACTTACTTTTGTGGGTACGTTTTTTAACTTCCTTATGATGCATCGCAATTTGATGATACGATGTTCTAAATTTTTTACTTTGTAGGCGAATGGGTGTCCGAGTGGCAAGTAAGAGGAGCTACTAAGGAAGAATACCAGAGGTTTTCGGAGGCTCAACTAGAAGTGTATGGACGTGCAAGCTTCGGGTGGGCTTATTGGTCTCTAAAAAATGTGAATAACCATTGGAGTATGGATTGGATGATAAAAAATGGTTACATTAACCTTTAGAATGTATCAAAATTATCACCCGACCGTTTAGTTTTGTCTTAAATAAATTGAAGTATACAAGCTTAAATATATATTGACAACTTGTGTGTAATCATGGACACTCTTTTTTGAGTATATTGAGTTCTTTTTGTATCTATTGAATCAAACACTTTTCTTTAGCGGAAAACTTGATTTACATGATAATGTCAGAATCTAAAAGATAATAAAAAAAATATCATAATCTATATCTATACTATATAATAAAAGAAACCAATTTCGAGACACTTTTCATCATATTATGGCATCTCTTATAGATAATTACTATTTGAATTTAATCTTTTCTAATTAATTATAGATAACTCTCCTATTAAATATTATTTAGTTTAATATCTTATGGATAATTATTATTTAGTTTAATATTCTTCTCATTTATAATATTATTATTTAGAGTAAATTACGATTTTGGCCCCTATGGTTATATCACTTTTACCCTTTAGCCCAAAAAAGAATTTTTTAACATTTTCGCCCCTAACGTCTTATTTTCTAACCATTTTGGCCCCTAACACTAACCCCATCCATTAAATGTTAGGGGCCAAAAGAGTAAGAAAAAAAGACGTTAGGGGCCAAAAAGGTTAGAAAAAAAGACGTTGGGGGCTTAGTGTTAAAAATTCTTTTTTAGGCTAAAAGGGTAAAAGTTATATAACCACGGGGGCCAAAATCGTAATTTATTCTATTATTTATTTGAATTTTATTATATAGTATAGATTAGTTATTACTTTTATATTTATCTATTTACTTCAAATTCAAACTTAATTATCTAATTTGATCTTAACTATATATTTGAACATTTTGTTTAATTTGGTATCAAACAGGTTTTACGAAACTTAAAATAAAATTAACTAATATTATTTATCATTTATACATTTACGAAGTTTTAAATAAATGGTTAAATTTATTGAGACTTCGTTAACAAATTTTGCAACAACAGAATAATCTATTTTTATCACGAAAACCAAACTTTGTGTTAATATATTAAATATTTTTATTTTCACTATACAAAATTACATTTACTCGACCTATGTAATACATGAGGTTTTTTAAGATGTAACTTTTTATTAGAGTAAAATGCATGGATAATCCCTGTGGTTTAATGAAATTTCACATTTAGTCCCCAAATTTTCAGAATTACACTCTTACTCCCAATGGTTTGATAAGTTGTTACTCAGATAGTCCCTAAAGCGGATGAAGGTTACTCGGATAGTTCCTGTAGTTTGACAAGTTGTTACTCGGACAGTCCCTGTGGTTTGAAAAGTTGTTACTCGGATAATCCTTGTCATTTCACACTCACTTAACCAGAAAAACTAACGTCCATCCGCTTTGGGGACTATCCGAGTAACAACTTGTCAAATCACATGGACTAAAAGTGTAATTTTGAAAAGTTGGGGACTAAAGGTGAAATTTCACCAAACCACAGGGACTATCCGTGCATTTTACTATTTTTATTATTTGATGTATAAAATTAGATTTATTCAATTCGTACAATACACAGAGTTTTTTAAGGATATATATTTTTTTATTATTTACTACAGCAAATTACATTTATTCAAACCGTGTAATACGCATATTTTAAAAGATGTAATTTTTTTATTATTTGGTATATAAAATTACATTTATTCAACCCGTGTAATAAATAAGGTTTTTTTTAAATGTATTATTTTATTATTTAGTAAACAATATTACATTTATTTTCAACTCGTGTAATACACGTGGTTTTAAAGATATAACTTTTTTATTTGGTATATAAAATTACGTTTATTCAACCTGTACAATATTGTTCTTGTTGATATAACTTTTTATTATTTAATATATAAAATTATATTTATTCAACCTTGCAATAAAGAAGATTTTTAAAGATATATTGTTTTATTAATTAGTATATATAATTTATTTATTCAACCCGTGTAATACTCGGGGTTATAACCTAATAAAAGAATAAACTAATGAAATTGACGATTTAGACGTTCTTAGAACCACAATGTTTTGCCGACAGTCACATCCCCCTGACGACACACTACTTCTGGCAACGCTCATGGTTATTTAGACTATCCACTATCACAACCCAACCCAACCCAACCAACCCAATCATTCATTAAAACACTAATTGCTCTCTCTTCCACCTACACAACCCAGCTCAATTCAATTATTCACCCACATTCACAACCTAACCTAAACTAATATTTTTATTAAATAAAAAAGATTTATAGTTATTGTTTATAAGGAAAAAGACAAAAAAAAAAACAATTAAATGTTAATATAAGTGGTTGCAAACTTTGGTTGTGTACACAACCTGGTCTGGTCGTTGAACAGGGTGATTTTTTTGATTAAATACTTGCTTTTTTGTCTCATTATCCATCACTTGTGGTCTAGTGGTTGGAAAGACTTGGGTTCTCCTTGGAGATCCAAGTTCAATCCCCACTAGTGTCATATTTGGTGGATAAAGACAATGAAGGTTAGTTCTCCCAAACCCTAGGTCAAGAGTTCGAGCCCGAGCCACCCCGGGTTTTAGTCCACCGTGCGTTACGCCAAAGAGATTCTTTCTTGGGGCAGCGCAAGTCCATGCCACTGGCAGTGAGTGGTATGGTTTCCCGGTGAACGCCGTTAGCCATAGTAGTAAATAATAAAAAATCAAAACCGAAACCGAAATCATAGTCTGGCCAGAGTAGGGGTGTGCACAGTTCGGTTCGGTTCGGTTCGGTTTTTGGGTAAAATCAAAACCGAAACCGAAATGTAGGTTTTTGGGTTTTAAAAACCGTTCGGTTTCGGTTTTTTTCGGTTTCGGTTTTTACGTCGGTTCGGTTCAGTTTTTCGGTTATTTCGGTTTTTGGAACAAAATTATGTAAGATTCAAAAAATAAAAAGTATAATTTATATTATACCAATTTTTTTATATGTTTATATTTAAGTTATTATAGTTCACCTCTTTAATTAGTATTGTTTACATAAACCTAACCTTCTAATATATTTTTATGTTTCTTCAAAGTTTTATTAAATTTTGTTATATCTTATAGGTAATAATAAATCATTTCAGTTATGATGTTTTTATTATAAAGGGATTATTACATATATCCCCCTATTTCAAACTCAAATTACATATTTACATTCAAGAATAAAATTAACATTTTCTACTAGCATTGGGTTAAACACTTAAACAATTTAAACTTAAACATAAAAATATATGGATTGTAACTTATTGGTTCAGTTCGGTTTTTTTCGGTTATTGAAAACGTTTATCCGAAAACCGAACCGAAATTTTCGGTTATTAAAAATCCGAAAACCGAACCGTCGGTTTTTGTTTCGGTTCGGTTTTTTCGGTTCGGTTATTTCGGTTACAGTTCGGTTATTTCGGTTTTCTTGATCACCCCTAGGCCAGAGTGTGAGATCTCTCTCACAACAAGTTAAAATACTAATATCTCTCTTTTCCACCTACACGACCCAACCCAATTCCATTTTTCACTCACATTCACAATCCAACCTAAACTAATATTTTATTAAATAAAAATGATTTATAGTTATTGTTTATAAGGAAAAAGACATAAAAACAATTAAATAATAATATAAGTGGTTGCAAACTTTGGTTGTGTACACAACCTGGTCGTGGAGCAGGGTGAACTTTTTTTTTACTAAATTACTTGTTTGCTTTTTTGTCTCATTGTCCACCTTGCAACCGGTTGTAAAACTTTTTCACTATAGTGAGTAGTTTTACAGAACACAAGTTCGTTTGTTTTTTAAACCAAGTGGTTATAGAACATTTTCATCTTTTACCCTACGTCTTTTACACATTTTTTTAAATTTCAGATATTGACAAATTAACCCCTGAAAATTTTTTCTTTGATTCCTTAAAACAATGACACCAATTAACGTTTTCACATCCATTGAAAGGGCATCTCACAATTCATTCAAATTTTCCTTTACTATCTCTCTAACAAACTATGGCTACTAGAAAACCATGATGGAGCCCTTCCTAATCACTAACAATTTTTCTAGTTAAATTGGATTTGATGGTTATTCTTTACCCAAGTCACAGTGTTACCACCACATCTGATTCCTTGCCGGATGTCACCTCTAATCCAAAGTATTAAGCCGGGATTGCAAATGAATCTCATGTTCGCATGATCATTATCTCCACTGTCTCTAAAGCATCATTTTCTCATGTTCAAGGAACTACCGCTCGTTAATTCTAGGACTCTCTTTCTAGAACTTAAGCTCCCCACACATCCTCTAGAGAATACACACTCAAAACACAACTTCTCAAACTGAAAATGAAAGGGGACAAAACACCTCTCACTTACCTTAGTCGTGCATAAGAGATAGCATCTGCACTTGTAGACATAGGTGAATCTATGAAAGAATAGGATTTAGTTATACATGTGATAAATGGATTATGCGACGAACACAATGGTCTCAAAACAAATGGTCTGGCTTGTCCAGCTCCCTTGGCATTCAATGAACTGTTTGGTCTACTCATAGACCACGACTACATGGTTAATAAGCCATTATAACCTATTGTTGTTGCTTCTTTTTGCTACAATTGTCTCACGTATCACTGTTCAAACTTCTCAACAACTCAAGACATTACAACAAATGGCATCTTCCTTTGGTTATCATCTGACGACAACTATTTCTTCAGCTGCTCATCTGACGACAACTATTTCTTCAACCACCTTAAGACTTCTACAATGCTCATCCTCCAACTAATCTTCGCTACACTAATCTAGGATGGTGAGGTGGATATTGTGTGGAATACAACAACACAAATAGTGGGAACTAGAACTGTATTTTCAGAGGAAAACGAGGTCATGGTGATAATTGCAGTCAATTCTCATGGGCTTCTACACAAAATATAGTTTATGGTGGTTGCAATCGCCGTGGAATTGGGCACACTCCCTCATATTGCCCTAATGATGATCCTTCCACTATTCGTAGCCATCCAGGTGCCAATTATGCATATTACCAGTCTCAACTAGGATCACCTAGAGAATCTACTGGTTTGCAGACACAGGAGCCAACAATCACGTAATACCTGATTTGGTAAATCTGGACAATTTTGAGGCACATCATGGTAATGACTTCATGTTGGTTCATTAAACTTTATTTTTTATATAAATCTTTCAATATTACTAACATCCTAAACGTTCTCGAAATAAATAAAAAAAGAATAGTTGATGTGCGCAAAATGCAACATATAAATTACATCAAATGTGGCATAAAACTAACCTTTTTTTAGTACTAATGTTGGAAAAAGTGTGTTTTTGTCTTCCTTTTGTATTTTCAGGATTAAATGAGCTCAAATGAACAAAAGAAGCAAAAAGGCAGCTAAATCTAACATAAATACAAGAAAAGGAATAAACATGGCATGCCCGACCCCCGACAGCATCTTCTCAAGCAAAAACAAGAGAACAGAAGGCTGAACACGCCCCGTGCTCAATGAGCACGGGGGCGTGCCCAAGTGTCTGCAGAAAAGACAAAGTTGTAGAAGCTTCTATTACCCACCACGGGGGCGTGCCCAGCGGACACGGGGCCGTGCTCAACTCTAAGATTCGTAGAATCTGGGGAAATCTTAATAGTACAGATACGCTTCTGCACACGGGGTCGTGCCCAGCAGACACGGGGGCGTGGTCAACTAATGCAGACAAACTGCAATTAATGAAGAAAGAGAAGGAGGGTGGACACGGGGCCGTGCCCAATTGACACGAGGCCGTGCTCGAGCTGCTGTTTAGGCTATAAATAGGGGTGCTTAGCTCATTTGCAAACCATCCCTTGGCACACCACCTCTCTCACACTTCACCCACACTTCACCACCACCACAACACCATCATCCATCATCTATCATAGAGTGTGTGAGTCGTCTCGGGATCCAAGATTGATCGTAAGAGTAGGTGATTCTTTCTTATCGTTTGTCCGTGGTGTCTTGGCATTATTTTACTGTTTATATAAAATAAAAGATTTTCACCATTCATATCTCCACGGTCTATATGGAGGTATGTTGGCTACCTGGTCGGGGGTTAAGGGAACGGTTTGGTAAGAGTCTTGCCTTGTTCAGTGTATAGATCCTGCAAGGACCTGGGTCAAATTTAGTAGGACCTCCTTCGATACCCACCGGTATTGGATGGCGGGGGTCCAAACTCTTTGATCCCCTCATATGTAAGCTACTATTAAAACTTGAACACGGCTACTTAGGACTGTATCCCTGCTGACTCAGACTACTTAGCCGATTGTAACGTCACCTTCAAAAGAGGGGCCTACCACATTATGCATTAATAACTTAATTAATTATCTTTCAATAATCCGACCCATTAGGATTGTATCCTTTCTGACTCAAACTACTGGGTTGAGGGCAACGTCACCTTCAAAAGAGGGGCCTACTACAATAACTAAGATAATCTCTTAAAAAGTGTAAAAGTGCAGAAATAATCAAAGGTTACACTACACACGAGTCGGATCCAAGTGATTCATCTTGTCTATATGTTTTTTATTTTATTTTATTTTTCAGCATTTTAGTTAGTTTTATTTTTAGTTAAAAACTTTTTTTCTAAACTTTTGATTTGATTAGATGTTGAGGATAAACCGGTATTAAAAGCTATTGTGTCCTTAGATGACCTCGGTATCTTACCAACACTATACTACGCTCACGATGGGTGCACTTGCCCATATGTGTGTTTAGTGTTAGTAAATATCGTGTTTTATAAATTTAAAACTTGGCTAAAAAGTGTAAAAGGGCTTAAATTACACATTAAAAACCTATACACACTTACGCACATCAATAGTTAATTTGTCCAAACATTTTGTCTTGATAACAATGTTTTCTTTGAAGTTCACTCTTCTTTCTTTGTTGTGAGGTACAATTTTATACACGCTACCCTCCTTTCAGACCCTAGTGAACATGGTCTCTACTTTTTTCATCTTTGACAACTTCACAACCTTAATAAGCCTTTTCCACTGTATGACATAGGAGGCTTGGTCATCCACATCATTTTCTTTTTCAGTTTATGCTTTTTAGTTGTTCACTTCCCGTTCAAATAAATCAAACTACGTTACTTTTACTGCTTGTCGTATGGGCAAGTCAACCAAGTTACATTTATGCAATTCCAATTTGTATTCGCAAGTCATAGGCATCCAGAAATCCAGATTTTCCGAACCACTAGGACCGAACTCCGCACCTCATGTGTGATTTGAATAGAAGTAAACCCAATAGAAGGATCCTATCAAGTATTTTGGGTCTTTACATGTAAATTCTTTCAGTGTTTGTTAACTCACCTATCAGGAACAACTATGATTCATTTCAAATGTTGATCAGTTCTGTTTAAACATAATGGAAAACATGAATAACATACCTGTTACAGCAGACAGGCCAGTAGAGAATCCAGTCAGAGATGCAGCCATTGAGTTCGACATACTTATCAGGATGATTTGGTTCCTCCTTAGGGTGTAAGGTGATGATGGTGATGAACCGAAACTAGGGAGGGTTTCGGTTGAGAGAGAGAGAGAGAGTCGATTATGATGTTATGAGGGTTGTGTAATTTACTAAGTTGTGTAACCTTTAAACTCTCTAATGATCCCCTTATTTATACACCCAAGAGGAAACCTAATTAGTTAATAAGGGTAATATGGTCCATCAACAATTACCAACTAATTATTAATAGGTTATTAATATATTTTGGTCTAATATAATATAAATGATTATAAAGGCTACAAGATTAAATATTACATTAATAATATATTTAATCTCACATTCTCCCACTTAGCCGAGTAATCATTTATCATGAGTATTAGATGAGCCTGGCCAGGAGTTAACACTCATTTTAGCCTTAAACCAAGAACTATAGCAGAGAAATACAGCCGTTGAATCATCATTCGACTCAGGACCCCCATTAGTCATACTATAGCCTCAATTTAAAACCTAATAGTTACGATCAAAATACGTATAAGCCCTTTAGCGTCTGATTTGTATTTATATTTGTCTATATGTCATTACACCGGCAGAACATATGTTAGAGACATACAAAATCAAACTGAGGAAATTTTATTAATTAAAACATAAGCTAGTACAATATGCCATTAAACAAGGTCTTTAGTAAGTCCCATATTCAATACATGTTCTTCGAAAACTTTAGGTGGGAGACCTTTAGTCATCGGATCCGCAAGCATATCTTTAGTACTAATATACTCAATACAAAGATTATTTTCCTCAACTCGTTCACGTACGAACAAATATTTTGTATCGAGATATAAACCAGCTCTAGTCGAACTGTTACTGTTCGAGAAACTAACGGCAGCTGAGTTATCACAGTAAAGCTTCAATGGTCTAGAAATGGAATTAACGATTTTGAGTCCAGTGATCAGATTTCTAAGCAACATTCCATGACAGGTTGCATTGTAAACAGCAATATATTCTGCCATCATTGTGGAAGTTGTAGTTAACTGTTGTTTTTGACTCTTCCATGAGATAGGTCCGCCTGCTAACATAAAGATGTAGCCCGAAGTGGATTTCTTGTCATCTTTGCATTTAGCAAAGTCAGAATCAGAATAACCTACCACTTCTAAATGGTCACTTCTTCTATAAGTCAGTTTATAGTCTTTCGTCCCTTGCAGATATCTAAGGACCTTCTTAGCTGCTTTCCAGTGATCTAGGACAGGATTAGTCTGATAACGACCTATCATTCTAGCAATATAAGCGATATCTGGGTGAGTACAGACTTGAGCATACATCAGGCTCCCGACTACTGACGCGTAAGGTATCTGGCTCATTTGCTCCTTTTCAACCTCTGTTGTCGGACACTGGAATGAACCGAAAACATCTCCCTTAACTACTGGAGCGACTGAGGGTTTGCACTATTGCATGTTGTAACGTGTAAGGACACGATCTATGTAAGTCTTTTGAGACAATCCTAAGATTCCTTTGTGTCTATCTCGGTGAATTTCGATGCCAATGACGTAAGAAGCATCTCCGAGATCCTTCATGTCGAAGTTATGCGAGAGTAACCGCTTCGACTCATGCAACATGTCTAAACTATTACTTGCCAATAGAATATCATCTACATAAAGGACAAGTATTGTAAAGTTACTCCCACTCATCTTGAGGTAGGTGCATTGATCCACTTGATTCTTCATAAAACCTTGCCTCTTCATGACCTCATCAAACTTGAGGTACCATTGACGTGATGCTTGTTTTAACCCATAAATGGATTTCTTCAACTTACAGACTAGATGCTCCTGACCTTCAGGTTTAAAGCCTTCAGGTTGTTTCATGTAAACATCTTCGTCTAAGTCTCCGTTAAGGAAAGCAGTTTTGACGTCCATCTGATGTAGCTCTAAATCAAAATGAGCTACTAGGGCCATAGCGATCCTTAATGAATCTTTACGAGAGACAGGTGAAAACGTCTCTTGATAATCAATTCCCTCTTTCTGAGTGTAGCCCTTTGCAACCAATCTCGCTTTGTAGCGTTCAACGTTCCCATTCGGATCCAGTTTTGTTTTGAACACCCATTTACAACCTACAGGTTTGGCACCATTGGGTAATTCGACTAAATCCCAAATGTCATTTTTCTTCATGGATTCAAGCTCATCAATCATTGCTTTATTCCATTCAGAAGACTGATCACTGCTAATGGCTTCATTATAAGAGATAGGATCATTGAGCTTTCCAGCATCCATTTCAGTCAGGTAGGTAACATAATCATCCCAATTAGTAGGCCGTCTTCGCCTAGATGACCTCCTGAGTTGATTATCGGGTTCAGCGTTGTCTTGGTTTTGAGCGTTTGATGTGCCTTCGTTATGAGGTATAATGGGTTCTGATTGTGGAGACGGAGTTTGTGTAGTAGCTTCAGGTGCAGTTGCATGGGGTACAAGAGGAGTAAACGGAGTAATGGTAAGCGACGAGTCTCTCTCCCCCGCGTCTTGTACTTCTTGCAATTCTTCGTAAGGGTTGGTACTGCTCCCACGGACCTTGAAATCCTCCAGGAACGCAGCACGCTTGGTTTCAACAATACGGGTGACATGGGAAGGACAATAGAAACGATAACCCATTAAATGATCAGGATACCCGATAAAGAAATAGGTAACTGTTTTAGACTCGGTTTCCTTCCTGTCCAAAGTTCATAAGGAGTTTTAGGGACAGACTTAGAAGGAACTCTATTGAGTATATGAACATCTGCTTTTAACGCTTTAGTCCAGAGGAATAATGGTAAATTAGTGTTGGCTAACATACTGCGCACCATGTTCATAAGGGTACGATTTCTTCGTTCAGCGACACCGTTCTGCTGAGGTGTACCAGGCATGGTGTATTGGTTCACAATCCCCTAGCCCTTACAAAACTCATAAAATGGACCAGGAGCTTGACCCACATCAGTATGTCTTCCATAATATTCACCGCCTATATCTGATCTTACAACTTTAATCTGACGATCTAATTGCTTTTCAACTTCAGCTTTATAATCTTCAAAAGTTGTAAGAGATTCAGATTTTTCCTTTATAAGATACAAGTACATGTAACGAGAATAATCATCAATGAAAGTGATAAATGAAGTATGTCCTGTTATGCCAGCGATTTGGTAAGGACCACTAATGTCAGTATGAATGAGTTCTAATAAAGTAGAGCTCCTAGTGGCACCTTTCTTATTCGCTAATGTCATTTTGCCTTTAAGACATTTGACACATGTTCCAAAATCAGTAAAATCGAGAGGAGGTAAGACTTCATCCTTTACGAGACGATTTAATCGTTCTCTTGAGATGTGGCCTAAACGTTGATGCCACAACATAGATGAAGTCTCTAAGTCTCGAACCTGTTTCATCTTTGTGAGGGATTCATTAATATTATATGACAACAAAGATTTGGAAAAATTATCATCTAGTTCTAATCTATAGAGACCACCATCCAGAATGCCAGTACCATAAACAACGGAATCATAGAGAATAGAGAGTTTGCAATGACCATGAGAAACGACAAAACCATCCATGTCTAACTTTGGTCGTGATACAAGGTTCCGAGTTACCTCAGGAAGATATAAGGTATCATAAAGTTTAATACATAAACCAGTTTTCAAAAATAATTGTAATGTTCCTATGGCCTTCACTTCTAATTCCCGATCATCTCCAACTTTAAGTGTTCTTTGGTTTCTTCCCAGCTTCCGGATTGTAAGGAATCCCTGAGTTGAATTGGTAACATGAACCATAGAACCAGAATCAAACCACCAAGAATTAGCAGGAACATTTAAATTAAAGGACTCAAGTATCATGAAAAAATCATTACCTTTCTTAGCCAGCCCCTCCTTGAAGTCAGGGCATTCCTTTTGCTTATGTCCTGTTTTCTTACAGAACTTGCAGTAGGGTTTGCCTAAGGAGTTCTTAGAGCTGGAAGGTGCACTTGTATGAGGATTTGGATTTGGCTTTTGAACCTTAGAAGCATCCTTTCTTTGATAATTGTGCTTCCTCTTCTTAGAGTTGGAGGTGGTGAAGTTAGCAACATCAGTAGTGCGATCCATCTTCATACGCTCTTCCTCCTGCACGCACATAGCGATCAGCTCACTCATCGTCCATTTGTCCTTCTGAGTGTTGTAATTGATCTTGAATGCTTCATAGGACGAGGGAAGCGAAGTGATGATGAAGTGAACAAGAAAACCATCACTGATTTCCATCTCTAGGCCCTTCAGCTTATTGGCCATGTCATGCATCATCATGATGTGGTCGCGAATGCCGCTCCTCCCATCATACTTAGTTGTCACCAGCTTGAGGATAAGAGTACTAGCGTGTGCTTTTGATGTTCCCTTGAATTGATCCTCCACAGAAGCCAAATAGGTTTTAGCATCTTCAGAATCAGGAATGGCTCCTCTGATTGAGTTATGAATGGACTGCTTCATGAACATGAGAGACATGCGGTTACACCTAGTCCATTTATCATGAACTATCTGCTCAGCAGCAGTACTTTGAGTAGTAAGGTCCGCTGGCTTATTCTCTCTTAGAGCATAATCAAAGTCCAGCAGTCCAAGTGTAGGCATGAGGGCATCCTTCCATGCAGCAAAGTTATCACCAGTCAAAGGTGGAATCCCCTGATTTGGTGCTGATAGTGGAAATAAGATGAGCGAATTATGATACTAAGAAGAAAATCTTAACGTGATCTAAGGGCATGTTATACTAAGGCAGGCATAAGTAATGACCATTTTAATTATGAAGTTGTGATATTGTCTATTACTAACATCAAAATAATAGACTTAGTAAAATTCTACTTAAACGAAGACAAATCAGCTTTGGCCAGAAGTGTAATCATTTAAGTATGTGTGCAAAGTAATCGTGACAAATCAGCTTTGGCCAGAAATGAGACAATCACTTTAGTTATGCACTTGTCAAGCATGCTAAACATAAATGAATTAAATCAGCTTTGGCCAGAATTAAGACATTTCACGTTTGTAATGCATACTCAACATAGCTTTTATAATACTTGAACAATAAATAGATGTATTAAATCAGCTTTGGCCAGAATTAATACATCAGAAGCTCATTCAAGTTAAGCTATTTTGGTTTTGTAAAACATTATCTGATTCTGATTAATTAAGCAATTAGGTATTTACAAGACAGCGTGCCCCCGCACGGGGTTAGGGGCGGAGCCCCGAGCTAAATTTTAGTTCACATGAAACAGCCTAAAATAATGAGGTTTCGAGTTGGGTCTCGAGTCAGGTCTCGACTGAGTTATGAGATCTCGAGTCAGTAATGAGGTCTCGAGTCGCAACCTGTTGTCTCGAGTCGGAACCATGGTCTCGACTATCACATTTTATGAGATCTCGAGTCAGTTATGAGGTCTCGAGTCGCAACCACAGTCTCGAGTTGTGAAGATTGAAGCTGTTAGTTGAAAACTCAGTGGTCTCGAGTCGAGACTGTTGTCTAGAGTTGTGAAGTTTTGAGCCCTTATGATCTCGAGTAGAGACCTTGTAGTCTCGAGTTGAGACCTGATGGTCTCGAGTCATAATCTTCTGGTCTCGAGTTGTAAACTTCTGGTCTCGAGTTGTAAAGTTTTGATGACCTTTATGATTTCGAGTCGAGACCTGATGGTCTCGAGTCGTAGTCTGATGGTCTCGAATCCACTGTTAACAGCTGTTTATTGTGATAATAACCGAAAACTCGAAATTTTAGGGATTGTGGGATAATGTTTCCTGTTTTATTGCAGATCTAAACTTATCAAAAGATTCCGAAAATAATAACTGATTATCCTTTAACAGTTTTCGGAAACTTTAATAGATAAAATTAAGATCAAAACAGAAAAAAAAAACACCCACTAATCCAAATCATATTCCAAAACTTAAGGAATTTTCGAGTTTTACTTAGAACAAGTGATGAACCCTAAAAATAAAAACATAATTCTGGGATCCGAAACCTTAAATTTTAGACTTTTATTAACAGATTTCGGATATTAAGGTTTGCCCATTATAGTCTCGAGTCAATTTATCAAATTATACTTTTCCGAAAACAGGGATTTCGGCAACAAGGACTCGAAACAGCCGTAACATATATGGCCTTAAAACTTTTCTGTTTTCCAGATTATGATCCCAGAATGATGGATACGAAAACAGAACTGATTTATCAACACTTGCTCTGATACCACATGTTGATCAGTTCTGTTTAAACATAATGGAAAACATGAATAACATACCTGTTACAGCAGACAGGCCAGTAGAGAATCCAGTCAGAGATGCAGCCATTGAGTTCGACATACTTGTCAGGATGATTTGGTTCCTCCTTAGGGTGTAAGGTGATGATGGTGATGAACCGAAACTAGGGAGGGTTTCGGTTGAGAGAGAGAGTCGGTTATGATGTTATGAAGGTTGTGTAATTTACTAAGTTGTGTAACCTTTAAACTCTCTAATGATCACCTTATTTATACACCCAAGAGGAAACCTAATTAGTTAATAAGGGTAGTATGGTCCATCAACAATTACAAACTAATTATTAATAGGTTGTTAATATATTTTGATCTAATATAATATAAATGATTATAAAGGCTACAAGATTAAATATTACATTAATAATATATTTAATCTCACATCAAATTCTCTTTCATGCACATTTATGTTGAGAATCTTATCCCGTTATTTGAAGTTCATTTTAACACAACTTATCTTCATGTGAAGTTCTCATCATAACTAAAAAAACAAAACCCCATATATTATTAATTATATATACAATATTCCTTAACGTATAATATTAAATTACGCATGTTCTAAAACTCAAAACTCTAATTACGCACGTTATAAAACTCAAAACTCTAATCACACATGTTAAAAACCATAATAACGCATGTTGAAAAATCATAATCATGCATCATTAGGTTTTTCAGCATGCGTGATTAGTGGAGAAGCTTGAAATTTCCGACCGGGGGGGGGGGGCGAAAACATATATACCAAAAGATTTCTATACGAAAACCACATATGTTACATTACTTAGCGAAAAGTTCGGGGGGTCGGGCGCCCCCGGCCCCTTCTAACCTGCGCCAATGTGCGTGATTTATGGTTCTCAACATGCATGATTAAGGTGTTTTTATAAGGTGCATAATTTCATATTGTACGTTAAGCAATATTATACGTTAACATGCCCCTATATATCTTATATATAAATAATTATTTGTATCCAAATTCAGTACGAATTGACATTTTAACTAATTTTCTAACACTAGTTTGATCCAATTTCCACCTTGAGGAGAATGTGTCCCATGCATGTTAAATTACTTTGCAAACACATAGGATTACGTTTCTTGATCTTTTATCACATCTATTAATTAGAGTGGTGATCAGTCCCTCTCTTACGAGTCATGTAAGTTATAATGCTACGCTCTGGCGGATTTGGAGAGCTCGAAATGCGGCGGTTTTTGACAAAGTCCCGTTTAACGTCATCAAAGTGGTAGAAGATATCAAAGAAGACTCGTTTTTGTGGATAAAGTTTAGATCAAAATTTAGTGGGCTTGTTTGGGAGAGATGGCGTGACTTTAATGTGCGAGACATAATCTTGTAATTTTGTTTTGTCTCCTGGGATTCCCAGTTTCTTGCTGGCCCCTTTGTTCTATTTTGTTTGTTTTAATAAAATAGCCGCCGTTCGAAAAAAATATGTAAGTTATAATGGAAAAAGGGTGGGACAGATACAATATTATTAATTATATACTATATTAAAACACTAAGGCTACTCGATGTGGGGGCGTCCTAGCCCCGTCGAGCCCCGGCACCGCCTCGAAACACCGTTTCCGTAGGACCGTCCCTGTCGAGATCGTCCTCCTGCAGACGTTCTTGCCGTGCCCCTTCTCTCACACACACATATACATACAACACACACACACACACACACACACACACACATATATAGGCCCATCCTCTATTTCCCTAGGTCCATCCCTTTCCTGCTCATCCTCACACCCATCCTACGGCAGAGCATCTTTTGAGGACTACCTTCCTCCACACCGAGCAATCTAATGGATAAACAAAAATCCAGGTGGGTTCGTGGATTAACCAGTTTATTTTATGAATTATATATATAGTAGAGAGTTCAAATGAAAATAATTTTTTTGTAAGAACATAAAACAATAAGTTTCAATCAATAAGAATCCTTCATTTTACTTTATTTAATATTTGCATTTAATTTTAATATAAATGTATATTTGTAAACTTACATATATCATTAATTTGTAGTATTCCTTTTTAATAGCTAACTACATTAAATTTGTAACTTATTTTCAATATATATATATTTTTTTAAATAAAAAAGAAATTAATTTAGAGTGTAGGACAAATTACTAGGTGTGTAGGGTAAATTACGAGTTGTGTAAGATAAATTTAAATATGTGTAGCATAATTTCAATATATATATATATATATATATATATATATGTGTGTGTGTGTGTGTATGTATGTATGTATAATGGATTGTATCCGTGGGTTGATGGGTTGAAGTTTACATAAACCTGCAAAATTAGACACGAACCTGAGTACGAAATGAATTTCGGTAAGCTATATGAACCGGAACCGGAATAATCTAAAGACAAATTTTTTTTGGCATAAAGTTAATACTGCCACACCCCCAAAATCCACACGCGGAGTATCACCGCATGGAGGCGTGACATGACCAGGATCAAGCCACCAATCATATCGAACAATGTAATTAGTAAATGTAATTCAACCAAACAATATGAGAGGTGTTCAAAACAAAAGTATAGTATCAATGTTTAGCGGAAGCATAAATGTAAAACCCAACATAAGTAATAAGTTTGAAATGTCATAAACGTTTAACATGGCATCCACGATCCATGTCCCACAACGACTGTGCCTCCCCGTGCAAGCTCCATGAGTACCTAACGACCTGCAAGGCATGTAACAACGAGTCAACAACAAAGTTGAGCGAGTTCACAGTTGGTTGTTTAGTTATAGTATTCGTTCATAAATCATTTGTTCGCTTGTACCAGGTATCGTATTAATTCGTATCGCGGTCTCCCAGACATGTGTGCGAAGGTTAGTGGGGGTTTCCCATGTATCCTAGACTAGTAGTATTTGTATTTGTATCGCGGTCTCCCAGACATGTTTGCGAAGATTAGTATTCGTATCGCGGTCTCCCAGACATGTTTGCGAATATTAGCATTTGTATCGCGGTCTCACAGACATGTGTGCGAAGATTAGTGGGGGCTTCCCGTGTTTTACTAGTCTAGCTGTATCTATAGGTGTCCTACACCTAATGAGGTCAGTGGTACGTATTTCAGTAGTGATGTAAGTACAAGTAATCATTCAATCCCATTCGCAACCTCGGGAATCCCATGCCTTGGTAAGAGTGTGAACTCACCTTTGCTTTGCTCGGAAGTCAATTTACTTGTGTTATGTTGGTCAAACAAGCCCTATTTATGGTTACCAAGTTTTAATCAGATTCGTATACAAATATTTCACGTATTGGCACACCTTACAAAATCAAGTAGCATACAAGGTACCACACATCATATAAGTACACGTATTTAACACATGGCCTACAACTCGGAACATCACATATAAGCACACGGGCCGTGTATCAATTTATAACATAATAATATATATTACAATCTAATTACATGTTCCAGGTGTGCGGTGCAAACGATATAACTTACAATCAGCTACATCATATTCTCTTCTGAATCACACACCAACAGTTTGTATTCAATATCCTAAAACACAATCATAACATCTTTCCTAGTATGTAATAATACCTCAATGTATCAAAGAATGTGGCCAATTACAACTACTCATTAAATAACCTTTAAAGTCACGGCACATATACATAACCAATGAATCATCATCAACGAAAACATCACATGGGCCGCCCTTTTTTTTGGGCCGACATATGTACAGTGGCGGCTGGCCTAGTGGAGTTAACCTTGGGTTTTTTGGTTAACAAATCAAATCATCATCAACAAGTTGCGCCGCCACCCCCTTTTGAATAGAAAACCCAATTCTACTAAATACATAGTTTGAAACCTTTAGCGACGAAGAATTACTATTAACGACTTTTTGAACCCGATTCAAAAGTCGCACAGCGTCAGGAGCGAGACCACCAAAGGTATCAAACGCAAACGGGACAAACACATGTTGATTCTCTAGGCAGGCTTTCTCATGTTTTGCCACTTTGCTCGCCTCTGCCTTAAGCACCGCTTGCCCTACGGCAAAGCCCTTGTCCTTGAGCCCGACAAGGGGGGAGACTCCAGTTAGATCTACACAAGCGTGTTTTCCCCCTTCCCATCCAAACACAAGGATGTCCGCCGGACGTAAAGTGGACCTCCCCTCTAAGGGGTCACTCAGGAAATTTACTGGAGCCTCCTTTTTGGCAGAGATCCCGGCCCGCTTAAGAACATCGCATAACACATCTCTCACCCAATCATGCCGATATTTAAACCCTGGTAGCTCTTTACAGTGGATCGCGTGCTCGCCGAAAGAATCCAAACACGCTTTGCGGCATACCGGACATGGATCGTCAACTGGGAACAAAGGAATCATCAGTCGGTATCTAAGGATAGCACGGTATTCCACAGCCGACATGTGTTGCCCCAAGCCTTCAATAGGTGCGACAGACAGAAAATCCTGAGCATGTGGGGCACGTAGACATTCAAACACAGCTCTTTGCCGAGGGGATAAAACAAACTTCTCTTCAAACCTCTTGACAATTTCGCCATATAAGGCATTCGCCAGAATTTTCTGGGATTTAGGAGGGGCGGTGTCTTTAATGTAGAAACCGCCAATATCAAGGTCGGGAAGAGAACTATGCAAACGCTCCAACGCACTCCTGTAATCGGAGTCTAAAACATCCCCACCACATTCTCGGAGTATGTGGTCTTGTAAACCCCAAGATTGGGCCCTTGAAGCCACGAAAGCATATGAAGAGGCATCCTCGGCCGTACAAATCCCTAAGCCTCCGAACCGGGTCGGGAGAGAAGCCAGCCTCCATTGGAGATCTCCAAAAAAGGCACCCCCACAAACAACAATATCCTCTAATGCTCCCCGGAGGCCTTCATCAAAAACAGAGACAGCTCCCCCGACCAAAGAAGGTTGACACGTTCGAAGACCAAACAATAATTTAGCAACACCCATACAAGAACGAAGTAAGAGGAGCTCGCTCTGAGGGTCCCGTAGGCGTTTAAGGCACCTCATCAGCTCGACTGCACAGTTCACTCTTTTAAGAGCCATACTACTAATAAACTCTGCATCACGACTAACGGCACCCCCCAAGGAGTTTCACACCCAGCACCGGTCTCCCAATCCCATGAGGGAATAAGCCTTTCTGAACCTTTACACCATTGCAGGTTGGCCAGAAAACTTCAGTCTTCTTTATATTAAGTTGAAGCCCTAAGGGAGGACCCTCGGCTCTGATGATGTCTAAAGCATTAGCCACTTGGGTGGCATCTCCAATAAACGTTCCATCATCTAGGTACCAGGCATGAAATAAAAGTTTGCAGTGATCCCTTATTCGGTGAACAAGGGGGTGGAGAACAAGGGCAAAAAGGATGGGCCCCAAGGGGTCCCCCTGCTGAACGCCAGTAGTAGACCAAATATACTCATCCCCCACATATAATCTAGCTGGTTGACCATATAAAAAATCTACCCACGTAGAAATAGAAGGACACCTTTTCCTTACCTCGTAAAGAAGGGCTGTCCTATCAACCAAATTAAAAGCGTTCGAAAAATCGACAGTAAGCATAGCAAGAGACCCATCTTGGTGGTACTCATTAAGGAACCTGTTCGCACTATGAAGAACGGCCTCTGCCCCACACGGAATCCCTACCCCAAACTGGAAATCGCCAAGGTATTTGGCCATCTCCTTCCCAACACCTTTCATGGCCACCTTGGAGATCACCCTCCTCCAAATCGACCCAACAGCGATAGGCCTAATCCCATTATCCGGTTTGAGAAGAGGTGTAAGAGGAGAAGAAGCAACAAACTCCGCCAGACTCCTCGGGCACCTCCCCCCCAAGCACAAATTAACCATAGCTGAAGTAGCCCTAAGCAGACTATTAGCGATCACAGATCCATCCCCACAAAAAGCATCTAAAAGATGTTGGGCCCTTAAGCCGTCTCTCCCGCACGACGTACCTTTGGGGAAAGATGTAATACACCCGAGCACGCAATCGGACTCCACCACAAGAGGAGACTCAGAAGGCAAGGAGGCAGGCATGGAAGGAGGGGGCATACATGGGTGCTTAGCCACTAAAGCCTCCAGAGTATTCTTATTGAGAGGGGCGACCCCCGAGGAGCATAAAACCTTAACCGCTGCAGTGAAATGACCATCAGCAACCTTACGTAAACATTGTTTCACATTGGCCCCCCCACACTCATTATCATTCTCAGTGCCCTTTTTGATTCCATCCGTAACCCCCCTCGCGGGTTGATCAAACAACGACTGGACAAGAGTGGCAAAACCCTCACGATCACCCCACTGAGCCAAAGACCGCTGGATGCTAAGGCATTGGCCCGTCTTCCTATTGCCCGACCTCTTGTCCTGACGACCGACAGGCTTGAACACCCGCAAGGTGCAACGTGGTAATATCAAAAGTCGAACCCATGCCTCAACAGAATCAGGCATAGCAACCACCTTGTCCAAAGCTGCAGTTAAGACTTGGGCAAATGCCATACGACAACTAAGGGGGATACTCTTAACAGTCTTGATGGGGAGAGAGAAAACACGGTCAAGCAAAGCAATATCTACACCCAACTCTTCCGACGAGGTATAAACGTTTTCAACACCGGGTCTAGTGATGCCAACGATAAAACCCTGTTCATCTCTCTCACCTGGCACAAACCGAATAACCTTATCCTCATGGTGGCACGCCCGACTGAAAGCATGAGGGCACATACACTCACCACATAACCATTGTCCGGACACCCTCAAAGCTTCACAAACAGAGGTAAAAAGATTAAGATCGTCAGCAATTGCACATCTCAAATAATCTTTCCTCTCGTCTGAGCCAAAATGGTGACTCTTGATATGTGCCATTAACCTTGGGAATCCCTTAGCCCCCACCAAGCCATCGGGGCAACAATGAAACCGTCGGAAAGGACAAGGCCAGAAACCACTACCATTAGAACCAACCATAACAAAACTAAGTAAGCGGAGTCGACACTTAGATAATGTCGCATACGCCACCACCAATAAAGAAAACCCAACCCAAAAAAGAATCGCAACTGATAGGTCAAAAGGTAATTGAACCGCTACGCTAAAAAAACCCCGAAAAAATCACCTAGGCATTTCGTCGAACACCTTGCGTGCGAAAAAGAAAAACATAAAACTTGAAGAGGTAAACGGCTTCTTTCTCTGGAAAAACATCTTGCAATGCCCTGTAAACTTAGATCGAAATGGTAAAGTGGTTCGTCGGCGGCGGGAGTGTTCGGAAGTTGGTTTCGCCGGCGAGAGAATGTGGTACGAAACAGAGTGTGTTATATGAGTTTTAGGGTTTGAAAACTTCAAATCATTCAATAAATATAACTATGATCAGGAAACCATCCAACTCTAATATGATCTAACAGTGATAAAACACTCACCCAGATAAGGAATGCGAGAGAGAGAGAGAGAGCCTAGCACTAGGTAGGAGATGTTTCGAGTTGGAAGTTTATCTCGTTACCATGGCTGTCGTCGTTCGCGTGTGCGTGTGTGTGGAAGGAAATTAGGGTTTCCAACAAGAAGAGGAGGGTGTATACGAACATCACTGATGCGTATTGGGCTGGGCCCTACTATATCTTGATTGAAGGCCCATATGACGAAGAGTTGGTTTGTGACGAAATCTCATATGTATAGGTATTAAGTTCATAGAGAAAACAGTTGTTTCGTAACTTAACCAATCAATAATACAATGACATATTATAGTAATGACAAAACAAACATGTGCAAAAATCATATAAATAAATCACAAAACAAACATGCACAATAATCATATAAATAAGTTACGCAAACACCGGTGTGAAACAAGTATGTGTCGAGAAAGATCTTGAATGTTCGGGTTGTCACAAATACTCAATCCTTTTAAGCTATAACATAAGACTTATATATATATATATATATACACATACATACATACATACATACATGAACCTTAAGAACCACCCTTATTGCGAGAACCAATATGAACACAAAATAAAATCTAAAAGAAATCAAAAAGCACTCAAATTTTTTTTTTAATATTTTTAAAAAAAAATCGCTATATTTAATTAGCAAAAAAAAAACTTTTTTTTTCAAGTAACAGTTATCCATGCACATTTGCATATGTATCATTACTTCGACAAATTCCGTAATACGTTATTGGTAATAGACAATTGAACTTTAATTTATAATACCATCAGTAATACACTACTTTTTACATTACCAATATTCAAAATGCACATGTGGATCATTATGTATAACCATGATATAACGTGTTTTGGTACAAAAAGTTTGTGATTTTGAATGAAGAAGTAGGCCCATATACATGTTTTTTGGTTAGTTACATCTAGTGGTTGATGGTTTGGTTATAGTTGTCAATTTATGATGTAATATGTTGATTGGATGGTATAAATGGTGTTGATATACATGTAATAAAGTGGAAATATTGGTAATGGTATTGTATTATGGATGGTATGAGGTAATGGTATTGTATTATGGATGGTAGAAGGTAATGGTAGTGTATTATGGATGGTATGATAGATGAAAGGGAAAGTGTATTCAAAGTAGTGTACCAAAACATCTTATTTCATGTTGATACATATAGATGCACATGTGCATTTCTATTATTTGTAATGTAAAAAGTAGTGTATTACATACGGTAGTGTAAATGAAATTGCAGTTGTCTAATATTTGTAATGAATTACGGAATTTGTCAAAGAAATGACAAAAATGCACATGTGCATGTTTGTGTATTATGGATGAAATGATAGATGAAAGAGAAAGTAGTGTACCTACACACCTTATTTCATGTTGATACATATAGATGCACATGTGCATTTCTAATATTGTTAATGTAAAAAAGTAGTGTATTACACGTGGTAGTGTAAATAAAAGTGCAATTGTCTAATATTTGTAATGAAATACGGAATTTGTCAAAGAAATGATATAAATACACATGTGCATGGATAACTTTTACTCGAATTTTTTTTTTTTTGAAACAAAATATATCGATTTTTACAAAAAAAATAGTAAAAAATTTTTTTGGTGTTTTTTAGATTTTTTTTAGGTATTACTGTCTGTGTTCACACTGGTTCTCGCGGTTCTCACAATAAATGGTGGTTCCTAACGGATCATTCTCCTATATATATATATATATATATATATATATATATATATATATATATATATATATATATATATATATATATATTGGGAGCTTCATTTGAGAAAAAAAAGAACAAATGGTACAATTGTAAAATATGAAATAGTTTTTCTTTTATTTCATTTATTATTATGTTTGACAAATTAATTAGTCATAAATATTATCATCCTCGACACGAAATTATTTTGCCTACACATATCAAAAGTTATCTATACATTTCGAAATTTATCCTATAAAATTGAAATTTATCTTACACAACTCGTAATTTATTCTACACACCTCGTAATTTATCCTAAACTATAAATAATTTTTTATTATTATTATTTTCTGAGAAAATATATATTTTTAAAATAAGCTTCAACTTTAATATAGTTAGTTAATAAAGAGAAAGACTACAAATTAATGATATATATAAGTTTACCAATATACCCTTATAATAACATTAAATGCAAATATTAAATTAAGTTAAACTAAGCATTTCTATTGGTTGAAATTTCTTTTTTTTTACTTCTTACAAAGAATTTATTCTCATTTGAACATTCCACTATATATATATATATAGAGAGAGAGAGAGAGAGGGGGGGGGGGGGGGCTTTATCGTACAAAGGGTAAGATCGAATAAAAAATTGATTTTGCCTAAGTAGGATGAGAAATAATCTTAACCATTTATTTTTCAAATCAATGGTTAAGATCAAAGTGTAGGAGAAAGGAGGAGTGTAATGGTATCTTGGGAAAATCGTATTTATGGACTATCTCTCTCCACATGCAAGACACATGCATATTCCACCCCCATTTTTTAAACGTTCATAGCTTTTTTATACGACATTATTTTTTCATAAAAATTTCACCGTAAAATCAAGCATTTTTTTATCTTTATTTTGAGTACCATATTGCTATATAAAATATGAAGAGTAAAAAACCCACTAAAATGTGTTGTATTTCTATGTTGTATAACATTTTTTGTGCTGGATTTTTTTACTATATTTTTGTGTTAAATTTTTTTGTGCTGGATTTTTTATCTTAAATTTTTTTTTCTCAATTTTTTGTGATAGATTTTTTTGTACTACATTTTTTTGCTTAATTTTTTCGTGCTATATTTTTTGTACTAGATTTTTTTGTGCTATATTTTTTTGTACTACATTTTTTGTGCTAGATTTTTTTGTACTAGATTTTTTTTATAGTTTTAAAAAACAAAAGGTGTGGCACATGTCATTTCACTCCTATTTATAAGGACCAAAATGCCCTTCATTCCTACTTATTAGGAGTGCCACATGTTATCATCACAATCCTTTTTGGGCTACTTAGGTAAAATTCACTTTTTAGTGGATCCTTCCCCGTACAATACCACTATCGTACAAAGGGTATGCGATAACCACAAGATCATCACTTCTCAAACGCGGTGGCAAGATAGTAATATTCAAATATTTAAACAGAAATCAAACAGAAGGGATAGAATTGTCAATTGCAACTCTCTAATTCCCGATAACTTAATTGAGAGATTTCAAAATCAAAACGAATTTTAAGCCCTAAATCTCCCTTTCATTTCATCAATCAAGACAAATTGAGAGACAATTTCATCCTCTTCTCTATCTGGATTCTGGCGCCGATACTGCTGCCGATTAGAAAAAGAGAGCCAACGAAAATGATGATTACAGAATTGGGAGGTAAGCCTTGGATTTAATGATCTTTTATGGTTTGGTTTTGAACAATAACCACCCAAAATTGATACGATTGTTAACTATATTTCAGTTGTACGGGAGAGACAGAGCAAAACAAACAACAGGGTACAATCGACGAAGATGAATCAAGGTTCTTCCATATATACCATAGCTAGAGTTTTTTTTTATAACGTGTGTTTGACCTGTTAGAACGTGTGTTTATTCATAGTTAGGGTTTTATAACGTGCGGTGCTTATTTTATAACGTTCGGTTCATTTTTTAACATATTTTTTTATAACATGCGGCTGTAAATTTTATAACTAAGGGTCTTTTTTATGTAGAAGTACCTGATAATGACGAGCTGGGCTCAAACTCAAATCTTTTTTTTTTGAACGGCCAACAGAATCAATCCCGAGCACTCTCGGGGCACCCACTGGACAAACGGAGTACTCCGAGAGTAACCCGAGTCCACCCGCCCGTAGGCACGCCAGTAGAATTACCGGTAAAACCCGTTTGGCTCAAGAATCCAACCCAGGTTTCCATGGGTCTCCTATCATTGTCCACCAGTGCCTCACTCTACACCAAGTGGGAGTCGAACCTGCGTCTCTCAAAAGAAATGCAAGCCCTCCACCACTTAATCTAGAGATCATTTGTCACTCAAACTCAAATCTTTAACTTCCCTTTCTTTGCCAATTGAGTTATAGCTCATTGGGAATTGGCTGTGCTATTTAATTGGATTATTCGCTCAGATATAGCACGTGGGAAACCAATATCTCCTATCGCAAGTGACTTATTTTAATTTTATGCAATTAATATATAAACAGATATGTTCAAAGTGTATCTTTTCTTATTAATGTCCATATTAAATGTAAAAATCCTTTTTATTTTAAAACGCATGAACATTCATGCATCTAGATGGATGATTGTACCTTTTTTATTAATACGATTCCAAAAAGGTTTTAAAATTGTAATTAAATATGCATTTATGTGGATTGTGTGGTCATGACAAAGGTGAAAACAGATATCCCTTCAAGGCTTCTTCATGTGAGGACATCAACCATACTCCTATATATACACACACACCTTTGATCTAGAGACATTCAACTTCAAACTCAAAAACTGTCAAAATGAAAACACCAAATTCAATAAGTCAGTTATTGGGGATTGTTTTTGTGTTTGCTTTGTTCATAATATCCAACGGAAGAACGTTAGGGACAAACCGCCAGTTCATCAAAGCCGTTAATCTTGGAGGCTGGCTAGTCACCGAAGGCTGGATAAAACCTTCTCTTTTTGATTCGATACCGAACAAAGATTTTTTGGTTTGTTTTCGACTTAAGTTATGTGTTTTACTAAAAACAAAAATGAAAACAAGTTAAGCGGCTGTTTTTTTCTTGTTCTGTGTTCGTTTAACTTGTTTTCAGTTTGGTTTTGCTATCTAAAAGGGAGTTACGCCGCAACTTGATGCCCGTTTACCTACCACCCTATTTTTAATTCCTATTGAAATACAAACTTAAACTTTATTGAAAATAATAAATATACTTTCTTAAAAAAATAAAATTAAAAGGTTCATTTTCTTATTCTGCTTCTATTTAACTTGTTTTCACAGTGAAAACAAGTTAACAAACGCATAAACCTGATTTCTTTGTCGATTCGTGTTGCCTGATTTTGACTCTTGGTTAAAAAAAAAAACTAAATATGAATTGAACGTCACTAGGATGGAGCTTCACTTCAGTTTAAATCGAGAACGATAGGAAAATTCCTTGCGGCAAAGCTCGGCGGAGGTACAATCATCGTTGCAAACAGTTCATCGGCTTCTGACTGGGAAACTTTTAGGGTAATTACATTTGATGCTAAGGTGTTTTAATTTTTGTTTTCTCTTTTCTGATTTAATTTGTTTTGTACAGTTGTGGAGGATCAATGAGACTAGTTTTCATATACGGGTGTTTAACAAGCAATTTTTAGGACTTGACTCAACCGGAATAAATTTGGTTGCAATTTCAACAGATTATAAAACATCGGGTGTTTTCGAGATTATTAGAAAATCCGATGATCCGAGTCTTGTTCGGATTAAAGCACCAAATGGGTCCTTCTTACAGGTTCTTTTACCACCAATTTGTACTTGTTTGGTTACTTATTGTTCTTGACAATTGATTGTTATCAAGTAAGTTTCACTGACTCTCATTTTCATGTCATTTGTGTGTGATTAAAGGCGAAAACTCAAGATCTCGTGACTGCCGATTCTAAAGGAGATGGGCACTGGAGAGACGATGATCCTTCGGTTTTCAAGTTGACGATATCGCAAAGATTGCAAGGAGAGTACCAAGTGACTCATGGTTACGGTCCTTCAAAAGCGCCACAAATCATGAATGTATGGTTTTTTTTTTCTTTTTCTTCTTGTTTTTTTATGATAAACAAATCATGAATGTATGTTTTTTTTCTTTTTCTTTCTTGTTCTTTTATGATAAACAAATCATGATTATGTTTTTTTTTCTGTTTCTTCTTGTTTTTTTATGATCAAAAAATCATGAATATGTTTTTTTTTTCTTCTTGTTTTTTTTATGATAAACAAATATTGAATGTATGTTTTTTTCTTTTTCTTGTTGTTTTATGATAAACAAATCATGAATATGTTTTTTTTTCTGTTTCTTCTTGTTTTTTTATGATAAACAAATCATGAATATGTTTTTTTTTCTTCTTGCTTTTTTATGATAAACAAATCATTAATGTATGTTTTTTTTCTTTTTCTTTTTGTTTTTATATGATAAACAAATCATGAATATGTTTTTTTCTGTTTCTTCTTGTTTTTTTTTTATGATAAACAAATCATCAATGTATGTTTCTTTTCTTTTTCTTCTTGTTTTTTTATGATAAACTAAAAATGGACCATATTTAAGGATATGTTGTTTTTTTTATGATAAACAAATCATGAATGTATGCTTTTTTTCTTTTTGTTTTTATATGATAAACAAATCATCAATGTATGTTTTTTTTTTTCCTTTTTCTTGTTTTTTTATGATAAACTCAAAATTGACCAGATTATAGGTTATTTTGTTTTTTTTATGATAAACTAAAAATGGACCTGATTATAGATTATGACAAGTGATCATTGGGGCCGTGAAATTTTCTAAATGTCAAAACATGAGTTTAATTTACGTTTTCTTGAGAATATTGGGACATGAATTTAGTCTACTTCAATAAAACTCCTAAAGTCAAAGGTTTGACTTTTGACTTTGACTAAAATAACATTTACTAAAACAAAATTTCCTAAATGTCAAAACATTCATTGGATCATTGGAACACATTCATAGTAGAAGAGGATTTCAACTTTATCGCTACGAGCGGTTTAAACGCCGTGAGAATTCCAGTCGGATGGTGGACCGCCAGTGATCCAACACCGCCAAAGCCTTTTGTAGGAGGTTCTTTGCAGTACCTTGATAAGGCATTCTTATGGGCAACGTATGCATATATTCTTTTCTTTTGTTTCATGCATAGACTGTTATTATGGAAGCGATATACTAAGTAATATAACTTTGTATTTGACAATTTCTATGATAGAAAATATAACTTGAAGGTGATCCTCGATCTACATGCTGCACCGGGCTCCCAAAATGGTTATGAGCATAGCGGTTGTCGCGATGATTCTATTGAGTGGGGCCTAACGGAAGAAACTATACAAGAAACGCTTCGTGTCATTGAGTTCTTCACTGCTAGGTACGCGAACAATCCAAGCTTATACGCCGTTGAGCTCTTAAACGAACCCAGGGCAGATGGGGTATCACTAAGCGTATTGACCAAGTATTATGAAGCTGGCTATAAGGCTGTACGAAAGCATGCTCCGAATGCCTTTGTGCTTCTATCAAACCGACTTAGTGGTGATTCGAAAGAACTTTTACCAGTTGCAAGTGGAATGACGAATGCTGTTATTGATGTTCATTACTACCATCTATTTAATGACATTTTTAACAATATGACTGTCGAACAAAATATTGAGTACGTTAGAACAAACCGTTCTGAGGAACTACAAGCCATTACAACATCAGCTGGACCACTTACTTCTGTGTGTAAGTTTTTTTTAACTTCCTTATGACGCATCTTAATTTGATGATACGATTTTCTAATTTTTTTTTTTTAATTTTCTAGTCGAATGGACGTCCGAGTGGAAAGTAAAAGGAGCCACTAAAGAAGAATACCAGAGGTTTTCAAAGGTTCAACTAGAAGTGTATGGACGTGCAAGCTTCGGGTGGGCTTATTGGACACTAAAAAATGTTGAGAAGCATTGGAGTTTCGAATGGATGATAAAGAATGGTTACATTAACCTTTAGAATGTATCAAAATTGACCATTTAGTTTTGAGTTAAATAAATTGAAGTATACAAACATTCATCCACATTGGCAACTTGTGCACAATCATAAAAAAGTGGACACTCTTTTATGAGTACACTATACTAAATAATAAAAAAGTTATATTTATAAAAATCATATGTATTGTACGGGTTGAATAAATATAATTTTATATACCAAATAAAAAATATCTTTAAAACCATTTGTATTATACGGGTTGAATAAATGTAATATTGTTTACCAAATAATAAAAAAAAGTTATATTTTTAAAAACTCTCGTGTATTACACGAGTTGAATAAATATTATTTTATACACCAAATAATAAGAAAATTATATTTAAAAAAACTAACGGATATACTCGGTACGCGTTAGATATGATGATTACCTTATTGAAAAGAAGATCCAGTGGTCAAACATGTTATTCAAGAAGCAAATAATCAGTCATTTGAGTGATAAAATATAATTATATAAATTGTATTTAAAAAACTCGTATTAAATCTAATTTTATATATAAAGTAATATTGAAGGTTATATACAATTTGTTTAAAAATTAAATAGTAATGAAAATAAAAATAAATAATATATTATCACAAAGTTTGGTTTTGGTGATAAATAATTTGTCTATTTAAAAATCTCTTAAATTAACAATTTAAATTTAATGATAATATTTTATTAGAAAACTAAAAGTATTTTATTCAACATTTAAAGTAGGATAAGATTTTTTAGTTAATATAAGATAGAAAAAAATATATATGATTGAACAGTTAGGGTAAAAAGAAACTAAAAATTGTAGCTATTATATAACACCTTAGGTAATATAAACAATGAAGATAATATAATATAAAAAAATCAAATAAATAATATTATAATGAGAAGTATATATTAAATTTAAACTAAATAATAATTATCTATAGTTAAGTAGAAGAGATTAAACTAAATAATATTTAGTAGGAGAGTTATCTATAATTAAGTAGAAGAGGTTAAACCAAATAATAATTATCCATAACAGATTAAACTAAATAATATTTAGTATGAAGGTTATCTATAATTAATTAGAAGAGATTAAACTAAATAATAATTAGAGTAAACTGCCATTTTGGTCCCTGAGATTTGGCCACTTTTGTCATTTTAGTCCAAAACTCTAACCTTTTAAATCTGGGTCCATGTGGTTTCACTTTTATTGTCATTTTGGTCCAAGAATCAAATCTGTTATTTGGCTATTAAAATCTAGTTATTTTGTCTTTTTGTTTAGGGGCAAAATGATCCATCTAATTTATTTCATATTTTATGTTTATGGTAGATCTTTTTAGTGGGAAAGTTATTTTATTTATTTCATATTTTATGTTAATAAAATGAAAATTTAAATTAACCATTCCATAAAATTTAACAAGTACAATGTTGCCCTAAACGGGACTTCTACCGAAATAACATGCCCACGCAGGGGCTTAACCAAACAACATACCCACGCAGGGGTCAACAGAAAGTCATGCCTACGCAGGGGCAGAATACAAAAAGATATACCCACACAGGGGTCAAAACAGAAAAACAGGCCCACGCAGGGGCTCAACTGAAAAGAGGGAAATACAGCCAACAATTGAAGGATTCAATGGTCCTTCTTGCTCTTCCCTTTTATTAAACTTGTCAATCCCTTAAAGAAGCCTTGTCGTTCCCTGCGATCTCTGTGAACTTCCCGCTCAACTTGGTCCAATCTTTGGAGAATTTCCTCCTGTTCTGGCGGGGAAAACCGTGGTACTTGCGGCTGCGGTTGCGGCTGATGTGGAGGTCGAAGAGACGGCTGTTGTTGGTATCCATATGCTGGGTATCCAACTCCCCAAGGAGTTCCGTAGGGCCCTTCGGGGTTAAGAGCATTATAGTTCCACGCCGCTAGATATGGGTCGATCTCAGCATAATTGAAGCTGGTGTGAGCCGGCTGCTCAAAGGGATTATACGCTGCTGGGCCAGCGTACGTGGGAATTGGGTTGTCAAAGCCCAACAGTGGTGGCATGGCATGTGTATAGTTCATTTCTGGGATGGGGTTTGAAGGTCCTCCCATCTGCTGGTCTTCTTGGAGTGGCGGGTAGTGGTTGTCACTCGATGGTTGAGGGGTGCTGATATGCACTCCTCCCCGCACGGACATCCGTGCGTTTGATCTCCTTCACCTCGGTGGCTCCGGAGGCTGTTGCTAAGGTGATGGTGATGGCGGGGTGACTGCCACAAAACGTGAATCCTCGGAAGGATCCTGCTGCTGATGAGGCAATGAATGGTAGGAGGGTGTAAAATACCATTCATACTGGTTAAACCTTGCTTGGTAACTGTCAGGACCACGGTAGGGTAAAATACCATTCATACTGGTTGAACCTTGCTTGTTAATATGTAATTAAACATCTCAAAACACAAATATCTAGAGTATATCAAATATGAAGAGTGGATTCCAACATATCTAATTGATTATGTGCTCAGAAATTAATGCTAAATAAATGTTTCTTGTATTTCTAAAAACAAATGGACAAAGTTTCGTTACACAGAGATAATTCAAGAACACATGCATTTCAAGTTATGAGAATCCAACCACACGAGTCCCTATTCATAGACGCATGACTCATGTGGTTGCTAGACTAAACACAAGCCTCATACGTACTCCTACACACAAAACACAAACATAACAATAACTCTGTCTAAATTAAACCTATGACACTTTCAAGATAACAGACACCACAAAAATAGCTACAGAAGTTAATGCACTAACAAACTCCCCCTTAGATGTAGTTGGTGTCTTCATCTTCCGGTCGTCAACTTTCCAGATTCTTCCAGCCAGTCTTCCAATCACTCCCAACATGGATTCCATCTGCAAAACATAATCTCACGACCTTCTAAAACTCTACTGCATACTCCTTATCCTTGATATCATACAAAACTGGATTAAAAAACATTGCTTCAATGTTAGACTCCGACATGTTTACTATCCACATAGGATCATATATTATGAGAGTTCTCCGGTGTTTTCTCTTGTATATCACAATGACTGCCTCACCTGTCCTCTCATAATAGTACCACCAGCTCATGTACTTGCACACATCCTGTTCATCTCCTTGAATTGATATTTTTTTCGATTTCTACAGTAATAGATGATCCCGTAATACTTGCATAACTTGAGAAAAACTTTAATATTGGTTAGGTAACAATTAAAATGATAATAATATAACTATGTTATATTTTACTATTTATAAGTGTAACATGACAACAAGAGTATGACAAGTCACAAGGTCCTAGATCCTCCTCAGCTAGAAGCTTCCTCTGGGTAACTACAAGCAAAGAAGCATCATTAGCCTTAATGTAGGAGGTGGCCTCCTTTGTTTAGACTCTGCCGTGAGAATCAGTAAAGGGTTCTCAAGGGTTCACAAGTTAAAACAAAATAAGTGTAGCGAGAGAATTCTAGAGAGATAGAGTAAATACCTTGTGTGATGTGAGGAGTGCTCTTATATAGGCAGGGTTTCCTGCCTGGCTAGTAACCTCCTTTACTACTCATATTCCCATTCGCCAATGATCTCTGGATCAAGTGGTGGAGGGCTTGCATTTCTCTTGAGAGATGCAGGTTCGACTCTCACTTGGTGCAGAGTGAGGCACTGGTGGGCAATAATAGGAGACCCAGGGAAACCTGGGTTGGATCCTTGAGCCAAACGGGTTTTACCGGTAATTTCACCGTCGTGCCTACGGGAGGGTGAGTTACCGGGTTTTCCCCGGAATTGGTGGTGGACTCGGGTTACTCTCGGAGTACTCCGTTTGTCCAGTGGGTGCCCCGGGAGTGCTCAGGATTGAGTTTGTTGGCCGTTCAAAAAAAAAACCCATATTCCCATTTGGGCAAGTCTTATCCTCCAAGATAAAACTTGTACATGTTGCCTTGCCTTTTTTGCCTTTTTAGTGTAAGTTCAGAGTTTATGTGTCTCAAGGAGACTTTAATGCTTTCAGATAATGTCACATCATGTTGACGTCCAGCCTTGGAAATTGAGATGTGTATAGTTAAGCTTCTGGCTTCTATTGCATACGTTCCAACTTCCTACTTATTGGTTCCAGCTCCGATGAGTGGTAGCTTCTGAGACCCACGTCATCAGCTCCATAGCCATAAGTATCTATAGTGTAGGTATGGGTGCTTATGAGTTAATAAAATTTATTAAAAGGCCAGACGTATGTCGAGTGTGTACGGATTTTACTACATTTTTAAGTACTTTTTTTACTCTTTTATCAAGCTTTAAATTTATAAAACACGATATAAACTATCACTCTCTACAACACGCTAGGGCAACTACACCCATCGTTGGCGTAGTATAGTGATGGTATGATACCGAGGTTGTCCAAAGACACAAGACCTTTTAATACCGGAATATTGTCGACGTCTAGTCTAACCAAAATTTGAATGAAGATTTGTTTAAATAAAAATAAAGAAACTAATTAAATAAATAAAAGAACAAATAGACAAGATAGAATCACTTGGTTCTGACTCGTCATTTATGTATCCTTTAATGATTTCCGCACTTTGGGTTTTTAAGAGATTATCTTAATTATAGTAGCATGTCCCTCTTTTGGAGGCAAAACTACCCTCAACAATATTGGTCTGAGTCCGCAGAGATACAGTCCCGCAAGGCCGGATTATTGAAAGATAATTAAGTAAGTTATTAATGCAAAATGTGGCATGTCCCTCTTTTGGAGGCCACGCTACCATTGGCCATATTGGTCTGAGTCAGCAGGGATACAGTCCCGAAAGGCCGGTTTAAAGTTTTAATAATAGTTTATTTATAAGGGATTCAATCCGTTCTTACATTCTCCGATTTGATGCTATCTGCCTCAAAGGAAGTCCTAATAAGCTTGAATCAAGTCCTCGCAGGATCTATACACTAAACGAGGCAAGAACTTTACCCAAACCATCCTTCTAACCCACTTCTAAGCAGTTAACGCGCTTTATATAGACCGTAAAGACACGAATGAGTGAATCTACAAAACATGAAGAGATGATAGAATAAAGTTCACTTTCAATATAAATAACTAGTTATTAAAGTCATTAATACATACCCAATTAAAAAGTTTGCCAAAGCTTGGAAATCAAAAGTAATACATAAATAACTTGTCTTCACCAAGTGATGTAAGAGATTAGCCAAGAATGGCCTTTGTTTGACAAAAACTCTTACTATCAATCTTGGATCCCGAGACTACTAAGATGGATGAATGTGGTGGATGATGGTAGTAGTGATGGTGGAATGGTGACAAGTGTGAGAGAAGTGGTTTGCCAAGGGATGAGTTGCAAGTGCGCCAAGCACCTCCTTTTATAGCTGAAAACAGTAGGTTTACACAGCCTAGTGCCTGGTGGGCACGACCCCATGTCCTTCTCCTTCTCTGTCTTCATTTAATGCACTTGTCAGTTCATCTGCTCACATGGCCCCGTGTCAACGGCACAGCCTCGTGGCCCTTGTACTTGCTGTACGAACCTAGATTTGCAAATCTGAGAGTTGACCACAGCCCGCGTCCATGAGACACGGCCCTGCGTCCTTTGTCGGCTTCTATTTGTCTTTTTCTTATGGGAATCTTGGGTGGGGCACAAATCCATGCCCGGCAGGCACGGCCCCGTGCTTGGGTTCTGGATTGTTGTTTTTGGTCTTGGGGTGAAGTTCGGAGGGTCGGTATAGTGTATCAACTTCCCTTCCTTCGTATGTATGCTGGTTTTTGCCGTTAATTTGTTCCTTTTGTACATTTAAGCTCTTTTAATCCAGAAAATCAAAAGTAAACAAAAAAAACACACTTTTTTCCAACATTAGTACGCAAACAAAGAAACACAATTTTTTCCAACATTAGTACTAAAGAGGGTTGTTTTTATACCTTATTTGATACAATTTATATGTTACATTTGGCGCATATCAGGGCCCAACATCTAACAATAAGTTGTATTAGAGTGAAGCTTATTTAGAAAAGTTATTATTTGATGCAACAAGAAGCTTCTTAGTGTAGACATGGAGTTTTGCTGCAAAAGACAAGAACTGTTAGGTCGACATGGGGAAACTGTGTGCTCGAAGCATTTTCTGTGCCAAGCTTTCAGCTAGGAGCTTTATGTGAGAAGTTATTAGCTGGAAGCTACTATGATGAAAATTGTTGTTAAAAAATTTGTTTTACTTCTCCTTATAGCTTCTTGTTATTGCTTAATACCTGCCACTTGCATCTGATTTGATGGGTTGGACGTTTGCTGCATGGGGAGGTATGATTACCCTAAGCTTTCAGCTGCCCAGCGGTTACATCCCAACCCTCCACCTATCTCCTTTTTCCATGGGGATTCAAAATTCGAAAACTGAATCCTCCTTAAATTTGTGTAACTGCCCTAATTCTTTAACCTCTTTCTGTTTTCTTCCTGAGCATACTCATCATCATACGGTGTGGTATCCTCATTCCCATCAACATTGATAGTCATATAAAAAAACTCAATTTCTTCTTTAGAGCTGCTGATTTCTACAATGTCATCCCATTTCCAGTTTAGCAAGTCTCTACTTCGTTTTCGCTGCTTCTCAAACTCTCCATCTGAATAATCGAAATAGGTTGAATGTAGGTGTGCTAAAACTCTAACATGAGAAATTAAACTAAAAATAATTATAACTTCATTATGTATTACCTTGTCACTGAATTCACGAGCTAGATGTGATTTGTAAGGACTAAATGGGCCGAACGAGATAATCTCTACACTGTCACTACATGTCTAAAATTAAGTAGAAACGAATAATAAATTAATATGATGATAATAAGTAAAAATTGATAAGATGATTAAAATAAACCTTTGCTTGTTCATTTGGCTGGTTGAGCAACATCTGTTGCAGGTCCTCGACGACAGTGTTAGTTTTCACAACCTAGAAGAGAGAACTAATAAAAGTAGACCCAAATTTTTCATGTAAATAGACGACATAAACATTAAAGCAAAATCAACATAAGTATTTATTGCATCTTACATGGACAGATTTATCACTTGTTTTATTTGGGTTTTTGTCCAAAATTTCGATTGTAGGTATTATTATTATTATTATTAGTATTATTATTATTATTATTATTATTATTGGTTATGAAGGGGGTCCCTATTATATAGGCTGAAAGACAAACTGTTTGTAGGAAACTGCAATCAAAACATGTTATGGGTTGTAAACTTTCATGGAGTTAGTGGAGTCATGGGGTTAGTGGAGTGATGGGTTGGTTAATCGGTTATCTTTAAGAAAATAACACTTGGAAATAATTAAACGGTTCTTGGATTTACACCAAATCTTTAAATAAATTAGTTCTCAAATTGCACCAAATCTTTAAATCTTTAAATAAACTAGTACCACTAACTATATGTAACTATATATGAAGGTTATCTCAGCCTAGACTGATGCAGCTGTCAACTGCTCGGGATTTGTCTCAACACGATCCTTCTGCCTATTGGACCTCGGTTGCGGCAGTGATCCCCAGATTAACGCAGTCACATCATCCTTCGAATGCTGAAATACAGCCACACACAAAAAGTGTGACTATATGTCTTTCGCCACACATATTTTTTTCAGGTCAAGTGTGACCAAAGCTCGAGTCATCGTAGGTATCATACGGCCACACACACTTTTTAGTGGCCGTAGAACATAAAAGTGTGACTAAAAGGTACAAACATTTTTTGGTTAAAATCTAAAATTTTCTCCATTAAGTGTGGCAAAAGGATAGCAACGGCCACATGTATTTACTTTAAGTGTGATCGTTACTATTATATAGTCACATAAATTACCAAAAAAAATTGTTTTAGCCACATCAATTAAAAAACGTGTGGCAAAAAGCGTTGTTGTTATCAAGCATTTTGCCCATTTAGTGTGGCTAAAGGGTAGAAACAGTCACATGAATTATTATAAGTGTGATCGTTTCTATTATATAGTCACATGAATTTACTGTAAGTGTGGTTGTTTCTGTTATACAGACACACAAACAAAAAAGAAAGTGACTGGTGTGGCTAATGATTGTTTATAGCCACACGAAATCTTGTAATTTTAAGTGTGGCTATTGTCTAACCTTTGGTCACACATATTTTTATTCGTATGGCGATTTCTATCATGTGGTTACACAAATAAGAAACAAAGTGACTATGGTGTGGCTGTTGTCTAACTTTTGGTCACATATATTTGTTTTTTCCATGACATTTACTATAATTTCATCACATAAACAAAAACAATGTGACAAATTGTGGCCGATTCTATTATCTAGTTACATTAATTTATTGTAAGTGTGGCTAAAAACGTTTACTAGACACAACATTTTTGTAATGTTAAGTGTGACTATTGTCTAACCTTTAGTCACAAATATTTGTTTTTCCCATAACTTTTGCTATAATTTCGTCACACAAACAAAAAACGATATCACGAAAGTGTAGCTAATGGTTATGTATAGCCACGTGTTGTAATGTTAAGTGTGGCTATTGTCTTACATTTGGTCACACATTTCTTTTTCCCATGACTTTTGTTATAATTTCATCACACAAACAAAAACAATATCACGAAAGTGTGGCTAATGATTATGTATAGATACATGAAATTTTGTAATTTTAAGTGTGTCTATTATCTAACATTTGGTCACACATAGTTTGTTTTTCCATGACATTTGTTATGGTTCCGCCACAAAACTGACGAAAGTGTGGCTAACTATTATGTATAGCCACATGAAACTTAATAATTTAAGTGTGACTTTTATCTAACTTTTTGTCACACATATTTATTGTGGCGTTATGTGGCCATTTTCGTATAATTAGACATTTTATTTTCAAATTTTTGTAAAATTAAAACATAAGTAACCACGAGAAAACCTAAAAACCAAATGACATTAACAATAATAAACCAAAATCCATACATAAGTTTTCAACTTAAAGACTAATTAAAGACATAAACTTCTAATCAAACCTATCTACAAAAGTTGCAAAGGAAATGCCTATACACATAAACTAAGAACTAATTCCAGGCTTACAAATTAAGACTACAAATGTATTTCCAGCTAGGTGTCCAAAAACAGGTCTGCAAAATTAAGTAAAATCATACATCAGAACAAATAAATTTCAGTTTTACACTTGAAGACTCAACTTTATTTATATGACTCACTTTGAAGAAGTTGTGATGGAGAAAACCTCCAATCCACAATCATCAGCAATCTCTCCAAGAGCATAGAATTGAGGAACAATGAACAAGTCGCCTTCTTCAACTTTACTGTGCAATGCAGGATTTCCTTCGCTACCCACAACCTTAATCCGACCACTTCCCTTACCGACATAACATATCTGGACCGATCCATCAGCAACATAACTCGACGCCAACATAGCACTGCCCTCCAACTTCACAAACTTTGCACTTAAACCAATCTCACTGAGCACCAGCAAGTCTCTTTTCTGTCAAGGAACTGACAGTTCCACCACATTTCACAACCACCTTACACGATACATCATCAAAGTTGGCATATAATTTACCTTTGGTGTGACTACTTTGTAACACCCCAAAACCCGAAGATTTATATTCGTTAAAATGTTATGATATGGTACATTAAGAAATAAATGACTAGGTTATTTAACCTAATAAGGTGTATGATAAAAACTAATTAGAAGATGAAAGTTGTGCCAAACATGTTTAAGTGGCAAACATTGAGGGGTTAAATGGAATAAGGTGAAAGTTAGGTTACTAAATAACAAAACACACACACAAACACACATAGTGTGTTCGTGAAAGAGCAGGAAGCTCCCATGGAGCCAAGAACCCTAACTTCATCTATTCCCTCAAATTGGAAGGCTAAACGAAGCTCAAATTCATAACCAAACACGGATTAATGATCACCTTCACAAGGGGATCGTAAGGTATGTCTTAGATTCTAGATTGGTGATGATGCACGAAATGGGTTATGTTGTAAATCACAAATTTGTTCGAAATTGAGCATGAGTATGTGTTAGATTCATCATTTGGAACATGGATTATGCATGAATTAGGTTAATTTGATGTTTAAGGGTGAAACCCATTAGTTATGGTAAGAATGATGATTTGAATCATCATCCATGTCTAATTCTTGTTGAATGTTGATGTATTTTTATTTGTATGATGGATTCTTGTTAGAGGAATTAAAAGAAATGTGATACTAGTATGTTTGATGTTCATGCATGTATGATCCATGTTGATTAGAAGGAAGAAATTGATGAATTATGTATGAGATTAGAAGGATATGCATGAACTAGTTGTACACTATGCTTAGGAGGTAGTACACACATCAAAAGTATGAAGAAACTATGAAGAACTTAAGAATAGATCACTTGTAAGTGATTAGAAAAATAGTCATGAAGTGGGTTTTGATGATATGATGAAAATGATAATATGTTCATATTATTGATGTTTGATTTTAAATACCACATGTTGATTAGTAGAAGGATTTGATGCACTATGTATGAATTTAGAAGATTGTGCATGAATTAGTTGTATGTTATGCTTAAAAGGTGGTACGCACACCAATCGTATGATAAAATGTATATAGTGTCGTCCGTATAGTCTATCATGATGATACGGGTATAAAATGATAAGTCGAAAGTTAAATAAAATGAATTGTTGACTTTCTGGAAGTCAACTACGAACAAGAAGCATAATTTAACTTCTTGTTGTGAAGGTAGGACATTAGGAAGTCGTACGCTACATGTTACATCAATACACGTTATATGTAATGACATGACGAACTACATGGGGGCAAACGGATATGGATATGACTATATGGGTTATGCTTGTTAGAAACGACTAATGATATGATCGTCAACATGTACAAATGAATATGCTAATAAGAATGTGATTTCGATGACATGGAAGTATAGGAATCATGTCGAGACGGAATCAAGCACTGAAGGATAATGGATCAAGAAGTGGCGAGGAAATGAATATGAACACGGATGTATGAGGTAAGTGATTCCGTAATCACTTCTTAGTTGTTTATGTAAAGTTATATGCAATTTAATTAAATATGATAATTGAGGTCAAGGAGGAATGAATTATAAGATATCGATGAAGTATTAAACGGATCTTAGCTTTGATCCGAGCAAGGTATGTGTGATTAGGAATTGTAGCTAAGTAGTAGGATTGGTTACTTATGCAAGGAAATCCTTTGTTTTTAAGGATAGAGTAACGTTGACAAAAACGCCCTTGATATGTATTTCGGGCAAACGACCTTAAACGTCGTTTGGAAATGAGCTATTCGATTAGAGTAATGTCTTTGTCAAGTATGAAAGCGAAGTGTAGGGTTTTGTATGTCATAGACCTTTTAATGCACAAATACCCATAACGGGTCAAAATAAGCTTTTGAGCGAAAATGGGTTAAGAGAATGCTAGACATCCGAGAAATTAATCTTTTATGATAGGCGTCAATGATATTATTAAGTTCATATGAGATTGAGGTCAAATAAACATATTTTGTTGGTAAATGCACGAACGGGTCAAATAATGAGAAGATGATAATAAGCCGAATGCATGTAAGCTAAGAATTTCCTTAATCCGGATGTGGGATTTTAAGTTCATGTGATAGAATGTGAATTTACAAGCATGTAGGAAGAAACGGGAGGTTAAACGGGTAAACGGTTAAAAAGTTACGCAAGTTTTAGCGTTTTCGGACGACGAAACGAATCTGCAGTAAAATGGAAGTTCTAGGGGCCGTCGCCGACGCCCCGTGCATTTTCCGAATTTACCCGACGCCTTAACTCACTGTCTACGCGATTTGATCCGACGCGAGGTGGCGCACGGTCGTGCGTCTGGGTCGCATGGTCGTGCGTTTCCGAGTAAACAAGTGCACTGGCTGGTGCACTACCAGTGTTCCCGACGTCGTAGGATCCGCACGGTCGTGCGGTTGGGACGCATGGCCGTGCATCATCTGCCAGTTCAGAAAAATGTGCAGAACTCGTCCAAAACAGTCCCGTAATCCACAAGGAGTCCCGAATCGTATTCTAAACTTATTATAGAATGTTTATGGGATGCGATGAGCGTGTATGCGAGTTGGTATGTATATATTAACGTGTCAAACGCGTTTAGAAACGTATGTATGCGAGTAGGTATGTATGTATGCAGTTATGTATGTAGGTATGTATGTATGCATGTACGCGAGACGGTATGTATGTATTAACGCGTCAAACGCGTTTAGAAACGTATGTATGCGAGTAGGTATGTATGTATGTATGTATGTATGCGAGTCGGTATGTATGTATGTAGTTATGTACGTATGTAAGTAAGTATGTGAAGACGTAATCATGTATGTATGTAAATAGACGCGTAGGTATGCAAGTAAAGGTATGTGTGTATGTATGTATGTACGTAGTTATGTATGTATTGTATACGTGGTTTCAATACATTTATGTATTGACGATTATTCACAATGTGCCTCGAGAATGAAATGTAATGCAGGTATATTGTTGAAGTTTCGCCAAGGATTAGACACCCAGATGGAATGCTTGAAACTAGAAAGTTAAAAGAATGAGAAGTATATGTGGATCGAACATAGCAAGGCTACATTATTATGAATCTTGTTTGTACATAAGTATGCTAATGATGCGTATGTTTGTGGTGGGTGCAGGTTGTACGAATCACGGATTATCCTCACGAGGAGTAGCGATCGAAGACCGAGTCACAACATAGATTGTACGGGAATGTCTAAATATGTAATTTAGTGATGATAAGTTATGTTTTACATTATAAAATGAATTTTTAGAATGTAAAGACGTATATAATGAAAGAAAATTTTATGGTACGAATTTTCGCTGCGACTTTTGCCTTGTACGAATATGGGCGTAACATACTTGGTTCTGGGAATTTGATCCCTTGATCAAGTTTAACAAGCAATGCACCTTGTTGGCTTGTTACTACATCTTCTGATTCCTTTTCGTCCGGACCAAAGGTTTTATCAACGAAGTCGGATTGAAATCCAGCTAGAAGTCCCAGAACTCCAGCCACAAAGAAGTAAGTGAATTGGCCAGGGACCAGGGCTTTGCTGCGGTCACCCAAGAATACAATGACTGCATCACTGTCGCCACCGTTAAACCACCATGAAACCACCCCTGCTGAAAGTGGATTTAGAATTTCTTTTCACGGGGTCGGTATATACAGTATGGAAGGCTGGAAATACATCAGTAATTCTACATGTAAACTAAGAAAATCACAATATGATCTAAGTGACCCACAATCTGACCAAAGTCTGAGTAGCAATCTGCCCAAACTTAGAGCAATCTGGCCCGCTAAAGACACTTTAATCTGATGCAATATGACCTTGAACAACAGTAACTCCATAGGGTTCCAAGGATAACTTACGTATCAAATCAAACAGGTTAAATATAAAACGTGATAAGCCATTCTTTGAAGGTTCCTTGCACCATAACAGTAACTCCGTATTCACGTTGGTATCAGGGTTCCTCAATCTGGAAGTCATTAAAAAAATACTACAAAAAGTTGTATCATTAAAAAAATATTACAAAAAGTTATATTTAGTTGAAAATGGACATTTAAAGTACGCACAATGGAACGTGTTACCTGTTTATGTGGTATCTGTTGTCGCAGGGGTCGGGTTGATTATTACCGTTGTTGCTGGGGTTTTTCTCAAACTGTATGGTCTCGTGCGATAATGAAGAAACTGTGTATAAAATTTACTAAATTTATTTTAGTATTTGGAATGTAAGTGGCTGATAACACTTAAAAGGGAAAATTTAGCTGAGTACGTCTCCCCTATCCGGGTACACACCATTCTGAATAACATTGACAATTCATAAGTGATCTAATTTGAATGACCTGCATCTGAAAGGAACCCCGACACACTATCAGTGTCTACATCTGAAAATCACCCATCTTCCTCCTCACACAGTTTTCTCCATCAATCTTTGTTTTCCTATCACCATGTAGATACAAAAAATCATTAATACAACTAAAACCATAAACAGATCATATACGAATAAACAGATGCATCAATTTTCCAACAGATTACGAACTCACCTAGAAGATCCTAAGGCTCAACTTTGTACACATCAACATCCGAAACAGCATCAAACTGGAAAGGTAAAACTTATGTCCTCGATTTTGTAACAACTAAATATAAAGTTGGAGAAGAACTGCTAAATTTTAGTAGCAACATATCATAGACTTATGTTTTAATTAAAAGAATCCGTAAAACTTCTTTGCTCATCACATATAGAGCAACTTTTTTGCAAAATTAAAAAATCCAAATACAAAACTTACCGATAATGGTGGGTACCCCGAACGAAGAAAATATAGAGCAACTTTTCCATTCCGTCAAACACCTTTAATTTAAGCAGGTTTCGAGAAACTTCCACGCAATCGGCACATTATTGGACCTGTATAAGTGTGAAACGAGCAATTCAGCGACCTTAGCTGACGATACGGGTACTCTGGCCGATAACAGCGTCGACAAGGGCTCAAATGCCCACATCAATAGATCATCGCCTTTAATTTGAGTAGGTTTATGCTCCTCCTCTTTTGGTTCGAGTTAAATCACGGGGAAGAAAGCCAACAGAGCAAAAGTTAGGGTTTGAAGATCTTTTTTGCAAAACCGCAAAACCCTGTTTTGGAATCTTTCACAAAATTAGGGTTTCAAGATCCTTTTTTCTACTTCTTTCTGCAAACAATAAAACCCTTTAAATCGTAATGCCAAAACCAAAAAGAAAAGGAAGTGTCCTAGTTTATGAGATCTAGGTTAAGAAAAACGAGAGGGAAATGGAAATTTTTTGGGTCGTGGGAATGAAAATTGAAGTTTATTTTTAAAATTTTTCATACAAATAAAACTAAAAAAACTTATAATATAATACAATTTTTCTTTTTATACTAAATAAGTGTATGTCAATTAAATTTTTTAACAACTGATGTATAACATTAAACACATCATTGTCGACTTTAAATAAAATTTAATAAAGATTAATTATGACGATTTTTTTATCAAAGTATAATCCTAAAAATACATTTTAACATCATGATGAAAAGCTTTACCTATTCATAAATATTTTTTGTGGGAAAAAAGCTCATTTAACATGATGATCAAAAAGCATTACCTAACCATGTATATTTTTTATTTTAATTGGAAAAAAATATGAAAAAATGTCGCTAACTATGTCCATATTACCCATTGAAGTTCTTAAAGCTCAATATGGTCCATTATAACATATATAATATAATATCATCCAATGTGATCCATAAGGCCTAATATGGTCCATTGAGACATATATGATCTACTAATGTCCATTATCGTCCACTAAGGCCCAATATGGCCCATTAAAATATATTTTATCTACTATTGTTCATTGTAGTCCATTAAGGCCCAATATAGCTCATTGAAACATAAATGATCTATTATTGTCCATCCAGATTCATTAAGGCCCAATATGATCCATTAAGACATCTACGATCTACTATTGTCCAACGTTATCCATTAATTAAAGCCCAATATGATCCATTAAGACAACTACGATCTACTATTGTCCAACGTTATCCATTAATTAAAGCCCAGTGAGGTCCATTAAGACATCTACGATCTACTATTGTCCACTGTGATCCATTAAGGCCCGATATGGTCCACTAATACATATATGATCTACTATTATCCATTGTGATTTATTAAGGACCAATATGATCCATGAAAACATATATGATCTAATATTATCCATTGTGATCCATTAAGACACTAGTTGGTCGATTAAAACATATATGATATACTATCATCCATCGTGATCTATTAAGGCCCACTATAGTCCATTAAGACATGTATGATTTACCACTTGTCATTGTGATCCATTAAGGCCTAATATGGTCCATTAAGACATATACGATCTACTATTGTTCATTGTGATCTATTAAGACCCAATATAGTCTATATACGATCTACTATTGTCCATTGGGATCTAATAAGGCCCAATATGGCCCATTAAGACATATATGATCTACCATTGTCCATTGTGATACATTAAGGGCCTAATATGCTCCACTTAGAGATATATGATCTACTATTGTTTATTGGGATCTACTATGGCACAATGGGGTCCATGAAGTCATATATGGTCCATTAAGGCATCAAATTCACCTACTATTGTCCGTTGTGATCTATTAATGCCAAATATACTCCATTAAGACATATACGATTTACCATTGCTCATTTAGGGTCGCGAGCTCGATGAGTGAAGCTCGAGCTCAGGTTCGTTTACTAAATCAACTTATTTTTAGGTTCGGGTTCCAAACAAGCTTAAATAATGCATTTTTTAATTGAAAGTATTATTTAATTGAGAATACCGAGCTCGAGCTCTAGTAAACGAGCCGGGCTGAGTTATTTAAACTACAAAAGTTTAAAGCTATTGTATACCTTCAAATTTGATAACACTACAAAAGTTTTACTCATAAGTATTCATATATAAATACTTAAACTACAAAAGTTTGAAGCTATTGTATTATCTACCTAATCTAATTTAATGTAACCTAACTTTTAATAAACAATTTCATTATTTTAAAATTAAAATATTGTTTTTAATACTTATTCTCACTTTTATTATACTTATTATTATTATTCTAATTAATACATATAATGAAAAAGATAATTATTATTTTTATTATTATGCCGTCATATTATTTGATTTCATTATCTTATAACTTCCTAAAGTACATGTATTAATATAATATGATATTTTCCTTTATACCTAAAAATTTGTGATACTATTATTTACATCATATTATCTTATATCATTAGGTATTTGCAATTAATTTGTAAGGATCATAGGTATTTGGAGTTATATTATAAGTTATGAAACAAATATTATAAACAAAGCCTTATAAAATAATTCAAACAACATTATAATTTTGATTTTTAATATAACCCAAAAAATACGTTGTAAGGTTGTAAGGTTGTTTTTTGTTTTTATTAATATTAAATAATGTAATTTTTTAAGTAAGAATATTATTTGAGAGGGAAGTTTTGGATGAAATATTTTGAGGGAAATTCAAGTTTATATTGAAATATTTTGGGGGGAGGTTTTAGGATGAAATATTTTGGGGGAAGTTTAAGTTTTAGTATAAAATATTTTGGGGGGAATTTTTAAAGAAATGGTAAGTTTAACATTTGGTCACACATTTTTTCCATGACATCTGATAACATCTCGTCACACAATATAAACAAAGTGACAATGGTGTGACGAATGTTTATGTAAAGCCACATGAATTTTTTTAATTTTAAGTGTAGCTATTGTCTAACTTTTTATCACACAATATAATATATGTGACCATATGTATTAGATTTAGCGATATTATTAAACATATGTTGTAGTCGTAGATCACATTTGGCCACAAATTTATAGTGTGGTTGTTTTTTTCTTAACTTGTGGCTAAAAGTTTCGAATACATTTGTTTTTAGTCACTTGAAACACATATTGTAGTTATAGATCACATTTGGCCACACTTTTTAGTGTGCCTAATAAATGTCATATTTTTTCCTTAAAGTGTGGCTAAAGATTTTGAATTCATATAGGTCACATGAAAACAAATAATGTGATCATAGATAACATTTGGCTACACTTTGCTAGTGTGGCTAATATATGTCACAATTTTTCCTTAAAGTGTGGCTAAAAGTGTCAAATACATGTGATTTTCGTCACATATAACAAAAATATGTGGCCATAGATCAGATTTGGTCATACATTTCAAGTTGTGGCTAATAAATGTCACATTATTTTCAAAAAGTGTGGCTAAAGGTTCTGAACTGGTATACAATGGTCACATTAATAATAAAATGTGTAGCTAAAGATGTTTTAAAATGTTATGAAAGACATTTAGCCACACATTTTCTCAAATGTGTGGCAGGGCGGTTTTGCTAAAAGTGTGGCCATAGCCCTTTTTTCACGTAGTGTAAAGCAAAATCAACATAAGTATTTATTGCATCTTACATGGACAGATTTATCACTTGTTTTATTTGGGTTTTCGTCCAAAATTTCGATTGTAGGTATTATTATTATTATTATTATTATTATTATTATTATTATTATTATTATTATTATTATTATTATTATTATTATTATTATTGGTTATGAAGGGGGTCCCTATTATATAGGCTGAAAGACAAACTGTTTGTAGGAAACTGCAATCAAAACATGTTATGGGTTGTAAACTTTCATGGAGTTAGTGGAGTCATGGGGTTAATGGAGTGATGGGTTGGTTAATCGGTTATCTTTAAGAAAATAACACTTGGAAATAATTAAACGGTTCTTGGATTTACACCAAATCTTTAAATAAATTAGTTCTCAAATTGCACCAAATCTTTAAATCTTTAAATAAACTAGTACCACTAACTATATGTAACTATATATGAAGGTTATCTCAGCCTAGACTGATGCAGCTGTCAACTGCTCGGGATTTGTCTCAACACGATCCTTCTGCCTATTGGACCTCGGTTGCGGCAGTGATCCCCAGATTAACGCAGTCACATCATCCTTCGAATGCTGAAATTGCAACATATTCATATGGGAAACTAACCACACATCATCCCAGCAAGTATAAATTTCAATTCACAAATTGTGTATCTGATTACACCCTATAAAACATAAATTCCTCCAGTTACAGAACTACCACACATCAGGTGGACCATTAGAAACATAACTCATCTTCCTAATCATAGACACACCACATAATCACATTCAAGAAAATAACTACACAAAAATCACCAACAGGATCACAAGGATGAATGATTAGTTGATTTCTAAGCATAATCAGCTTACTTTGGTCTAACTTTGATCAAACTACAAATTTGAAAAATAAGTTTACTCCTATGGTTTCCTAAATGATATTATATTTAATTTAATCCTAGCTTGTTTTTCATTCCTGAATATGATAATCAGATTACAATATATGGATTGAATGATTAAGTTTATGGTTAAGAAAGGAAAAAATTAATTAACAAAATGAAAACTGGAACTACTTATTTACCCCTTTCTATACCTTATTAAGTAGACTTATCACCATCTATTAATAACACAATTACAACAGAAAAGGGATAATTGAAAAAACCAGTTGTACCCCATGTAACTTGAAACAAAGATATGAATTCATTACGGCTAATAATAACATGAACCGTGGTTGTTCATACATACTTAAAAAAGTAAATAACACAATATAAAGTTGAAATTCATTGCATGGAACAAAAAAAGACAAAATTCAAACACTAAAGTATTTAAGCGTAATCAACTTCTTGTACACTGTGCACAGAAACCAAAGCATGCTTAGCTCTTTTTATCACAGGCGTAACATCCTCTACCAGATCTTCGGTAGAACTATTAATGTGTATCACCTTATCCCACTTCCAATTCTTTAATGCATTTGTCCATTTGTTGATTCTTTCAAAGTTGCAAACCTAAAAAAACATTTCAGTCATGTGAACAATAGTATAATACGGTTAAGTTATAATACAAAGGATTTAAAAATAAGAAGGGTAAGAAGCCACCATAGAGCGACAAGTGTCCAAAGAAGAATCAAGTGAGAAGGAGAATTTTGTCCAAGAGAACAAAAAGAATATGCATATGCAAGTCACATGCTATTTCTCCCTCACTTTTTAAACGTCCGTAACTTTTTTATACATCATTTGTTTTGAAAAAAAAAATATTCCACAAAATCGAACGTCTTTTTATCTTTAATACGAGTACTCTGTTGTTATAGTTTTCATTTTTTTCTGAAAACCCAGTTGCGCATTACACAATGGACATAACGTAAAATACAATGAGTATTAAACTAAAAACACAATGGAAAGTAAACTAAAAACACAATCGATGACACCAGATAAAAGACACAATGAACAACAGACTAAAACACAATAAGTATAAAAAACAATAGAAAGTAGACAAAAAACACAATTGATAATGGCAGATAAAAGACACAATGGACAACAGATAAAAGACACAATGGACATCAAACTAAAACACATTAATGGACAACAACCAAAAAACACAATAAGTAACAGACTACAACACAATGAACATCAGATTAAAAACACAATGAACAACAAAATAAAACACAATGACAAAAAAAACACAATAGACAACATATTAAAACACAATAATCAAAACCAATAACATAATGTATAGAAAAATCAAATATATAACACAATTATAGAGAGAGAGGCCAGTTATTGTACAAACGTAAGCTGCGTACGAGATGCAGTATCAACATGCGATTTGGTTTTTTTCAGCACATGCGTCTTTTTTAACATGAGAAATTATATTTGTTTTAATATGCGATTTTTTTAACATGCGATCTTTGGTTTTTTTTTTCAACATGCGAGATTTACTTTCTAGGGTTATAACATGCGAACTTGCCATAACGTACGCTTCGTATGTTAAGACATTTTATACGATACACTTTATATATATATATATATATATATATATATATATATATATATATATATATATATATATATATATATATATATATATATATATATATATATATGTGTGTGTGTGTGTGAAATATAAGTTATTAATAGTCTAATACTTTAAGAGAAGAAAATGAAGGCTTACTAAAGTTTAATAGAAGCAAAGTGAAATAATGAGATGTGATACAAATCAAATAGCAAATGGTACAACCATATAAAACACAACTAAATTGAATACTAGTAATGTGGGCGGAACCCATTTGATAATTGATGTTTAACTTAATCTTCTTAAAACCATTGCATTTATATTATGTGTTTTTAAATTATAATGACTATTTTTTAATTATTGTAATCCAAATTTATTACTTAACATATGACAATGTTTCTTTATCATTGTATTCTATATTTTTTTTGTTATTGAGTAGTTAAAGTTAATGTGGATTAGAAGTTTAGAAATTGAATATTTGAATACTTATTAGTTATGAGTTATGATTGAGTCTAATTATTGTGATTATATGAAATCCATGTTAAATACTTAAATTGTGACTAACTATGTGGCAATGTGATATTAAGATATGCTATTGAGTTGTTGACTTGAATGAGAATCATGATAAGAATTTTTTCCCTTGGTCCAACCCGCGACCTGAATAGGTCCGAAAAAACCATTATATAACAGTACACAAACGACCCAAAAATAAATTTCTGCCCCCATGAAAAAAATTTCTTAGTCCATCCCTGATTTTGGTATAACTGATAATTACAGACATAACACAATAAAAAAATTATGGTTCATTTGATTTTTCTGATTGATATTTTGGTATAATTAGTTTGTCCTGAAGAAAATTCCAAAGTTTGATCTAGAAGTTGACTCCGTCTCATAAGGTTGGCTGTAGTATTTAATCGGATGTAGGAACACGTTGGAAACCAATACCTCCTATCGCAAGTGGTCACTTTTAATATTAAGCAATAAATATATATACCTTCAAATGTGGACCATCAACCGTGTTCCTGTATATATGCACCTTTGATTTAGAGGTACTAACTTCAAACTCAAAATTTGTCAAAATGAAAAACACACATTCAAAAGGTCAACTACTGGGTCTTGTTTTTGTGTTTGCTTTGTTCATAATCTCCAATGGAAGAACGTTGAGCACAAACAACCAGATGATCAAAGCCGTTAATCTTGGTGGCTGGCTAGTCACAGAAGGCTGGATGAAACCTTCACTTTTTGATTCGATACCAAACAAAGATTTCTTGGTTTGTTTTCGATTTAACTTACGCGTGTTTTACCGATAACAAAAACAAGTTAAATGTTTTTTTATACATTTTGTATCCGTTTAACTTGTTTTCACACTATAAAAATAAGTTAAGAAGTTCCTTTTCTTATTATGCGTCTGTTTAACTTGTTTTCCCACTGAAAACAGGTTCAACAGACGCAAAAACTTGATTTTTGTGCCGATTCTTGTCACTTGATAATGAAATTGGTTAAATAATTTAATTATGGATTGATCATTACTAGGATGGAGCTGCACTTCAGTTTAAATCTAAAACAATCGGGAAATTCCTTGCTGCAGAGCTCGGTGGAGGTACAATCATCGTTGCAAACCGTTCATCGGCTTCTGACTGGGAAACTTTTAGGGTAATTTCATTCAATGCTTTAGAGACTAAAATGTGGTTGCCAAATTTTATGAATGCACTTGTAAGTTGTGAATGTGTTTTTTTTTTCTCTGATTTAATTTGGTACAGTTGTGGAGGATCAATGAGACCAGTTTTCACATGCGGGTGTTTAACAAGCAATTTCTAGGACTTGACTCAACCGGAATCAAGTTGGTCGCTATTGCAACAGATTATAAAACATCAGGTGTTTTCGAGATTATTAGAAAATCCGATGATCCAAACCTTGTTCGGATTAAAGCACCAAATGGGTCCTTCTTGCAGGTTCTTTTGCTACCAATGTGTACTTGTTTAGTTACTTATAGATCTTAACAATTGATTGTTATCAAGTAAGTTTCACTGACTTTTATTTTCCTGTCGTTTGTGTGTGATTAAAGGCGAAAACTCAAGATCTCGTGACTGCTGATTCGAAAGGAGATGGGCAATGGCGAGACGATGATCCTTCGGTTTTCGAGATGACGATAGCGCAAAGATTGCAAGGAGAGTACCAAGTGACTCATGGTTACGGTCCTTCAAAAGCGCCACAAATCATGAATGTATGTTTTTTTCTTTGTTTCTTATTTCTTTTCTTTTTTTATTAACAAAAAATGGACCAGATTATGACAATAAAGTCATTATTGGTGCCTTCACTGCCTTCTAAGTCAAATATACAACGTTTAGTACACTTTGAAAGACAAAGGTTTTGACCTTTGACTTTTATCATTTTTCATTTGACAATAAAATTTCCTAAATATCAAAACATGAGTTTAATATGCGGTTTCTTGAGGATACTGGGACATATGACTTTAGTTGACTTCAATATTCCTATAGTCAAAGGTTTGAGTTTTGACCATAATACCTTTTACTAAAACAAAAAATCCCAAATGTCAAAACATGATTTTAATTTTCGGTTTCATTCAGGATCATTGGAACACATTCATAGTAGAAAACGATTTCAACTTCATCGCTACAAGCGGATTAAACGCTGTGAGAATTCCAGTCGGATGGTGGACCGCTAGTGATCCAACACCGCCGAAACCTTATGTAGGAGGATCTTTACAATACCTTGATAAGGCATTCTTATGGGCAAAGTATGCATATATTCTTCTGTTTCATGCATAGACTATTATTAGGGCTGTAAACGAACCGAACGTTCAGCGAACAGTTCGTGAACCGTTCGGCGGGAAGTTCGTTTATGTTCGTTCGTTTATTAAACGAACGAACATGAACAAGAAATTCCGTTCGATTAGTTAAATGAATGAACATGAACAAAGGTCTTGTTCGTTCAATTATATTCGTGAACGTTCGGTAAGGTGTTCGTGAACATTCGTTCATTTGCGTTCGTTTATGTTCGTATGTTCGTGTTTTAATTAAAGATTTTTATACTTTCATATATTTTATCTATACTTTTTATAATATTAAACTTTTATTTATATCATTACCCTAACAATTAAACTAGGAAACCCTCTTTCACCTTGTTTATGCACCATTTCCCTTTCTTTTCTCATTATTTACATCGACGAATATGATCTACCTCCGTTCCACAATATGGGATTCAAGTTCTAGTGTTACTCTCTGGGCCATCCAACTTTATCCTTCATCACGTTCGCCAAATTTGTTTGTGTTCGTGAACTGTTCGTGAACATCATTTCCTTAGCGAACGAACACGAAAATCTCGTTCGATAAGTGTTCATAAACCGTTCGTGAACACATTTATTTCCTTAACGAACGAACACGAACAAGGCCTCGTTCGTGTTCGTTCGGTTCGTTTACAGCCCTAACTATTATTAACATTATGGAAGCGATATAGTAAGTAATGTAACTTTATATTTGAAAATTTCTATGATAGGAAATATAAATTGAAGGTGATACTGGATCTACATGCTGTCCCGGGCTCCCAAAATGGTCTCGACCATAGCTCTTCTCGCGATGGTTTTATTGAGTGGGGCCAAACGGAAGAAACTATACAAGAAACGGTTCGTGTCATTGAGTTCTTTACTGCTAGGTACGCGAACAATCCAAGCTTATATGCAGTTGAGCTCATAAATGAACCCAATGCAAATGGGGTATCACTAAGCGTATTGACCAAGTATTATGAAGCTGGCTATAAGGCTGTACGAAAGCATGCTCCCAATGCCTTTGTGGTTCTATCAAACCGACTTAGTGGTGATTCAAAAGAACTTTTTCCGGTTGCAAGTGGAATGACGAATGTTGTTATTGATGTTCATTACTACAATCTATATTCTGACATTTTTAATGATATGACTGTCAAACAAAACATTGAGTACGTTAAAACGAAACGTTCTGATGAACTACAAGCCATCACAACATCAACCGGGCCACTTACTTTTGTGGGTACGTTTTTTAACTTCCTTATGATGCATCGCAATTTGATGATACGATGTTCTAAATTTTTTACTTTGTAGGCGAATGGGTGTCCGAGTGGCAAGTAAGAGGAGCTACTAAGGAAGAATACCAGAGGTTTTCGGAGGCTCAACTAGAAGTGTATGGACGTGCAAGCTTCGGTTGGGCTTATTGGTCACTAAAAAATGTGAATAACCATTGGAGTATGGATTGGATGATAAAAAATGGTTACATTAACCTTTAGAATGTATCAAAATTATCACCTGACTGTTTAGTTTTGTCTTAAATAAATTGAAGTACACAAGCATAAATATACATTGACAACTTGTGTGTAATCATGGACACTCTTTTTTGAGTATAGTAAGTTCTTTTTTATCTATTGAATCAAACACTTTTCTTTAGTGCAAAACTTGATTTACAAGATAATGTGAATCTAAAAGATAATAAAAAAAAATATCAGGGTGTTAGGAGTGGTTAAACACTTGAAAGTGCCAAACTAAAAAATCAACCAATGAGAGTGTGTCACGTCAATCAGTGAAAAGTGTTTTAACTTTGGTGAAAAGTGTTGGCAATGGTTTAGACATTTGGTGAAGTGGTAAACTTAAAAAAAAAAAAAATGTGTGATTGGTTGAGATTGGAATGGACCCCACCCCACACTACCCTCTCTCTCCTTCCTCTCTTCCCCGCGTCGGCATGCCCTCCCCGCACCACACCCTTCAACGCCTCGGCAAAGGGTTGGCGGCAGTGTTTGCCGCTCGGCAAAACCGTTTGCCGACCCCTTTGCCGCTACCACTCCTAACACCCTCATAATAGAAGAATAAACTAATGAAATTGACGGTTTAGACGTTCTTATAACCACAATGTTTTGCCGACAGTCACATCCCCCTGACACACTACTCTGGCAACGCTCATGGTTATTTAGATTATCCACTGTCCCAACCCAACCCAACCCAACACAACCCAATCTTTCATTAAAATACTAATTTCTCTCTCTTCCACCTACATGACCCAACCCAATTCAATTTTTACCCACATTTACAACCCAGCCCAACCCAACCTAAACTAAAATTTTATTAAATAAAAAATGATTTATAGATATTGTTTATAAGGAAAAAGACATAAAAAAACAATTAAATATTAATATAAGTGGTTGCAAACTTTGGTTGTGTACACAACCTGGTCGTGGAGCTGGGTGATTTTTTTTATTAAAATAGTTACTTGTTTTTTTGTTTCATTGTCCACCTTGCAACCGGTTGTGAAACTTTTTCACCATAGTGAGTAGTCATACAAAATACAAGTTCGTCTTTTTTTAAACCAAGTGGTTATAGAAAATTTTCAATTTTTTACCCTTCGCATTTACACATTTTTTCAAATTTCAGATATTGACAAATTAACCCCTGAAAATTTTTTCTTTAATTCCTTAAAACAATGACAACAATTAACGTTTTCACATCCATTGAAAGGGCATCTCACAATTCATTCAAATTTGCCTTTACTATCTCTCTAACAAACTATGGCTGCTAGTAATCACTAACAATTTTTTTTGGTTAAATTGGATTTGATGGTTATTCCTCACCCATGTCACAGTGTTACCACCACATTTGATTCCTCGTCTGATGTCACCTCTAATCCAAAGTATTAAGCCTGGATTGCAAATGAATCTTATGTTCGCATGATCATTATCTCCACTGTCTCTAAAGCATCATTTTCTCATGTTCAAGGAACTACCACTCGTGAACTGTATGGCTCTCTTGCTAGAATTTAAGCTCCCCACACATCCTCCAGAGAATACACACTCAAAACACACCTTCTCAAACTGAAAATGAAAGGGGACAAAACACCTCTCACTTACCTCAGTCGTGCACAAGAGATAGCACATGCACTTGTACACATAGGTGAATCTATGAAAGAAGGGTAAATTACACTTTTTGTCCTTTATGTTTGTAGCGGGTTGCAATGGGTGACCTTTAACTTTAATAATTACAGTCACAGTCCTTTATTTGCAAAACCTGTTACACCTTAGGTCCTTTGACTCTAACCTGGTTAAAATTTTCAGTTAAGTGAGGTCATGTGCAACCCATGTAAGGGCAAAACAGTCATTTAATAAAAAAGAATATCAAAATTTAAAAGCTTATATAAAAATTATAAACCTAAACATGATCATCATCAATCTCCCCTCTACTCTAGGGGTGAGCAAGTTTAGGTCCGGACCAAAAATAACCGAGAACCGAACCGAAAATATACCTAACCCGACCCGAACCCAAGTACCTAGGTATTTAGATCGGTTCCAATTTTTCATATAAAATAGGGTCGGGTCGGTTCTCGGTTCTTTTCATGGTGAAACACGACTTCGTCCTTTGGACCGGAACCGACCCTATATTTAGGGTAGTTGTAACACCTCGAAAATTTGTGTTCAATAAAATAACGACACGTGTCATGTAAGACAAAAGTGTTATAAACCCGGATCTAGTTAAAGATGTATGACAGGATTTAAAAGTGTCGACATGTTAATTAATACCTCTGAACGACCTCGTTATGAATCCCAAGACCCTAATCTATATTATAAACATCTGATATACATTCAAATCCGGTAATTGCTAGTAATAATTGATTCATATTTGCAAGAGTGGGACCCTATGAGGATATGCACGATAAACCTTCGTTTATGGCTTTTCGTTAAAGTCCAAGACAATATTGCAACATGGTAGGGTGGACACAACTGTTCAAGCATGATCTAAAGGCCCCAAACTGATAATTTATGGCCCCAAATCGTAATACATTAGTTGCCTGTTCGAAGCTTGAAAGGGCAAAATTTTTGCCTACTGTAAAGGGCTTACGGACCGTAAAGGTCAGCCTTACGGTCCGTAAGGCATGCCCAGCGACAGTAAATTTGACAGCTGTTGTTATGAACGATATAACCGACTTAAAAAGATATTTTTCACTTCCAAGACCTTAGGGACACTTGTGAATGATCCATGATCAGTTGTAGCATTGTTTGTCATGATCACAAGCAATCTAAAGCACTATATAAAGCCTCATTGGTTGCAACTTTGATCATACACCCACAACTCATCTTCTGATCATCTTTGGAGCTCAAGAGCCTTCTCTAAGCATCTCTGGTCGTGCATTAGACCTTGGTAAGTACCCTTGACCTTCCTTAATTTAGTTTTGCTTAGTTATTAGCTTAAAAGTCAAACCGTCGTAATTAAGGTTTGACTTATCGATTAATCATTAATGGTCTGATGTTTAGTCAAATTGAAGGTAGTTATAAGTTGGTAGTTATGTGAGCATTAAACCCTTAAAAGGGCACCCTCTGATTCCCGCTCTAACTAGATCAAATGTCAGGTCAAAGTTCGTTATAAAAAGTCAACAGAAACTTAATTTGCAAATTAATGCATAATTAACAATGTAGAAGGCGTGTAACCTATTTTATCACTCATATAACTTAGTAATAAGTTTAAGAACTGGTCTAAGCTTGTTTGATCCGACAATTTTCTGTTTAGACCCGGTTCGGAACCGAAAGTCGCAAAACTTTGACTTTTGCTTTGACTTCAGTTCTGACCCGATTTAGATAGGTTGGGAAATGCCTTAGAGCTTCCTTAGGACCAAGTTACATCTTGGTATAACCCTCTGTGGTTGGTTCATTGTTTGCCCGATTCGTTTACACGTTTCCATTAATTGCTTAATGTTGACCATAATGCCTTTTTGACCATAAAACGAGAATTTTGGAAATGTGAAAGGACAATAATCTTTATTACTGATTTATAAACATGTCTCTAAAATTTCACATCATTTGGAGGTATAGATTAGGAGTTATGCCCAATAGCGTAATTAGAAAGCTTTTTGTTAATTAAACGGCGTAATTAGTGTAAAGCCTATCTAAACCCAATTTTTGACACCAAACATTTTACCCAATGATGTAATATAATATTTTGAGATTTTTGAAGATTTTTAATTATTTTTAACCTGCTCATAACCTAAGGTTATGGCCTTAATTCGGTAAATACCGATTATACCCTTTTTGTTTATAAAATGAGTTCTACATAGTATTTTGACACCAATCCAATTGCTACTGATTTTATATAATAAATGAAGTATTTTGAACTTTATTACCTGATCAGAAAACTCAAATTTCCTGTATAACCCGGAAATCGCTTAAAATGGCTTTTTACGCGTATTAAACACCTAGTATGGGTTTAAAACCATTTTGGCATATAAGACTTATCACCAACTAATATAACCTGATAAATTAAGTTATTTTACTAATTTATTCAGACCCGAACCTCAGAATTTCATTTAATCTCTTTTATAATCTTTAAAATGACCAAAATACCCCTACGGGGCTTAAATTGAGATTAAACTCGTTTTGGGCATAACGGAAGGTATCCTACTGATATCACAACATATTTAAGGCATATTAACTTAGGAAACCTGTTTATGACTCTTATGGTTACCCGTTACGCTTCTTGCGCGTTCGATTCGGTTTATGTAACTAGTTTGCATAAATTAGCCGAAACGGGTCAAACCTTATCACTTTTATCTCAAAATCCAGAATGTGTTTAGTATACCCATATTATACAAGTCTTCAAACTTGTCGGGTCTAAATCACATTCTATTCCGGTCTTCGCTTAATCATGCGTTTGAACCGTATCTTTCTTTAAAACTAACCGGTCTAAGTTTAGGCTTGATTAAAGACCCGTTAGGATTCTAATAGGTTATTATAAACCTTCGTTCCAGAATAGGAGACCCAGTAAAAGCTACACGCACTTGCTAATTGTGATTGATACTTGCAAAGATAAATACTTTTAACTTTTTTTCCCTTATACGGGATTGGGGTATGGTATATAAAATACCGCTTGGTCGGGCATTGAATCTTTAATCGAATGGAGGTTAAATCATTGAGATGTATCGTTTGGAAATGTTTTGTTTGCTTAAAGCCTTTGGGGGGTTAATGACCATGTCCCGGATATCATTGGCATCATTTTACGAAATGGCCACGACCTAAGCACGGGGTGTAGGCGTACACCCGTCAGTGCCTAAATAAATAATGTGGTGTGTCTATTGATCTTTAACCCGGTCTACGGATCGGGCTACTGAACGCATAAGAAACATGTAATTCTTTTACAAGATTATATTCAAATAATTATCCCAAGTTATAAAAAGTTTGTGCCACGTGCATCCAAATCAATTTTATTAAACCTTTTCAAAATGAGCCAGTTAATTTTATTTACCAGTGTAAACTGGCGTATTTTCCCAAAAAGGTTAAGTGCAGGTACTACACGAACTAGGCTGGCTTTCTCCTAGCGTCCACAATAAGTCTCGCAAGCTTGGATGTCAAAACTGTTGAACAATGTTTCCATTTTATTTTGATCCACCTGTGGATTACTTTCAACTATTTGTGATACTAAATATTACAATATTGTTTGGTTGAAATGAATCTATCTTTTGCTTCCGCTGTGCATTTAAATATTGTGTTGTTTGACTATAATGATATCAACTACGTCACGATACTCCCCTACCGGGCCCACCGGTAAAACGTGGAAATATCGGGGTGTGATAGGTTGGTATCAGAGCCAACATTGAGTGAATTAAACACTAGCCTTTTGTGTTTAATCTCAATGACACAATTGCACATTACAAAATTTTCGAGTCTAGACAAATAACATAGGACAAATTCTGTTTTGTTTTATTTTTGTCTTTTATTTTATATATATTCTTGTTGTTATCTTTGTTATGTTAGGAAATATGCCACCGAGAATTAGAAGAGGAGGAAGAGGTAAGGGGCCAATCAGCGCTCCCAACGATCACGAAGCCGGGCCTTCGCACCGGCGAACTCTTTCTACAACTATGAGTGCCGATCCTCAGGGAAACTGGAGGAACCATTTGGAGCCGCTAGACGGTAATCTTGATAGTGACTTTGTTAAGCTCACGATAATCGATGCATAGGCGCATCGATCCATCCTTCTTCTTCACAAACAGTATTGGCGCTCCCCAAGGAGACGAACTAGGTCTAATCAAACCTTTAGCTAACAATTCATCTAATTGTGTTCTCAATTCCTTCATCTCTGTTGGTGCCAACCTATAAGGCGCCCTTGCCACTGGTGCTGCTCCAGGGATGATGTCAATTCTGAATTCTACTTGCCTATCTGGTGGTAAACCAGGTAGTTCTTCAGGGAAAACTTCGGGATATTCAGAAATGACGGGAATATCTTCAATCTTAGGCTTCGGCTCATCAAGGGTTACTTGTGCCATGTAGATAACACAACCCTTCATTAAACACTTTGATGCCTTGAGCATGGACACTCGCTCAGACATTCCGTACTTAGTATCTCCTTGGATTGTCAAAGGCTCGCCATGAGGAGTTCTGACAACCACTTGCTTCTTAGCACAAACGATCTGGGCTTGGTTGTGAGACAACCAATCCATGCCTATTACTATATCGAAACCGGCTAATTTCAAAGGAAGTAGAGACAATGGAAAAGAGTGGTTCCTAATGGATATAACACATCAATCTAACACGGTTGACGCTGTTTCTATGGTTCCATCGGCTAATCCCACCTCATATTTCACACTTAGGGTTTTAACAGGTAAATTCAGTAACTTACAAAACTTGTTATCTACAAATGACTTATCAGCTCCTGAATCAAATAGCATTCTTGCATAAACATCATTTATGAGGAAGGTACATGTGATCACATTGCCGTCCTGAACAGCTTCCTTTGCATCCATCCGGAAGACCCTTGCATTGGTCTTTTTCCCATCCTCAGTCTTCTTTGCAAAGTTTGGGCAGTTGGACTTGATATGCCCTTTTTCATTGCAGCTATAGCACGTAGCATCTTTGATTTTCTTACAGTCTATGGTCTTGTGCTCAGAAGACTTGCAAATTCCACATGCCCTTGGCTGTGACTGGGATTTCGAATCATATCTGCACTTCCCGAAGTGTTGTTTCTTACAGATCTTACAATTGGGTTTATCACCCGATTGACGACCATCTTTCTTAGATCCAGAACCCTTCTTGTGGTTATTGCTTCCCTTATGTCTCTTATCCGATCGTCGTGAGCTATCATCCTCACGCTTCCTTTTCTCAGCATCAGTGTTTTTCAGCGATCTCTGCCTGACCACATCCAGAGTAAGAGATAATGCTATATCAGCTGCAGACAGGAAGGTAGCTGGTCTAGAAGCTTTCACACTGGCCTTAACTTCTGGGGCTAAACCCCCGATGAATCGAGCTATCCTCTTGGGTTCCGGCGTCACAAGATAAGGGACCAACCTTGACATAGTGTTGAAGCTTGTAAGGTAGGCTTGACAATCCAGGTTTTTCATAACCAGAGACAAGAAATCCGCTTCAATCTTCTCAACCTCATGCTGAGGGCAGTAGTTCTCCTTGATCAGTGACACAAACTGTTCCCAAGTCATATTGTATAATGGGATTTTCCCTATAGCTTGGATCAAAGACCTCCACCAAGCTAATGCCTCACCCTTGAAAGACTGAGACACAAATTTCACCACATCCTTATTAGTGCAACCACTGATATCCACCACAGTGTCCATCTCATCCAACCATGTCATGCAGTCTATAGCTCCTTTTTCCCCAGTGAAGTCCCTGGGTTTGCATGAAACAAAATATTTATAGGAGCAACCCTTATCACGGGGTTCCTGATTCGGTACGATCCTTTGAGATGGAGCACTCCTTTGGTAGCTGGTCTAGAAGCTTTTAGATTGGGTCCTCTCATGGGTACCACTGGATTCATGGAACTGTCTATCCAACGCTCGAGTAATGGCATCGTCTATCATTGCCTGCAGTTCTGCACCGCTACGTTGATTCGGGTATTATCGTGATTCTCCCTTGGGTGACTGTTGATCTCATCCGAGTCAGCCATGTAGTTTGAACTGTTACATAAGATATTGACAATAATTTATTTGGGAGTTTATTATGGAATTGTCTTTTATGGAAATTCATTAACCATGGTAAACATAGACCATATTTGGTTAATTTGTTAATCATATTTATTTAGGATTTTTATTATAATTTATCCTAATTATAAAACAATAACAGTATTGTTAATCCTAATTTTCTGACAGGGAGTCGTAGACTACTACTGTCTTTTGCCTCATATGACAATGAGTATGGCCCGTAGGCACTACATTACCCATGGATGTCTAATATATGATCATCTTAATTGATGATTTAACCCATGATTTATAGATCATCAGGTAAGGATAGGAATCTTTTGAAGGGTCCTTTTATAAGAATGACGTGTGTGATCTTAACGAATCACGTCTGCCAGGAGCGTTAACATGTTTTCAAATTTTAACAGGGATTTGAATCTTTTTAAACAGGTCTTACCATTTTGGCCAATTCTTTTAATGTCATGCAGGCTAGGTTACACCTTTAAGATTCTTATTCAATATTTAATAGGCAGATTATTTTTTAGAAGGAATGATTTTTTATTTATTTATTTCACGTATAATATATTATACATATAATAATAAAAATGAAATTTTTAAAACTTAACATTCCATTAATCATTACAGGAGTACACATTGCCCTAAACGGGACTTTTAACAGAAATAACTTGCCCACGCAGGGGCTAAACTGTAAATACAAGTCCTTGCAGGGACTGATTACCAAGATAGGTGTCCACGCAGGGACTAAAAAGACAAGTCCTCGCAGGGACTAAGGAAAGACAAGTCCACGCAGGGACTAAGTACACATAAGTAAATACAACAATACATATAGGGATTCAATGATCCCTCTTCTTCTTTCCTTTAAGTAAGCTTGCTATGCCCTTGAGGAATCCCCGGTTGTTCCTACGTTCTTCTTGAAATTCTTGCTCCACCCTGCGTAGCCTGTGGAGGATTTCCTCCTGTTCTGGTGGGGAAAACCGTGGCGGCTGCGGCTGGTGCTGAACCGGAGGTTGAGCAGGTATTTGATACCCATGAGTTGGGTATCCCACTCCCCAAGGGGCTCCATATGGTCCTTCAGGATGAAGGGCGTTGTAGTTTGATGCTACACGATACGGGTCGGCTTCAGCATAGTTATAGTGAGTGTGAGCCGGCTGCTCAAATGGATTGTACGACGTTGAACCGGCATAGGTAGGAATCGGGTTACCAAAACCCATTGGTGGCGGTGGTGGTGCAACTGGTGCAGAATTCACCGCTGCAACTGGGTTTGAAGGCCCACCCATTTGTGGGTCTTCTTGCAGTGGCGGATAGTGGGTGCCACTGGAGTGTTGAGGGGTGCTGAAGTGAAAACCCCCTCCTCGCGTGGATATTCGCGTGCCTGTTCTTCTACGCCTGGGTGGTTCTGGAGGTGCTAGATGAACTGGCGGCGGTGGTGGTGGTGGCGTGACTGCCACGAATCGCGAATCCTCGGAGGGATCCTGCTGCTGCTGGTGAGGCGATGAATGGTGACATGGTGTAAAATACCACTCATACTGGTTGAACCTTGCTTGGTAACTGTCTGGACCCCGGTAAGGTGATCCATGGAAAGATGATTGATGTGCGGTCACAACCTGCTTTTCGTTTGAAAGACTTTAATGTTATATGAAACGTGTTGTTCAAAAGCCTTGGTATGTAAAAAGCTTGATGTGAGGTTATTTATTCAGATGCTCAAAACTTGGACATGCTTTGGCCTAATAGGTTTCGGTACTCTCATTGGGATTGTCCCCAGGTAGGCAACGGGTCCTTATAATTGGATTTGTACGAATGCCAGCCTAGACAGGAGTTCCCAATTTAACGGTACTTAACCCTTCCAGTTACTACATGTCCGAGCATATGATATTTCTTTTTATTTTCAAAACAAGTTTTAAATGGAATTGCTACTAAACCACACACAATCGGCAAGTGCACCGGTCGCAGTGTAGTGTAGATGGCAAGACCGGATATCAATCCGTGGACACTATGGGCATACTTTAGATACTGAACCTCTATCGAATATAAAATTGAATTTTAAAAGTTTGATTTAAATTGATTTTTGATTTTTTAAATAATAATTTACTTGAATGAAGAAAGCAAAACAAGAAAAATGAAACAAATAAACAAACACACAGTATAACAATCACAGAAACAAAGTTTAACAAATATATAATAATAAACGGACTACCTGGGTTTTGAATCCCTAGAATCATGCAATGTTAATTTGACAATAATAACAGTTAAGTATCTTTTTCCCTCGATTAACCCCCGTTAGAGATGTATTAAACAATAGATTAAGACGAAATGTGAAGTACTAGAACGAACCGGCTCGAGCTATCGATACCAAATCCCACGAGTATCAGACCTTTGGGACCTCAGAGACTAAGTTGTGAGAAGATCTTAAAAACATGAAGCAGAAGTATTATTGAAACATTGAAATCCTAGGAAACCTTAGACGTGAAAAAGTAAATGAATCCGAGTTATCGGTCACCCAATTTACCCAACAACGGCTAGCTAATAACCTAGCATACCTGGATCTTATTTCTAATCACCAAGTAAGTTTGCATCTTTAATTGGTTTGAAATTAATACTTGATTAACTTGTTGATCGAAAGTTAATGTTTTTATCGAAAAGACAAGGCCCAAACCGATAATCAAAAGATTAACAATTCGGATTGAAATAGTAATATGGTTTAAAGTTACTAATTTCAATAACCAAGTTATAAGCAATTAAAGGACAGTATAAAGTTAAGTTCAACAATACTTCATGTAAATCACACCAAATAACTGAAATCATGTCAAATATACATTACAATCATTAAGTTCATCATAACCCAGGTAGTTTACAATTTTAAGCACACATATTATACAATAACACACTTAAAGAAAGCTTGAAAAACGAATATTTACTGAACTCGGGTCGATTAGAACTCGTTGACACTTCCAGCTGCCTAATGTTGCCTGATAGCAGGCTTTTGCGTGTTATTTCCGAGCTTGGAAGGTGTGTTTTTCGAGTTACAAGTGAAGGCCTTTTATAGGTGAAATTTTGAGCTTTTGGGCATTGCTTGCGCACCTCAACACTCTGGTTGTTGCGGTGCGCAAGCACTTTTGACCTACTTCACTTCAACTGCTCCATTCACGAGGAAAAAATATCTGCTGACAACCCTTGCGCACCGCAAGGCTCTCATTGTTGCGGTGCGCAAGGGGTCTTCAAAAACAAAGCTTAGTTTTGGATTCCTCTCGTCGAGCTACCCCAAAAGCATATATTATGGCTTCCGTAACTCATTTCCTAGATCCGGATATGTCCAGATGAAGTTCTGACTGTTTCTGGCGCGTATTTATGTTCTTTTCTTCAGTTCTTCTTCATTCGGACTCCGTTTTATTCGCCGTTTTTGCCCCCTTTACACCAGAACCTGGAAAAACACAAAATAAAATAAAACAAACATAAAACTAAATAAAAACAGATAAAAACATACAATAATTATACATTTCACACAGGACAAATATGTGTATTTTACTACACATCAATGATCCATCAGAGACTACAATAGGGTGTGTGGGGGTTCCAGTCGATGGTTCAACAGGGTCGGTGTCCTCATCCATATCCATGGCTTGATCGCCGGAAATATGCCACCGAGAATTAGAAGAGGAGGAAGAGGTAAGGGGCCAATCAGCGCTCCCAACGATCACGAAGCCGGGCCTACGCACCGGCGAACTCTTTCTACAACTATGAGTGCCGATCCTCAGGGAAACTGGAGGAACCATTTGGAGCCGCTAGACGGTCTGTCTCGCACAGCTCAACGCCTCCCTATCGCCATTCCTTTGGGCCGCATTCAGAAAATGAGCCCGAAGACTCCCAACATTCCTTCTTACCGTTACATCGGTCCGCTTCGCACCGTTCCTTTGGCGACCCTACTCCTGTCTTTCAGGGCCGGTTCAACCCGGCAAACTATATTCAAGAACTAGTGGGTTTTAACCCACTAGGACCTGAAGACCATTTTTCAGGAGACCAAGCAATGGACATGGACGAGGACACGGATCCCGTCGAGCCTGCATCAGGGACACCCAACCATCCCATCGAGATCTCTGATGGATCATCCTTCCACGGATCACCCTACGGTGGTCCAGACAGTTACCAAGCAAGGTTTAACCAGCATGAATGGTACTTCACACCTTCTCACCATTCATCGCCTCACCAGCAGCAGCATCAGCAACAGGATCCCCCCGAGGATTCACGTTTCGTGGCAGTCACGCCACCGCCTCCACCGCCTCAACTGCCGCCTGTTCATCAAGCACCTCTAGAACCACCAAGGCGTAGGAGAACAGGTGCACGAATATCCGTGCGAGGAGAGGATTTTCATTTTAGCACCCCCCATCATTCAAGTGGCAGTCACTATCCGCCACTACATGAGGACCTACAAATGGGTGGGCCCTCAAACCCAATTCCAGAGGTGAACTCTGCACCAGTTGCACCACAGCCGCCACCATTGGGTTTTGATAACCCGATTCCTACATACGCCGGTTCAATGGCGTACAATCCGTTTGAGCAGCCGGCTCACACTCATTATAACTATGCTGAAGCCGACCCGTACCTTGTAGCGGCCAACTACAACGCTCTGCATCCCGAAGGACCATATGGAGCCCCTTGGGGAGTGGGATATCCAGCTCATGGGTATCAAATACCTGCTCGACCTCCGATTCGACAGCAGTCGCAACCACCACGATTTTCCCCACCGGAACAGGAGGAAATCCTCCAAAGACTAAGTCGGGTGGAACATGAGTTTCAAGAAGAACGTAGGAACAACAGGGGATTCCTCAAGGGCCTAGCAAGCCTATTAAAGGGGAAGAAGAAGAGGGATCATTAAATCCCTATATGTATTGTTGTATTTTCCTATTTCAATCAAGTCCCTGCGTGGACATTTATCTATGTATTTAGTCCCTGCGTGGACTTGTCTTTTTAGTCCCTGCGTGGACATCCATTTAAGAAATTGGTCCCTGCGTGGACTTGTATTTCAGTTTAGCCCCTGCGTGGGTAAGTTGTTCTGTTAAAAGTCCCGTTTAGGGCAATGTGTAATCCTTCTAATATTTAATGGAATGTTAAGTTTATAAATTTCATTTTGTAATTATATGCATAACTATATTATACATGAAATAAATGAATCAAAAATTATTCCTTTTAAAATATATCTGCCTATTTAAATATTAACTAAGAATCTTAAAGGTATAACCTAGCATGCATGTCAGTATACGACTTGGCCAAGATGGTAAGACCTGTTTAAAAAAAAAAGATTCAAATCCCTGTTAACATCTGAAAAACATGTTAACGCTTCTGGCAGACGTGATTCGTTAAAATAACACACGTCATTCTTATAATAGGATTCTTCAAAGACTTCCTAACCCAACTTAATGATCTATAAATCATAGGTTAAATCATCAATTAAGATGATCATATGCTGACCATTCATTGGTAATATAGTTCCCATGGGCCATACTCATTGTCATTTAAGACAAAAGACAGTAGTAGTCTACGACTCCCTGTCAGAAAAAGGTAAAGAACTATGTTCAAACCTTCATGCCTTGATTCTCTGAAATCATGGCTTACGATTTAAAAATGTCCCAGTGACTAGGCCTTTTGTGCTAACAATACTGTTATTGTTTTATAATTAGGATAAGTTATAGTAAAATCCTAAATAAATGTGACTAACAACTTAACCAAATATGGTCTGAGTTTACCATGGTTAATGAATTGCCATACAAGACAATTCCATAACAAACTCCCAAATAAATTATTGTCAATATCTTATGTAACAGTTCAAACTACATGGCTAAATCGGATGAGATCAACAGTCACCCACGGGAGGACCATGATAATACCCGAATTAACATAGCGGGCGCAGAACTGCAAGCATTGATAGACAATGCTGTTACAAAAGCAATCGAGCGGCAGTATAATGAATATAGCGGGACTCAAAGTAGGACCCTATCTGCACCGCATTCCAAGCCTAAGACTCATTCTGAGGCTCATAGCAAGCCACCCTCCAAGAAAGATGAGTTAAAGAAAGGTGATGACGATCGTCATTCTTCAAATCAGCAAAGTGTTCCATCTCAAAGGATCGTACTGAATCAAGGACCCCGTGATAAGGGTTGCTCCTACAAGTATTTTGTTTCATGCAAACCCAGGGATTTCACTAGGGAAAAAGGAGCTATAGACTGCATGACATAGTTGGATGAGATGGACACCGTGGTTGATATCAGCGGGTGTGCTGAGAAGGATGTGGTGAAATTCGTGTCTCAGTCATTCAAGGGAGAGGCATTAGCTTGGTGGAGGTCTTTGATCGAAGCTACAGGAAAAATCCCATTATACAATATGACTTGGGAACAGTTTATAACGTTGATCAAGGAAAACTACTGCCCTCAGCATGAGGTTGAAAAGATTGAGTCTGATTTCTTATCGTTGGTCATGAAGAACCTTGACTGCCAAGCTTACCTTACAAGCTTCAACACAATGTCAAGATTGGTTCCGTATCTGGTGACCCCGGAACCCAAAAGAATAGCTCGTTTCATTGGGGGTTTAGCCCTAGAAATAAAGGCAAGCGTGAAGGCCTCTCGGCCAGCTACTTTCAGATCTGTAGCTGATATATCCTTGTCCCTCACACTGGACGTGGTCAGGCAGAGATCGCTGAGGAACACGGATGCCGAGAAAAGAAAGCGTGAGGATGACAACTCACGATGGTCAGACAAGAAGCACCGGGGAAACAATGACCACAAGAAGGGGTCTGAATCTAAGAAGGATGGGCATCAATCTGGAGATAAGCCCAAGTGTAAGGTCTATAAGAAGTACCATTTTGGGAAGTGTAGACTTGACTCAAAATCCCAATCTCAGCCTAGGCCATGTGGGATTTGCAAATCTTCTGAACATAAGACCCTAGAGTGCAAGAAACTAAAGGACGCAACGTGCTACAGTTGCAACGAAAAAGGGCACATTAAGACAAATTGCCCAAAATATGCAAAGAAAGCTGAGGAAGGGAAGAAGACCAATGCTAGGGTCTTCAGGATGGATGCAAAGGAAGCTGTGCGGGACGATAACGTGATCACAGGTACCTTTCTCATAAATGATGTCTATGCAAGAGTACTTTTTTATTCAGGCGCTGATAAATCATTTGTAGATAATAAGTTTTGTAAATTGCTGAATTTACCTGTTAAAACCTTAAGTGTGAAATATGAGGTGGAGTTAGCAGATGGCACCTTAGAAACCGCCTCAACCATATTAGATGGATGTTTCATATCCATTAAGAACCACTCTTTTCCTTTGTCCCCACTTCCTTTGAAATTAGCCAGTTTCGATATAGTGATAGGTATGGATTGGTTATCGCATAACCAAGCCCAGATTGTCTGCAACAAAAAGCAGGTGGTGATCAAGACTCCATCTGGTGAATCACTTACCATTCAGGGAGATACCCAATATGGACTGCCTTAGCAAGTGTCTATGCTCAAGGCCTCAAAGTGTTTGAAGAAGGGTTGTGTCATCTACATGGCACAAGTAACTATTGATGAGCCGAAACCTAAGATGGAAGACATCCCCGTCATTTCTGAATACCCTGAAGTTTTCCCTGAAGAACTACCTGGTTTACCACCAGATAGACAAGTAGAATTCAGAATTGACATCATCCCTGGAGCAGCACCTGTTGCTAGAGCACCTTATAGGTTGGCACCAACAGAGATGAAGGAATTGAGAACACAATTAGATGAATTGCTAGCCAAGGGTTTCATTAGACCTAGTTCGCACCTTGGGGAGCACCAATCTTATTTGTTAAGAAGAAGGATGGATCGATGCGTCTGTGCATCGATTACCGTGAACTTAATAAGGTCACTATTGTTTTGGTCAAAAATCAAGCAATGACAATGTAACCAAACTTTCTGTTGTGAGGTATGATGCTTGAATTGATGAACAATAATAAGGATCACTATGAAGTGTAATGAACAAATGACACGAAGATTTATACGGGGAAAAAGCCCTTGATCAAGAGTTGATCTCTGGCACAGAAAACCCCGGGTGATGGAAACTACCGATCACCAACTTAAATTAAACAAACAATCTGTTACAACTTCGGATGATAGCGAGCTAAGTACAAGGATCACTATAGTGTATCGTGTAGAAATGTATTAAAAATGCTAAGTGTTTTGTCGAGAGCTGGTGAGAGCGGTTGTATGAGTGTGTGTGTGTAGCCAAAAATAGCCAAGTGTTTCTAAAATAGCTCGCTACCCCTTTAAAAATAGAAAATATCAAGCCTAACTAACATTCCGCAATTCGTGCAAGTCCTCCACGACTCCACAACGTCCATTTCTGACCAAGCACGTGCGGAATAGACTGAGAATATTCTCCAGGAATGTCGCCAAGACTAAGTCCAAGTTGATATTCCTGCAAAACATTTACGAATTCAAAATAGACAATCGTTAGTTTAGGGATCCTTATAGTGATCCATGATCCTGATCCTGCAACACTTCTGAGGATCACTACTTCAGACAGAATTGAGGATCACTAAATCCAACAGTAAATAAGGATCACTTGTCATTTAGAAATCCACCCCTAAAAATTGCCCCCAAAATATAAGGAGTAAATATGTAAATAAATGAGTTATATTTTGTCGATCTTATCCGTATTTAACCAACGGATAACTAGCCGTTATAAGCGGACTAGCCGTTACGATCATGACGTCAGTGAGATGACTACCCTGCAGAATCATCATTATAAATAAGAGTTAGAGATAGGGATCATTTCACATTTAAGTTCAAGAGAACTCCCTTTAAATTCTGCTTCGACGATCAAACAGGTAACTCTTTTCCTTTCCCCTTTCTCTTATTCTGCTCTTCTTTCTTTACCATCATCTCGTTCAAAAATGATGCTCCGAAGCTCACCGGGCAAGGATAACAAGAAGAACAGCCCCTTAAAAAGTCAAGGGATCATCAAAGATTCCGCAAAAGAACGCTGTTGTTTCACCGATGCACAAATTGATAGAATCCGCCACTGTCTTCCAGCAAATACTGTTATCAGATCCTTTGATCCCACTGCTCTTAGTGACAACATCTCTGAAACTTGGGTAGCTTTCCCAGTTACACCTTTCACCATAGGATACACCTATCCTTTTCCAGACTTTACCCAATCCTTTTTCTCCCTTACCGGCATCTGCTACATCCAAGAAATGCCGATGATCTGGAGGGTCCTATATACCCTTGAAAGGATCATCGAGCAGGAAGGATGTCACACCCCAAATTTCCACGTGTCACCGGTGGGCCCGGTAGGGGAGTATCGTGACGTGGTTGGCAACATCATAGTCAAACAACACAATAATTAAATGCACAGCGGAAGCAAAAGGATAAATATATTACAATCCGAAATAATGTACATCAAAGTATTATGACGGAAGTAAAGGATCCACAGACGGATCATAAATAAAATAACACTGTTCAACAGACTTTAGGCATCTAAGCTTGCGAGACTCTTTATTTATGCTAGGAGTAGCCAGCCAATTCCGATTAGTACCTGCACTTAGCCTTTTTGGGAAAATACGTCAGTTTACACTGGTAAATACAATCAACCGACTCATTTTGAAAAGAGTTTAAGAAAATGGATTTAAGGCACAAGGCACAAATAATAATTATATAACTTGGGATACTTATCTAATATATAAACTTGTACAGGATTTACATGTTCCTTATGCGTTCAGTAGCCCGGATCGAGCCGGGTTAAAGATTAATGGACACACCACTTTATTTATGAGACACTGACAGGTGTACGCCTACACCTGAGTGCTAAGGTCGTGGCCATTTCGTAAAATGATGCCATGGATATCCGGGACAACGGTCATTAACCCCCAAAGGCTTTAAGTAAACAAAACAAATTAAACGGAGACATCTCAATAATTTAACCATAATAAGATTAAATATTCAACGCCCGACCAAGCGGTATTTTATACACCATACCCCAAGCCCGTATAGGGAAATAAGTTAAAAGTATTTACCTGAGCTAAATATAAATTCAATCCCAGCCGTATCAAATCAGCAAGTACAGATAGCTTTTACTGGGCTCCTAAATCTGGAACGAAGGTTTTTAATAACCTATTAGAATCCTAACGGGTCTTTATTTAAGCCTTCACTTAGACCGATTAGTTTTCAAGGGGAAGGTATGGTTCAAACGCATGTTAAAGAGAAGACCGGAATAGAATGTGATTTAGACCCGACAAGTTTGAAGACTTGTATAATATGGGTATTTCGTACACATTCTGGATTTTGAGATAAAACCGATAAGGTTTGACCCGTTTCGGCTAATTTATGTAAACTAGTTACCTAAACCTAACCGAACGCGTAAAAAAACGTAACGGGTAACCGTAAGAGTCCTAAACAGGTTTCCTAAGTTAACATGCCCTAAATATGTTGTGATATCAGTAGGATACCTTCCATAATGCCCAAAACGAGTTTAATCTTATATTAAGCCCCGTAGGGGTATTTTGGTCATTTTAAAGAGTATAAAAGGGATCAATTAAGCTTCTGTGATCCGGGTTTGAATAAATCAGTAAAATAGTTTATTTTAACTTGGTATATCACTTGGTGTTAAGTCCTATGTGGCAAAATGGTTTTAAAACCTTACTATGCGCTTAATACGCGTATAACGTTGTTTTAAACGATTTACGGGTTAAAATAGTATTCTGAGTTTCCAGGTCAGTTCATAAGGTTCAAAACACTCCATTTATTATTTAAAATCAGTAGCAATTGGATTGGTATCAAAAGGATTTGTAGAACTCATTTTATACCCGAAAAGGGTATATTCGGTATTAACCGAATCAAGGCGATAAACCTAGCTTATGATCAGTTTAAAAATAATTAAAAATCTTTAAAAATCCCAAATTATTATATTACATCACTGGGTAAAAGGTTTGGTGTCAAAAATTTGGTTTAGATAGGCTTTACGCTAATGACGCCGTTTAATTAATAAAATTGTTTATAATTACGTCATTAAGCATAACTCCTAATCTAGACTTCCGATTGACGTGAAATTTACAGACAAGATTAATAATCAATAACAAAGGTTATTGTCCTTTCACATCTTCAAAAATCTCATTTTATAATCATAAGGGCAATATGGTCAACATTTTGCAATTTAACGGAAACATCGGACAATTAGGGATTCGAGTAGTATAAACGCAGAGGGTTATACTAACATGTAACTAGGTCCTAATGGAACTTTAAGGCATGTCTAAACCTATCTAAACCGGGTCAGAATCGAGGTCAAAGCAGAAAGTCAAACTATGCGACTTTCGGCTCCGAATCGGTTCAAAACAGAAAGTTGTCGAATCAAACAAGCTTAGACAAGTTATTATACTTATTTTCAAGTTATATGCCTGATAAAACAGATTACACGCCTTCTGTATCATTAATTATGCGATTAATGGTTCCGTTGACTTTTTCGGAAGAAGTTTGACTCGACGAACGACCTAGTTAGGATTGGAATCAGTGAGTGCCCTTTTAGGGGTTTATTACCCACATAATTACCAACTTGTAACAACTTTCGTTTCGACAAAACTCTGGACCGTTCATGATTTATCGCTAAGTCAAACCGTAATTACGACGGTTTGACTTCTAGGCTCTAAACTAAGCATAACTCCAACGAGAAGGATCAAGGGCACTTACATACGTCTAATGGATGATTTGTGAGCCTTGTATCAGTTCCAGAGCTCCTCCAAATGTCCAGAAGTTGATATGTGTTGAATGTTGAAACATAAGACTTTTTATAAGAACTTTGATCATCAAAGATTGATTCCAAATGAGTGTAAGATGATCCAAGATGCATGTATATGGCCTCTATAAGCTGTAAACCACTTTAGGAAGCCCCTAGATTCGAAAACTTGCCATTTAAGTCGGTTAAAAACACAACAGACAGCTGGCTGTATTTTTTCGCATCTGCAGGTCTGACGCGGCCCGCCTGAGTTTTAATCAATCCTAACGCGGGCCGCATGGAAGCTGAATTCAGGTTAACATGTTTTCTTTAATTGCGTTTTGGTCCTTGGTCCCCCGAAAGGTCGTTTACTCAGTATTTCTTGCATTTAGAGGCTTGAAGATTTACATATGGGGGCTTTAAAACTTATACCCACTTTGTGAAGTCCTCGGGTCACTTCGGTTTACCCGAAAAACCCTAAATTTCAACGTTGACGATTCTAACCCTCACACACGAAATTTATCATAACTTTCTCATACGTTAACGAAACTTGGTGAAATTTTTATGGTGCCTTCTAGTGAGCATAATTCATCGTTACAAGGCTTCGGGTTTGCTAAAAGGTCACTCAGAGGTATATCTTAACATGTTGACACATTTAACCCCTGTAGTTTGTAATCTCTCACTTTCTTTCACAATTCGCTTCGTATGATCCATGATCCATTCGTTTAAGGTTATAAACATCATGTAGGGTTATTTTAAAGCATATTTATTCATTGTTGACGTTTTGAACCCTTATACTTACATAATTTCTTTGTTTGTCAACTTTAGTCCTTCAAGAACATTCTTTCACACGTTCAAACCTATGACACGTGTCAAAACAATATAGGACGCAAATTTTGAGGTGTTACATCCTCACCCCCTTAAAAGAAATCTCGACCTCGAGATTTGTTAAAGTAAAGGAAGTATCTTATGCCTTTATATTGGGCTTAATCTTCCCTGGTACTCTTGGGCCTCTAAGGCACTTCAATTGGCCTTTATAATAAGTACATGTATCTTTTTGGAGCTTCTAATCCTGTCGATCCTTAATCAACACAGGTTGCTCATCATATCATAAATCTGTATATCCTTATGTGATAGTGTTTCTTGACTTATTGACGAAGCACATCCTTCAGTCACTAATGTGCAACATATTGCGAGCTCCTTCAAACCTCTAAAATAGGTTTTAGCTTATAAGCTACTTGATCTTGATATATTCGACTTCCTTCGAATGATTTCCATAAATTCAGACCTTAACTAGCCTGATTATTTAACAAATTTGGTACACCCTTCCTGGGTGATATCTTTTGTTAAACCTTATTCTTAACAAGAACTTAGGAAGTTTGCTATTTTTATAACTCCTTGATTTCCTGCCGTATACCGGCAACCTACAATCGATTATGGATTTGTATGATCTTATTTGTTGTCTCCCAGGCAACTTTCAGATTTTGATAATTGGACTTACCAATTCTCTATCTAACAATCGATGTTTAACATTCTATCTATCCAAGGTTTCCAAAGGAGTAGTCTTAATACTTACATAACAATTATTATAGAAAAACTTATCTTAATGTGAGATGGTTATTCCAATCACTATTCGATACCAATCTTAAGGAACAGCTAATCCTTATAGTTAGTCGAACAAATCGACGATCCGGGGCAGCTGATGAGGGTTCTTAATCGTTGCCTAATCAGGGTTGCGGTAAATAATGCATAAGCAAAATGAACCGTCTTTCATCATTAACTATACCGAATTCTCAGGATATTTGAGTTAGGCTATACGAACCCTCTATTTTAACTTAGTTAATCGGGGTTTCGATTCTTTCAATGATGGTACTAGCCGTCTTGGAGATTCCATAATACCACAGCCTTAAACGGAATTTAAACCTTAACTCTACCTGCCTCTCGGGGGTAAACAGGGTAATAATAGGAGAAGATAATCAAGGTACAAGGAGGTTACAAAGATTTTTACAAATCTCAAGCTCCAATTCATCCACCATTGTTTGTGTCAATTAAGTGACACATTTATGTTATGAGTCCAAGAACTCCTTACTCGGAAACATTTACTTGGACAATTCCATCCTGGACATCTCCTTTGAATACCATTAGTTGACTTTAGTACTCTATGACCATCGGAATATCTTTGTGGTCCCATGCATTAAACCTCTATACTGATCAGGCATGGAAGCAATCTATGGAATTTATTAAGATACACCAATCCTCATATGATGCTTTTATCATACCATCTGGTATTCGGAATCGATAGAGATTAAAGAGATATCAACTATTTATGCTTTTGTACTTCCTCGTAGAGAGAGGAAAAATTTTCTATGACTGGAGGTTTCTGACAAGAACAGAAGAAATGGTTCTTATGATTTCGCAGGTAAGTTTTATCTTACGCTAAATATCTGGGGATCTTACAGGGAAAAATTCTAAAAGTTTTCTAAGTTTATGGTCTTGTGAGAGACTTAACAGCACACGAAACCACATGTAATTTATAGTAATAAATTCACAAATAAGAATTTACCTGGTGACATTCCTAATGTGAGCTGCCTCTAATCTTCAATAGGAGGGTTAAATGCCTCCATTATTAATCCTTCTAAACTTAGCTGTAAAATCTTAGATAACTTTAGGGCAGTCTCAGCTTTGACTGATTACTTCTTAATCATTATAACGTGGGTAGCTGAGGTAGATCCATAATGGATTTTTAATTGAGTAGGTTTTGAAACCTTAGTGTGCCCTCTTAGTGCCAATGCTACTCACTAATAATTATGCGCTTTAATAGGGTACGATCTCAGCCAATGAATTAAAATTTGCGACATACAGTCGACATTCTAGAACCTTTATGGCGAGAGTCAGAAAATTCTTATTCCGTCTTTTCCCTTTTCGCGAAATGAATACTAGGTCCCACAATGTATAAGATGATCTTTCTTGAGGATTTCATTAATGTCCTCACTAATTTAGGGTATTGTCATCAAATGACTGTAATGTATACCTTACCATGTCCTTTCTAGCATAACCACTGATATACTTAATGGTTTCAACTTTATCCTTTCTAGAGTTTAGTCAACATAAGCAAGCCAAGAGTAACTAAAACATAGAGGTAAAATCTTGGATTCTAAAACTTAGTCAACATAAGGAGGATAAGTAGTTGACTTATAGTAAGAAGTAAGGAAGTTATTGTACATGTGCTTATAATTAATTAGGTTGGAAATTTTCACAAACTAGGCACCTAGCTCGGTTGGCTAGGCGCGCGAAAGGGTGCGGCCTAGACCCAGGTTCGATTCCGGGGACGGCCGGTTCCACCATTTTTTTTTCTCTGGGAGCCTGACGCGGTCCGCGTAAGGTATCACTCAGGGCTTATGCGGGCCGCCTGAGTCTTCTGATCAGAAGAAAACTTTCAAAATGACAGTCTTGGTCCCTGTTATGCATTAAAGCCATTTCTAATACGTTTAAAGCTCGTTAAGTCAACTTTAAGGCCCTAAAATGATGCCTAAACATTATGGACATGAAACATGTAATTATGAGGGTTGTCTCATAAGGAGTTTTGATAATTAATTGCTTCTTATCACCCACGATATGGGCTTGGTCACTAGACGACCAATCCTTCCTATTACTATATCGAGTCCTCCTATTAATAAAACAAGGACAGTGGAGAAGGGTAATTCCTAATGGATATAAAATATCCATTTAATATTGCTGAGGCAGTCTCTGAGGTACTATCGGTTAATTTTACTTCATTCATAACGCTTAGAGTTTTAACAAGCAGATTTAATGATTTACAAAATCTATTGTCTACGAGAGACTTATCTGCACCTGAATCAATTAGTACTCTAGCATGAGCGTTATTGATAAAGAAAGTACCTGTTGTGACATTGTCATCCTGAATAGTCTCTTAAACATCCATTTGAGAGCTTCCAGCTTTAGTCTTTTTAACTTCCTCAGGCTTTTTAGCGTATTTAGGACAGTTGGTCTTAATGTGCCCCTTTTTTTGACAGTTGAAGCATGTTGCATCTTTTATTTTCTTGCACTCTATCGTCTTGTGTTCTTTAGACTTGCAAATTCCACAGGGTAGAGGCTGAACTTCATATCTGCATTTCCCGAGGTGATATTTCCTACAGGTTTTGCATTTGGGCTTTTTACCAGTCTGTGGTTTGTCCTTCAAATCCTCCCCAGACTTCTTGGTTTTATTAGGGCAATTAGTTTTGATGTGCCCTATTTCATTGCAACCATAACAGGTTGCGTCCTCCATCTTCTTGCAGTCCAAGGTCTTATGCCCCTTGGACTTGCATATCCCACATACAACAGTTCTTGACTGTGTATGCAAGTTCGATTCATACCTGCACTTCCCGAAGTGCTGTTTCTTGCAGATTTTGCATCTGGGTTTTTCACCCGACTGTTGGTTGTTTTTCAATTCCTTGCATTCATGGGTCTTGTGATCCATCTCTTTACAGATACCACATCCCCTGATCTGTTCATATATGCATTTACTGAAGTGCCTCTTCTTCCCGCAATTCTTACATTCGGGTTTAGCCTCCTTTGGCTTGGACTGGTTATAGTTTGAACCGGTCTTACCCTTTTTACAACCTTGAATTGGGATATTATTGCCCTTTCATTTTTGATCCTTCAGTACACGATCCACAACGTTATTTATGGCTGTATTTAACATAGCCTGTAGCTCGGTGCTGGTTAAGTTTAGTCTTACATCATCATTCTGATCAACTGGACGATTGTGAGCTTCATAGAAATCAGCCATGGTGAAGCTTTGAAGGCTACATACCAAGTAGTAATAATTGGTTTAATTATATGGTGAATTGTCGAATTTAATGACTAATTAGCCAATAGATAGTATTTAAGTTAATTGATTGTGTTCTGCCTAAGTTTTTAAGTAAACCATCCTTGGCGTGTACATAGAATATAATCCTTCATATTTATTAGACAGGGACATAAATCAGGACTGTCTATGTCGTATTGACATTTTATATAACACAAGAGCTTGTTCCCAAGGACTCTTGATGGCATAAGGCCTTGTTACTTAGGGAAAAATCTAAAACATAATCGATGATCCCTTTGGATCGGAAAATTTCATAGTTCATTGTCCTGACAAGAGTTTATGAAATAAAACTATCTTTTCATGTATACACCTTTTCCCGTAGGTACACATCCCAATTGGACGTTTTGATGTGTACATCATGCTCGACATTTACCAGCCATGCTTTCTATTGATCAATTACGCTAAATATGAGATATGGAAAAATCCTAATATAGGGATGACAAGTGTGATTTTATCGTATCACTGTTGTCGGGAGTGTCAACACATTTTCAAGTGTTAACAATGATCTGAATCTTTTTTTTTTTAACCAGGTTTTACCATCTTAGCTAGGTCTTCAATAACATTTAAGCTAGGTCACACCTTTTAAGATTCTTTGTTAATATTTATACTGACAGGATAGGAATGGTATTTATTTTATTCAGGATTTCTTATCATAAATCCTGATTTACAAGTTAATAATAGCACAAATGGCCTAGTCGTGTAGACAAGTTTAATTTATAAGCCATGATTTCAGAGAATCGAGGCATGAAGGTTTGAACATATTTCCTTACCTTTCCTGGACAGAGAGTCAAAGACTACTACTGTCGTTGTCATAATTGACGATACAATATGACCCGTAGGCAAATCAATTGACATTACTAAACGATGTTTTAAGAAAATAATATTCATCACAATGATGATAGTAGTCATGATAACATTGATCATATTGACTATGAGGCTTGGGCATAGCCCACTACCTTAGACAGGAACCCTAAGAGTTACTACTGTCATTGTCGTATTGACAATATTATAGAGTATAGGCAGTAGGCACTTCATCACTAAGGATGTTGATAATATGATCATCATATTGATGATATTAGTCATGATCACATTGATCATATAGGCTAATAGGCTTGAGCATAGCTCACCACCATAGACAAGGAATCATAAAGATCACAATGTCAGTGTCTCTGATGGACAATACGTTATAGCCCGCAGGCACTTCCCTTCTAAGGGATGGTTATAATATGATCATCTTATAGGATGATATAAGCCATGATTTCTAATTCAATAAACTAGATTAGAAAATTGGAAAAATCCAATATAAGAATGACTGTTGCGATTTTCTCCTTGGTCGCACGCTTCATCCTAGCCGCTGTACGAAGGTCAGCAATATAAGGCTCCGAGTATGGAGGATTCCTATTACAGCTTCTTCGTTTGGCGACGTATCCAATATATAAAAAAATTTAGAAGAAAAAATCCCAGATGAGGATTGAGAGTATTCCTATGTTAAGTCTAGACTCAGAAGGTCAAAGAATGTGCTAATGTGTCATTGAGATTAAACACAAGAAAATAGTGTTTAATTCACTCAATGTTGGCTCTGATACCAACCTGTCACACCCCAAATTTCCACGTGTCACCGGTGGGCCCGGTAGGGGAGTATCGTGACGTGGTTGGGAACATCATAGTCAAACAACACAATAATTAAATGCACAGCGGAAGCAAAAGGATAAATATATTACAATCCGAAATAATGTACATCAAAGTATTATGACGGAAGTAAAGGATCCACAGACGGATCATAAATAAAATAACACTGTTCAACAGACTTTAGGCATCTAAGCTTGCGAGACTCTTTATTTATGCTAGGAGTAGCCAGCCAATTCCGATTAGTACCTGCACTTAGCCTTTTTGGGAAAATACGTCAGTTTACACTGGTAAATACAATCAACCGAATCATTTTGAAAAGAGTTTAAGAAAATGGATTTAAGGCACAAGGCACAAATAATAATTTTATAACTTGGGATACTTATCTAATATATAAACTTGTACAGGATTTACATGTTCCTTATGCGTTCAGTAGCCCGGATCGAGCCGGGTTAAAGATTAATGGACACACCACTTTATTTATGAGACACTGACAGGTGTACGCCTACACCTGAGTGCTAAGGTCGTGGCCATTTCGTAAAATGATGCCAGGGATATCCGTGACAACGGTCATTAACCCCCAAAGGCTTTAAGTAAACAAAACAAATTAAACGGAGACATCTCAATAATTTAACCATAATAAGATTAAACATTCAACGCCCGACCAAGCGGTATTTTATACACCATACCCCAAGCCCGTATAGGGAAATAAGTTAAAAGTATTTACCTGAGCTAAATATAAATTCAATCCCAGCCGTATCAAATCAGCAAGTACAGATAGATTTTACTGGGCTCCTAAATCTGGAACGAAGGTTTTTAATAACCTATTAGAATCCTAACGGGTCTTTATTTAAGCCTTGATTTAGACCGATTAGTTTTCAAGAGGAAGGTATGGTTCAAACGCATGTTAAAGCGAAGACCGGAATAGAATGTGATTTAGACCCGACAAGTTTGAAGACTTGTATAATATGGTTATTTCATACACATTCTGGATTTTGAGATAAAACCGATAAGGTTTGACCCGTTTCGGCTAATTTATGTAAACTAGTTACCTAAACCTAACCGAACGCGTAAAAAAACGTAACGGGTAACCGTAAGAGTCCTAAACAGGTTTCCTAAGTTAACATGCCCTAAATATGTTGTGATATCAGTAGGATACCTTCCATAATGCCGAAAACGAGTTTAATCTTATATTAAGCCCCGTAGGGGTATTTTGGTCATTTTAAAGAGTATAAAAGGGATCAATTAAGCTTCTGTGATCCGGGTTTGAATAAATCAGTAAAATAGTTTATTTTAACTTGGTATATCAGTTGGTGTTAAGTCCTATGTGGCAAAATGGTTTTAAAACCTTACTATGCGCTTAATACGCGTATAACGTTGTTTTAAACGATTTACGGGTTAAAATAGTATTATGAGTTTCCAGGTCAGTTCATAAGGTTCAAAACACTCCATTTATTATTTAAAATCAGTAGCAATTGGATTGGTATCAAAAGGATTTGTAGAACTCATTTTATACCCGAAAAGGGTATATTCGGTATTAACCGAATCAAGGCGATAAACCTAGCTTATGATCAGTTTAAAAATAATTAAAAATCTTTAAAAATCCCAAAATATTATATTACATCAGTGGGTAAAAGGTTTGGTGTCAAAAATTTGGTTTAGATAGGCTTTACGCTAATGACGCCGTTTAATTAATAAAATTGTTTATAATTACGTCATTAAGCATAACTCCTAATCTAGACTTCCGATTGACGTGAAAATTTACAGACATGATTAATAATCAATAAAAAAGGTTATTGTCCTTTCGCATCTTCAAAAATCTCATTTTATAATCATAAGGGCAATATGGTCAACATTTGGCAATTTAACGGAAACATCGGACAATTAGGGATTTGAGTAGTATAAACGCAGAGGGTTATACTACCATGTAACTAGGTCCTAATGGAACTTTAAGGCATGTCTAAACCTATCAAAACCAGGTCAGAATCGAGGTCAAAGCAGAAAGTCAAACTATGCGACTTTCGGCTCCGAATCGGTTCAAAACAGAAAGTTGTCGAATCAAACAAGCTTAGACAAGTTATTATACTTATTTTCAAGTTATATGCCTGATAAAACAGATTACACGCCTTCTGTATCGTTAATTATGCGATTAATGGTTCCGTTGACTTTTTCGGAAGAAGTTTGACTCGACGAACGACCTAGTTAGGATTGGAATCAGTGAGTGCCCTTTTAGGGGTTTATTACCCACATAATTACCAACTTGTAACAACTTTCGTTTCGACAAAACTCTGGACCGTTCATGATTTATCGCTAAGTCAAACCGTAATTACGACGGTTTGACTTCTAGGCTCTAAACTAAGCATAACTCCAACGAGAAGGATCAAGGGCACTTACATACGTCTAATGGATGATTTGTGAGCCTTGTATCAGTTCCAAAGCTCCTCCAAATGTCCAGAAGTTGATATGTGTTGAATGTTGAAACATAAGACTTTTTATAAGAACTTTGATCATCAAAGATTGATTCCACATGAGTGTAAGATGATCCAAGATGCATGTAGATGGCCTCTATAAGCTGTAAACCACTTTAGGAAGCCCCTAGATTTGAAAACTTGCCATTTAAGTCGGTTAAAAACACAACAGACAGCTGGCTGTATTTTTTCGCATCTGCAGGTCTGACGCGGCCCGCCTGAGTTTTAATCAATCCTAACGCGGGCCGCATGGAAGCTGAATTCAGGTTAACATGTTTTCTTTAATTGCGTTTTGGTCCTTGGTCCCCCGAAAGGTCGTTTTCTCAGTATTTCTTGCATTTAGAGGCTTGAAGATTTACATATGGGGGCTTTAAAACTTATACCCACTTTGTGAAGTCCTCGGGTCACTTCGGTTTACCCGAAAAACCCTAAATTTCAACGTTGACGATTCTAACCCTCACACACGAAATTTATCATAACTTTCTCATACGTTAACGAAACTTGGTGAAATTTTTATGGTGCCTTCTAGTGAGCATAATTCATCGTTACAAGGCTTCGGGTTTGCTAAAAGGTCACTCAGAGGTATATCTTAACATGTTGACACATTTAACCCCTGTAGTTTGTAATCTCTCACTTTCTTTCACAATTCGCTTCGTATGATCCATGATCCATTCGTTTAAGGTTATAAACATCATGTAGGGTTATTGTAAAGCATATTTATTCATTGTTGACGTTTTGAACCCTTATACTTACATAATTTCTTTGTTTGTCAACTTTAGTCCTTCAAGAACATTCTTTCACACGTTCAAACCTATGACACGTGTCAAAACAATATAGGACACAAATTTTCGAGGTGTTACAAAGGAATTGACCTAGGAATGTCGGAGTTGGCTGAGATGTATGATCTCACAACGTTTGGATCCCACCGATATTTGTTCAAACGTAAACCCGGAGAAGAACATCCCATCTTTAAGGCTACTAAAAACGATACCAACTGGAAACGGCGGTTCTTCTTCGTCAGAAGGGATTCTATCCCGGATGGAAAGGATTTGCCGAAGAAATGGAGCACTCATGGTAGGATAGGAGGATCCCTAGAAGGATCACTAAGTAAGCTCATTCTGATAATGATTACTAATATGCTTTTGTTCCTTTTTTGTACAGTTGTCACATTCTCGCATATCATTCCTTCAGCTGCCACCAAGGGGAGACTTGCTGCCTTTAGAAAGCTTGATCCTGTTTTGGGTGTGTAGGCGCTGGAAAATCATCCAGATCCGCTTCCAAATTTAGTGTCACTGATCTTGACACCGTCCGATCCAAGAAAAAATCTGGTGCTAGCCCCTCCGCTGTAATCCCCAAAGCTACCACTTCAAAGGGAAGAGGTGGCAAGAAAAGAAAAGCCTCCGAAGCTGAGGATCTGCAAGGTCTGCCCCTGATCCGCCACCAGTTCCTTGAATACTTCAACGAGGTAAGGATCCTTGTCCCTGCTTTAGGTATCCAGCTTATTTGAGGATCATCTGTTCTTGAACTGTTCTTTATCTTCTTTGCAGAAATTTGCTGAAATTGAAGACTATGTTGGGCATGTCGAGGAGCAGGACAAGAAGATTGCTGACCTCCAACAAGTCGCATTGCTCAAGGATCTCAAGATTGCTGACCTCCAAAAGGATCTCAAAGATGCCAAAGCTCAGACAGCTACAATCCTGATTAATTTTGATTATGAGAAGAGCGAGATCACGGAGGATGCTAAGGTCTCCGCTGCCATAGCCATGTACAAGACCAAGCTACAAATGGCTCAAGAAGCTCAGGATCCTGCCTTTGATAGGAGCAGCTAGGATGTGGAAGGCTGGAAGGCCAGGCTGGCTGAATTGGAGGATGAGGATGAGGCTGATGAGGTTCTGGCAATTGAGGCTAGTGGTAGTGGCAAGGACCATGGTGGTGAAGCTAGTGGAGCTGGAGATGGTAGTGCAGCGAAAGTGTAGGCTGCAACAATGGGCAATGATGGGCATTTCTAGACGTAGCCGGAGCCCATTTTTTTAGTTTGGTTATGGTTTTTTTTGTTTTGATGATGTTTTGACAAACAATGGTTGGTCTGTACTTGAACAATAGTAATTAGGGTTGAGGATCATGGATGATCCTTTGAACAATAGGTAGGATTACAAATGGTGGAGGGATCCTCTGTTTGGGGGATGAAACCATTGTGATCCTGCCGTCTTTAATTTCCTGCACTTGTTAGACCTACAAACAATGGACACCCTTTGCCAACCCATGTGGACGGGCCATGTTTTGCTGGTAGAAACGTGGGTTGGCAATTTTGACAACCTTAAAAGGGTTTAAGCTTTTATGAATAAAATGACTTTAACTTTTTGGCTATATCCTGTGTTGATATCCTTATTGTTATTTTATTTTTCAATCTATTGTGATGTTCATGTCGTTTAAACTCATCAAGTAAGGAAAAATTTTAAAAATATCCCTTAAGAGTTAAGGATATGATCAAGGATCACATAAAAAATTATTTAAGGATCATAATTTCAGTTGTCAAAGGATCAGTGTCACTCAAACACATAATGAATAAAATCAAAACAGTTTAGGATCATACCTGAGAACCCAAGTTAGGATCCTATTCCTTCAACACTTAAAATTAGGATAACCCAAGATACAAACCTTAGTTGAAAGTAAGGGTCAAGAATCTTTGGTCATTTATCTTCACAAACCTGAAATAAGATATTACTTGGGACTGAGCCAATAAAAGATGAATGTTAGTAACTGGGGACAAGCCCAATATACTGGGGACAAGCCCAAAAGATAACTGAGGACAAGCCCAAAGGATAACTGGGGACACGCCCAAAGGATAACTGGGGACAAGCCCAAAGGATAACTGGGGACAAGCCCAAAGGATCGTATGTAAACTGGAGTATGGCCCTTACTGGCGACTATCCAAACTTAGTGATATGAAAATGCCAAAACCTTAGCTAACGTGAAAACGTTAGAAACCTTAGGAACGGATGTATGGTACGTCTACCATTATACGTAGGATCCTGAATATAGCCAGTACAACGAAATTGTCAGCCCCTAAAGCGGGTACTGGTCCCATTGCCATGAACTATACCAGGATCATCGTGCGCTACTGGCGAAACTGGGGACAGGCCCAAACTGGGGACTAGCCCAAACAACTGGATACTTCTATGGATACTCAACGTTTAGTTAAGGATGCCTGAACCTTCAAAACTCAAAATCAAGTAAAAGGAGGATAAAGGACGCAGGATCCTTATCCTTGTAAGAAAATAAAAAGAATGAAATAGTTTAAGATTGGAATGTTACCAGAAAGAGGATCACCTGTCAGTGGGGATCCTTCAAGGATACTTGTCGGGTAAGGATCATGGATCATGATCACATGAAATATTTCTTCAAATGGACAGCATTCCAAGCTCTAGGTAGCGAATCACCCTCCATTGTTAGCAATCGATATGCCCCCTTTCCTGCTTCAGCTTCAATCAAATAGGGTCCTTCCCACTTTGGTGCTAGCTTTCCATCAGCAGGATTGGTGGTGTTTTGAAATGCTTTCCTTAATACCATATCCCCAACTTGGAATTTCCTGAGCCTGACATTTTTGTTGTAAGCTCCAGCCATCCTTTGTTGATAACTGGCCATCCTTATCCTTGCTAAATCCCTGATTTCTTCTATAGTATCCAAGTCTTGAATCAAGTTTTCAGCATTTTCTTCAGGATCACGAACGCTTGTTCTTGCAGTTGGAACCACCATCTCTGTAGGGATCACTGACTCTGCCCCAAATACCAAAGAAAATGGAGTTTGGCCTGTAGCATTCTTGGGAGTTGTTCTATCAGCCCACAGCACATAAGGTAGTTCTTCTGCCCATTTTCCTTTCTTGGATCCAAGCTTCTTCTTCAAATTGTTGATGATGATCTTGTTGGATGATTCTGCCTGACCATTAGCTTGTGGATGGACTGGTGTTGATGTTATCATCTTAATTCCCCAACTGTCACAAAAGTTAGCGGTTCTATTCCCAATAAATTGGGATCCATTATCACAAATAATTTCAGAAGGGATGCCAAATCTAGTAATAATATTTCTTTTAATAAAGGATATGACTTCCTTTTCTCTGACTTGAGCAAAGGCTTCAGCCTCTATCCACTTAGAGAAGTAATCAGTCATAGAAAGCATGAATACTTTTCCACCTGGTGCCTTAGGAAGCTTTCCAACTATATCCATTCCCCATCTCATGAATGGCCAAGAAGAGGATATAGGATGCAAGAGCTCTGCTGGTTGGTGAAGGATATTACTATGCCTCTGACAAGGATCACACTTCTTGGCATACTCCACTGCGTCCTTCTTCATAGTGGGCCAATAGTATCCTGTTCCTAGGATCCTTGAGAATAATGCCCTGCCCCCAGTGTGGTTTCCACAATCTCCTTCATGGAAATCCATTAGGACTTCTTGAATTTCAGGATCCTCAATGCATCTTAAATATGGTCCTGCAAGAGATCGTTTATACAATATATTATTTAATATTGTAAATTGAGATACCTTAATTTTGAAAGCCCTTGGGTTTTCTCCTGTAGGAATTTCTCCATATTGTATGTATTTCATGATTGGGAGTATCCATGATCTTGAATGAGATTGGGTATCATCACTAGGGATGATTGCAGAATCTTCTCCTATCTCCATAGCTACATGATCCTTGATAGCAGGGGTCAGGATATGGATAATAGGGATCTCAATATCCTTAGGAATCTTCAAAGATGATCCTAGATTGGCTAATGCATCAGCTTCTGCATTCTCTTCCCTTGGTACCTGTGTCAAACTAAAGGATACAAAAGAGAGTGCCAATTCTTTGACTATCTCTAAATATTTGATTAGCTTCTCACCTTTAACAGCATAGGATCCATTAAAGTGATTAGTGATCAATAAAGAATCTACATGTACCTCGAGATACCTAATGCTCATGTGCTTTGCAATTTGCAAACCAGCTATCAAGGCTTCATACTCAGCCTCATTGTTGGTAGTTTGAAATTCACAAGCTATGGAGTGGGGTATTATGTCCCCCTGTGGCGATTTTAGTAGTATTCCAAGCCCTGTTCCATTTACATTGGAGGATCCATCAGTAAACAGTATCCAAGGATCCTTGGTTTCTTCAAGCTGTTGGACTTCTAGTTCAGCTTCCTTTTGCAAATCACTACTGAAATCCGCCACAAAGTCGGCTAATGCTTGGGATTTAATGGCTGTCCTAGGCTCATATCTTATATCATATGCACTCAACTTCACTGCCAACTTAGCCATCCTTCCTGACATTTCAGGTTTCCTAAGAACATTCTTAATTGGGAAATTAGTTTTAACAATAATGGCATGAGTCTCAAAATAATGTCTCAATTTAGTAGATGTCATAATTAATGCAAGGATAAGTTTTTCTAAATGTGAATACCTGGATTCAGCATCAAGTAAGCTCTTACTTACATAATAAACAGGATGTTGTGTACCTTGGTGATCCTTAACAAGGACCGCACTTACTGCTTTTGAGGATACCGCCAAGTATAAGGATAACACATCTCCCTTTTCTGGTTTCATCAATGCTGGGGCTGAGGATAGGTAATCCTTAAGAGCTTTAAGGGCACTTTCATGCTTCTCAGTCCATTCAAATTTCTTGTTCTTCCTCAGGATGTCATAGAACTCCTTACACTTTTCTGAGGATTTGGATATGAATCTGTTCAAGGTTGCGATCCTGCCAGTCAACCTTTGCACATCCTTAGCATTGGCAGGAGATATGATATTCACAATAGCCTTAATTTGCTCTGGACTTGCTTCAATGCCCCTCTTTGTCACCATATATCCTAAGAATTTACCTGCCTTTACACCAAAATGACACTTAGAAGGATTTAGTTTCATGTTAAATTTATCAAGGATATTGAATTCTTCCTCCAAGTCTTTAAGGTGATCCTCAGCTCTTTTGGACTTAACCACCATGTCATCAATATAGACTTCCATAGTGTATCCTATTTGTTCCTTGAACATCATATTGACAAGTGTTTGGTAAGTAGCACCTGCATTCCTTAATCCAAATGGCATAGCAATATAACAATATATACCCGTTGGGGTCATAAAGGCTGTATCCTCTTGATCGGATGGTTCCATCTGAATTTGTTGAAATCCAGATGAAGCATCCATAAAAGTTAACAACTCATGACCCGCGGTAGAATCCACCATGGAGTCAATGTGGGGTAATGGGAAAGGATCCTTGGGACATGCCTTGTTTAAATCTGTAAAATCGACACATACCCTCCACTTTCCATTTTTCTTTTGAACAACAACCACATTGGCTAACCATCTTGGATACTTAACCTCTCTAATCATACCTGCTCGAAGTAGCTTATCTACCTCTTCCTGGATAATAGCATTTCTTTCAGGTGCAAACTTCCTCCTCTTTTGATGAATTGGCTTGAATGACCTGTCAATGCCAAGTTTGTGAGTAATTATATCCTTAGATATACCTGTCATGTCTTCATGTTTCCAGGAAAAGGTGGTCTTCCTTCTTTTGAGAAAGGATACTAGCTCTTGTTCAATATCGCTAAGGATCCCTGACCCTATGAAGATCTTGGATTCAGGATCATCAGGATCCATGAGGATTTCTTTCAAATCCTGTTCTCTTGCCTCCAAGACATCTCTTGAAGGATACTTTAATTGCTATTGCTCCCTTGGTCTTGAGGCTGGTTTCATTGATGAGGTATAGCAATTCTTAGCTTCCTGTTGATCACTCTCAATTTTCACCACTCCCCATGGACTTGGAAGCTTTACACACTGATGATAGGTGGATGGAACTGCCTTCATATCATGTATCCATGGCCTGCCAAGGATAACATTACAACACGACAAGCAATCAATAACACAAAACTTTTGATAAGAATGCAATCCTTCAATATAGATTGGGAGTTTGATGTCCCCCAATGTATTCTTTGTTTCCCCACTGAATCCCACAAGTACTGAGGATCTTGGGATAATATCGGACTCTGGGATATTCATTTTCTTGAGAACATCCAGCTGAATGATGTTCACAGAGCTTCCTCCATCTATAAGGATCCTGCGAACAAAGTGGTTAGAAATAAACAATGTAATTACAAGACCGTCATGATGAGGATCCTGGATCTCAACACGATCATCCTCATCAAAAGTAATGACTTTATCCTGGGTGACAACGGAGGTCCGGACGGGTCTGTCTCCATTATCCATCTTGGTTTCCTTAGCGTGTCTTTTTGCTGCTGAGAAGGATGTACCACAGATGTCTGATCCACCGGATATGAAATTTATGACTTGTGCATCTGCTGGAGGGGCAGGAGCCTTTTCTGGGATCCTTTCAGGATCCTGAGTTCTTGACTTCTTTCGTCCCAAGAGTTCCTTTAAATGCCCCTTGCTCAACAAATAACCAATTTCCTTTCTAAGTGCAATACATTCTTCAGTGAGATGCCCAAAATCCTCATGATATGCACACCACTTGGATTTATCCTTTGTAGCAGCTGGTTTATCACTTTTCCTTGGCCACCTAGCTTTCTCGCCTAGATTCTGCATTGCAAGGATTAGTTCATTGTTATCAACAGAGAAACAATATTCAGAAATAGGAGGATAATTCTCATCATCCTCTTCTTGTTCCACTGCGTGCACATTCTGGTTATCAGATCTGTTATAGGACTTGGATTTGTTGTTCCTGAAGTAGGATCCTTGCTTATCCTGTTTTGAGGATCCTGTCAATCTGTCCTGGATCCTTTTGTCATCCTCTAGGCGGATGAACCTAAGGGCCCTAGTCCTTACTTCATCAAGATTCCTGCAAGGTGTCATAACAAGATCATCATAGAATAATGAATCCCTAAGCAATCCCATTTTAAAGGCTTCTACAGCCGTAGCAATATCCAAATTAGGAATATCTAAGGATTCTTTACTAAACTTAGTGATATAATCTCTAAGTGATTCATTTTGGCCTTGTGTTACCCTATATAGATCACTAGTTAATCGTTCAAACTTTCTGCTACAAGAGAATTGACTATTGAACAAGTTAACTAAATTAGCAAATGAAGTAATAGAGTAAGGGGAAGACTTAGCAGCCATTTAAGAGCAGATCCTGTAAGTGTGGATCCAAATCCCTTGCATAGACATGCTTCTTTCAACCTTTCAGGAATTGGATTGATCTCCATCCTCTCCCTGTACTGAGCTACATGCTCTTCTGGATCCGTTGAACCATCATACAACTTCATTGATGGTATCTGGAATCTTTTAGGTATCTCAGCATCACACAAAGGTGGTGCAAAACGAGATATCCTGTGGCTACCATCCGCAATCTCAGGAATGGGTTTAACCACTCTTGGTACACTGGATATCATATCCTTAAGCTTCTGCAGCTCCCTAGCCATGGCCTGATTGATACCTGTATCCTGCATAAAGCCATGGTTAGTGGTATATAAATTATTAGAAGTGTTACCTCCCACAGGATTCAAGTTTGGAATTGCGGATGCGAATCCATCTTGTCGATACTCTGGCATGATTGAAGGACTAGAGGAGGCAATGGTCTGCATTGGTATGAAGTCTCCTTGATGGACGTCTGAGTTCTGAGGTTGCATATTTCTCGAGGATCCTTGATTTTGAAGGGGGTTGGATCCTTGGAATTGCGATGATCCTTGAACCTGAAAGGATCCTGGGACCAGGGAGGATCCTTGAACAAGGGAGAATCCTGGGACCAGAGAGGATCCTAGGACCTGGGAGGATCCTTGGACCTGGGAGGATCCTGGGACCTGGGAGGATCCTTGGACCTTGGAGGATCCTTGGACCAGGGAGGATCCTTGTACTGCATGCATTCCCACATATCCTCCTGTCGTGAAGTATCCCTGATGCTGAGAGGAGGATCCTAATGGTTGAGAAGAGGATCCCTGAGGCTGGAAGTAAGAGCCAAATGTCTGACTCATTGTTGTTGTCCCGTAACGCCTTCCTGATAGTTCACCCAAGTATTGCACGTCCGGAACTGCTGAGTATTGTGAAGTTATGACCGGAGTGTCGAAGTTCAGCGATCTTGGCATAAGAGGGGAGTGATCCTCCACTGATTTCTTCTGTTTCTTGATTTCATCGATCTCCCGGAGGATCCTTTCGTTGGTCTTATCCTGCTCTTGTGCATGATTCCTCATCTGCAAAATCAGGGTATTGTTTTGGTCAAAAAATCTGTTGAGGATATTGCAACCAAACTCTTTGTTACGGGGTATGATGCTAATAATGTATAACAATAACGAGGATCACTTCAATGTAAATTGCAGAAATGACACAAGGATTTATACGGGGAAAAAGCCCTTGATCAAGAGTTGATCTCCGGCACAAAAAACCCCGGGTGATGGAAACTACCGATCACCTAACTCAAATAAATGAATAAATGTTTACAACTTCGGATAGTAACGAGCTAGGTACAAGGATCACTATCGTGAAATGTGTAAAAGGTGTACGAAATTGCTAAGTGTTTGAACGAGAGCGGGTATGAGCGTTTGTACGAGTGTGTGTGTAACTCAGAAATGACTAAGTGTTTTTCTACTAGCTCGTTACCCCTTTTAAAATAGAAATTAACTACTAAAACTAACTATCCGACTTTTGTGCCAAGCTTCCACGTTCTCCACAACGTCCATTTTTGGCCAAGCACGTGCGGGATAGTTTGGGAATATTCTCCAGGAATGTCGCTAAGACTAATTCAAGCTTGTTACTCCTGTTTTGGTCAAAAATTACCGAAGTAATTAAGTGATCAAATTAGTTTAGTGAGGTAGTGTGCTAGAAAGTGTGTTGAAAATATACTTGTTAAGTTATTTGGAAAAACAGTACTCAGGATACGGCTCGGGATATTGAGCTGTATCTATGATCAAACAATGAGCGAAAATAAAGTAAATGACACGAGATGTACGAGGAAAGCCCTTGATCAATCTAGATCGCCGGCATAAAACCTCGGGAGCTGACAATCGCAGCTGCCTTGTTCTTCAATTGCTTCAAAAATCAGGATACAGTGCGGGATGTGGTACGGATCGACTAAGTGTTACAATGAAAATGAAATACAAGTGTGGTGTTTGCAATTAGCTAGAGAGTGAAAGTGTTCGAGAGTGTAAGTGTGAATTGTTGTGTTCTAAGCTGATCCGACCTCATCTATTTATAGTAAAGATAAAATAACTAACTACCCTAAACTTGCGGGATCCACCGAATATTCCTTCTTGGAACGTTGTAGACCTGGTCTTTCGGGCTCAACGTCTCTTTCTCAACAAATTCGTCCGAGTCTTGAGGAGAAGAAGTCCTCTTGACCGTTAGCAAGCCTCAACCCTTAATCTGCACGTGGTTAATTCAATAAGCCTCAGGATATCGCCCAAGATGTTAGCAATATCCTCTTCCAGCATCCTGATCACAAATAAACAAACAAAGGCAGGATATTGGTCAGGATACGTATGTTAAGAAAATGACCCCTAACAATTGTCCCCAAATATATCGGTTGGGATACCAATCCAACGGATATATTTCAAAAATCTTATCTCATAACTTAAGGTAATTAATATGACTAGACTCTTGAAATGACAGCGGTGCAACTTCCAAGGCATTATTTACTTTTTACCCCCCTATATTCATCCTATATTAACCGAGGGACTCCTTGTCTCGGTTATCCTTATCTGCGAGCAAGCATCAGGTATCTTCTTTTCTAATCTCCTTTCTTTAATTTTTCTTAATTTGCTCAATGGCACCACGAACGAAATCCCGCTCAGACCGGTCAGCCTCAACCCTCATAAGTCAAAACTTTATCACCGATCCAGCAAAGGAGATTTGCTGCTTCAATAATGCTGATATTGCTGCTTTCAAAGACTCCGGTGCCTTTCCCACCGGAACGGTCTTTCGCCCCTTTGACAAGGAAGCCCGATCGGATGCATCATCCGACGAGTGGGTTTCTTTTTTCGCTTATCCTTTCTCTCTTGGACTCCGGTATCCATTTCCACCCTTTATCTCCAGCTTTTTCGACCTCACCGGCCTTAGTTATGCCCAAGTTATGCCAATGGTCTGGCGAATCTTGATAGTGTTGGATCAAATCAAATCTCGTCATTTTCCTAACCTACTTGTTGAGGACCTTCCCGTAGCATACCGGTTGAGATCTCATGGCAATCACCGTTATCTTCTGTTCTCCATCAAGAACCCTTTGGTCCTTAAAGCCACCAAGAATGAGGATCGATGGCGACGAAAATTCTTTTTCGTCAAAAGAGACTCCATTGATAAGGGTTTCGATCTACCGGTCAAATGGTTAACCAAGGGTAGGATTTAGGGTTTTAGGAATATCCCCAATCATATCTTCAAACTGTATCCCGGACTTATATTCTGATGTTTTTATGCAGCGAATTTTAGAGATTTAGTGCCTCCTAGCGCAGAATCCGAATCCAAGATCAAGGAAATCTACCGTCTTCCTGCCAGTGAAAGAACTTTTTCCCTGTCTCTCACAGATCCTCATAAAAAATCAAGCTCAGAAATGTCTGGTAAGCACATCTTCATATGTTAATTATTTTTCAAAAATATGATGAGTTTTAAGAATATCTTCCCTTATGTAGTACCAGTCGTCAACCTTGAAGGTTTCGAACTTGATGAGTTAGATTGCTACTCCAGCCTTGAACCCATCAAACAAGAATCCAAGACAAAGCCATCTGCTACACCAAAGCCTACCTCCTCAAAGACTGTTTCAGCCCCCAAAGGTCCTCCGGCATCCAGGACCAGGGCATCCAGCTCTCGGAAGAGAAAGGAGACTGACTCCCCAGCTGTTTCTGAAACATTCTCCCTTGAGAATCATGGGTTTAACGAAGCCACCTCATTCCTCAAACAGGTAGAATTTTCTTTCCGATATCCTGTACAAGTATGTTAGTCTTTATCCTGCTTATTTTTCACATTAATACCTGTGTCTTTATCGACAGGGTCTGGATCGCCTCATGCATTTATACGAAGACGCTAGCGGTCTTAACAAGATGTTGCAGATTCAGCTGGAGAAAGCTCAAGCCACCATAGCTGATCAAGGAACCATTGCAGCTGCCAAATCGCAGCACTATGAAGACAAATACAAGGCAATGACTCAGGAACATCAAGCCGCCCTCCACAAAGCTAATGAGGATGCTCAAGCCAAGCTAGACGCCGTTCTTCTCCAATATCAGCAGAATATGAGCTCATACCGGGATAGCCTAAAAGCTTCGGTGGTCGTCTCTCTTCTCCAAGCCAGGATAAGGATGGCTTATGAGGCCATAGATCTGGGTTTTGAATGCCCTTCCTGGAATGTAAAGGCTTGGGAGGAGAAACTACAGGGCCTCGGAGGTCATCCCGTTGCTCATCCTGCAAAACATACTGGTGAAGAGCCTTCTAAGGTGGCAGAGGAGGTTGCCAATGCCGGTGATGGTGCTAAGAAGAATCCCGAGGGTGATGCTGGGGCGAATGTTGGCAAGGAGGTTGCTGTTCAAGAGGGTGCTGCCCCTTAGGCAGCAGAGTGGGCGATGATGGATATACGTGCCAAGGCCGGAGCCCACTTTTTTAATTTCATGGTTGTGGTTGCATAAACAATTTACTTTTCCTGTCTTTGAACAATTTACATTTCTTGCACTAGAACAATGTGATGACCAAAGGTGGATGGGTCCTAGGTTTTAGGATGAAGCCCTTGGTCATCGATTAGTATAACTTGTTTTGAACATAGTAACGGTTGTAGGTGGACGGGTCCTGTTTTGAGACAGATCCTGCAACCGTTACACAAATATGGTAAAAACTAATTGTGCTTTTGGCGGATGGGCCTTAGTTTAAGGTGAAACCAAAAGCACAACTTTTGACTTGTTAATAATATAACTATCTTTTGACTTATTTTCTGTTACCTTGCATTGTTTAGTGTAAGTCTTGGCTTTGTAAAAATTTCATACTGTTATTTTACAAAATATCCTGACTAGTATGCTCAGAAACATACTGCAGAAGCCTTTTATTAAATAGATCTTCCAGACGTTCCTTTAACTTTATAAAAATTTCTTTAGAAAGTAAAAAATAGTTTATCTCTTCAAAACCAAGTTTTGATGATGATCAAAGTTCCAAGCCAATACTAGTTTCAAACATCCTAATCACATATCCTTAAAAGGACTTTGAGGATATATGTCAGGATACTTAACATAATGTTACTAAAAACTTAAATGAGGCTTACAAAGGAAAGATCATACCAGACATAGGATATAAACCTATTACCGAACTTCAATCCCTTTGCAACTCTTCCAATGAAGATGTCCCCAGTGCAAGGTACTTAGTGCATTAGTCGCAAACTTCATTCTTTTAGCTTTACACCACCATCTTGGCAGGGATGTCCCCTGTGTACAATGTCTTCAAGTATCTTAGAAATCTACTTAATGTCAGTTTCCATGGCATAAGCAATTTTTCACGTCCCGAGGGTATAACCCAAGGATGTACTGGAGATAAATCCTTTGTATCCTGGGGAAAATCCCAATTTTTCATGCGCTACAAGCGGGAGTGTATAAACTCCAAGACTTAGAAAGGTGAAAACCTTTAAACCTTAGAGAGTATGAAAATACCCTTTCGTGAGAGAGGGTGATCAATCCTCATATACCGTTAGGATTCAGGATATAGCCAATAGTGACGAAATTGTCAGCCACTTTTACATGGACTGGTCCCGCCACCTTGAACTATCCCTGAATAACTTGCGCTCCAGGCGGGGTGTTTAAACCCAATTCGGAAGAAAGGTGAATACCTTTAAACCTGTGAAGGGATCAATATCCCTTAAACGTGAGAGAGGGGGCCAATCCTCTAGTCTTTCGAGTTATCCTGAGCACATATCCTGGAGCTATATCCTGAAACATATCTTGCAAAACAATTGTAAACTAAGGTGGGTGTTAGCTTAGCTAACACCCCTCCGATGATTAAGTCAGTATTGGGTTACAAAGAACAAATTAAACCAAACATATTTAAAAGAAGTAGAATTCATACCATCCTGAGTTAGAAATTAAATTCTAACTTACTTGAAATAGAGCTTAAGGTGTATCGCATTCCAAGATCTCGGTAGCATATCCCCCTCCATGTTCTTGAGTCTATATGCTCCTTTCCCTGCTTCGGACTCAACTTCATATGGTCCTTCCCATTTTGGGGCTAACTTGCCATCGGCAGGATTAGTAGTATTCTGAAAAGCCTTTCTTAACACCCAATCTCCAATCTTAAATCTTCTGGTTCTAATATTCTTGTTATATGCCCTGGATATTCTCTGTTGATATGCTGCCATCCTTAGCCTTGCCGCATCTCTCTTTTCATCTATAGTGTCTAAATCCTGACTCAAGGCTTCGGGATTCTGCTCAGGATCACTTAAGATAGATCTTGCAGTAGGTATTGTCATCTCCGTTGGAATCACTGCTTCTGCTCCAAACACCAACGAAAATGGGGTTTGACTTGTTGCATTCTTTACTGTTGTCCTATCAGCCCATAAAACAAAGGGTAATTCTTCTGCCCATCTTCCTTTTTTGGCTCCAAGCCTTTTCTTTAAGTTATTGACAATTATTTTGTTTGGGGATTCTGCTTGTCCATTTGCTTGAGGATGTACCGGAGTAGACGTAATCATTTTGATTCCCCAACTCTTGCAAAAGTCAGTAGTCCTCTTACTTATGAACTGAGAACCATTGTCACAGATTATCTCAGCTGGTACTCCAAATCTGGTCAGGATATTCCTCTTTATGAAGGATACTACTTCTTGGTCTCTAACTTGAACAAATGCTTCAGCTTCAACCCACTTAGAGAAATAATCCGTCATTGCTAGCATAAAGACTTTTCCTCCCGGAGCTTTTGGTAGCTTTCCCACTATATCCATACCCCACTTCATAAATGGCCAAGGGGAAACAATAGGATATAATGGTTCAGCCGGTTGATGTAGTATGTTACTATGTCTTTGACATGAGTCACATCTTCGAGCATATTCTGCGGCATCTTTTCTCATTGTTGGCCAATAATATCCTGTTCTTAATACTTTTGAGAATAACGATCTGCCCCCAGCATGGTTACCACAATCCCCTTCATGTATATCCTGGAGTACTTCTTTGGCTTCAAGATCCTCCAAGCATCTCAAATACGGTCATGCAAGAGATTTCTTGTATAAAATATTATTTATAATAGTGAACCGTGATACCTTCATCCTAAATGCCTTAGGATTTTCATTTCCAGGGATGTGTCCTTCTTTGAGATATCTCATGATTGGAGCCGTCCAGGATTTAGGATCCTCCTCAGGATGTTCTGCTCCAGGATTCTGTATACTAGCTACTTCTTTATCCTGAGGATTCGTTGCAGGATATAAGACATGTAATATTGGTATTTGCGTCCCTTCAGGTATCCTGATCGATGATCCCAAATTTGCTAGGGCATCCGCTTCAGCATTATCCTCCCTTGGTACCTGTTCAAGTATAAAAACATCGAAATATCCTGCTAATTTTTTGAGAATATCGAGATATTCGATTAATTTCTCACCCTTAACTGCATAGGATCCATTAAAATGGTTAGTAATTAACAAAGAGTCAACATACACTTGCAAATTTTTGATACTCATGCTCTTAGCCAACTCTAATCCTGCAATTAAAGCCTCATACTCTGCTTCATTATTAGTAGCAGGAAATTCACACCTAATAGCCTGGGGTAATATGTCCCCCTGTGGCGATTTTAGTAGTATTCCTAATCCTATTCCTCTTACATTAGATGCACCGTCAGTATATAATGTCCAGGATCCTGAGGATTCTCCTAGCTGTTGAACTTCTAGATCTACCTCATCCTGAATGTCACTACTAAAATCAGCCACAAAGTCAACTAAAGCCTGAGATTTTATGGCACTTCTAGGTTCATATACTAAATCATAAGCACTCAACTTTACTGACCACTTGGCCATCCTGCCTGACATCCCTGGTTTCCTAAGCACATTTTTGACAGGATAATTTGTTTTAACATGTATCCTATGTGTCTCGAAATAATGCCTAAGTTTCGTTGATGCCATGACTAGAGCTAATATCAATTTTTCTAAATGAGAATACCTAGTTTCAGCATCTAACACTTTTACTAACATAATAAACAGGATACTGCTGACCTTCATGGTCTTTTATAAGAACGGCACTTACAGCATTCCCTGACACAGCAAGGTACAGGGATAGTGGTTCACCATTTTCGGGCTTCATCAATAGAGGTGCGGTTGAAAGATACCGTTTCAAATCCTGCAGGGCTGCTTCATGCTTTTCCCCCCATTCGAATCTTTTGTTCTTCTTTAGGATATCATAGAAGTCTTTGCATTTTTCTGAGGATCTTGAGATAAATCTGTTTAGAGCTGCTACCCGGCCTGTTAATCTTTGTACGTCCTTCATATTTGAGGGTGATTTTATGTCTAGGATAGCTTTGATCTGCTCTGGGCTTGCTTCTATCCCCCTTTTTGTCACCATATATCCAAGAAACTTCCCTGCCCCCACCCCGAAATGGCATTTAGCAGGATTTAGCTTCATGTTGTAGTGATCCAGAATATCAAATGCTCCCTTGATATCCTGGAGGTGATCCTCAGACTTTTTAGATTTCACCACCATGTCATCGATATATACCTCCATGGTGTCCCCCAGTTTGTCTTTGAACATCATGTTCACCAATCTTTGGTATGTTGCACCTGCATTTTTCAAACCAAAAGGCATAGCTGTATAACAATAAATACCTGTTGGTGTCATGAAGGCGGTATCCTCCTGGTCAGAAGGCTCCATTTGGATCTGTTGAAATCCTGAGGATGCGTCCATGAAGGTCAGCATTTCATGCCCGGCAGTGGCATCTACCATTGCATCAATATGGGGAAGGGGAAATGGGTCTTTAGGACAAGCTTTGTTCAAGTCTGTGTAGTCTACACAAACTCTCCATTTCCCATTCTTCTTCTGCACCACAACCACGTTTGCTAGCCACCTTGGGAACTTAACCTCTCTGATCATTCTTGACTTTAATAATCTTTCAACTTCCTCCTGGATAATCGTGTTCCGCTCAGGAGCAAACTTCCTTCTTTTTTGTTGCACAGGCTTGAATGACTTATCAATTCCAAGCTTGTGAGTGATAATATCTTTGGATATGCCTGTCATATCCTCATGCTTCCATGCAAACGTTGACATCCTTTATTTTAAAAAGTTAATTAACTGCTCTTCAATATCCTGAGGGATATTGGTCCCTACGAGCACCGAAATATCGGGGTTATCCTGGTCCAGGATAACTTTCTTCACATCCTGCTCCGGATCCTCCACAATATCCTGGGCCCGCGTCTTTAATTGCTATGCTGCACTAGGTTTGGCTGAGGATTTCATCGAGGATGAGTAGCACTCTTTCGCCTCCTGCTGATCACTATCAACTTTGACCACTCCCCAAGGGGTAGGTATCTTGATGCATTGGTGATATGTTGATGGCACGGCCTTCATATCGTGAATCCACGGTCTTCCCAATATGATGTTATAGCAGGATAAAGAATCCATCACACAGAAACGTTGTATCGAATTGACTCCTTCAACGTATACTGGCAACTTTATCTCTCCCACTGTGTTTCTAGCCTCTCCACTGAATCCAACAAGCACGGTAGACTTTGAAGTGATATCCATTGGAGATACATTCATTCTCTTCAGAGTTTCTAGTTGGATTATGTTGACGGAGCTGCCATTATCAACCAATATCCTGCGTACAAAATGGTTAGCCACATATAACGTTATTACCAGAGCATCATGGTGAGGATCCTGGACAGTATCCCTGTCATCTGCATCAAAAGTGATCACTTTGTCAGTCGTGAGGGTAGTCATCCTGACAGGTCTGTCTCCCCTTTCGGCCTTAGCTTCCTTTGCATGTCTCTTTGCTGCCGAATACGAGGTCCCACAAATGTCGGATCCTCCCGAAATGAAGTTGATTATCTTGGCATCCGAGGGAGGTGATGCTGCTCGTTCAGGATCCTTGTCAGTATCCTGACCCTTATTCTTCTTTTTTCCTAAGAGATCTTTCAGATATCCCTTGCTTAGAAGATAGCTTATTTCTTTCCTTAAAGCAATGCAATCCTCAGTCATATGTCCGAAATCCTCGTGGAAAGCACACCATTTTGACTTATCTTTCCAGTCAGCCTTTTGTTGATTCTTTCGAGGCCATCTAGCCTTGTCTCCTAGACCCTGCATAGCATACATCAATTCAGGAATATTAACAGAAAAGCAATATTCAGACAACTCAGGATACACTTCAGGATCCTCATCTTCGACAGCATTCACTCTCTTGTTTTCATTTCTACCATATGGCTTAGGCCGATATGACTTAAATGAGGATTCTGACTTCCTATTAGTCGATTCATAAGTGTTGGATGAGTTCATCCTTTCTTGCATCTTCTTGTCATCTTCCAGACGGATATATCTCAAAGCCCTGTTACGAGCTTCATCGAGATTCCTGCAGGGATTCATTACAAGATCCTGATAAAACTGAGAATCCTTTTGTAATCCCATCTTAAAAGCTTGCACAGCTGTTGCAACATCAAGATGTGGGATATCCAAGGATTCTCGACTAAATTTGTTCACATAATCCCTCAAGGATTCCTGAGGCCCTTGAGTTATCCTGTAAAGATCACTGGTTAGTTTCTCAAAACTCCGACTACAAGAAAATTGACTGTGAGGAGGAACGTTTAACAGCCATTTTAAAGCTGATCCTGTTAGAGTAGAACCAAATCCCTTGCACAAGCATGCTTCCTTGAGCTCCGGAGGGATAGGGTTAATCTCCATTCTTTCCCTATACTGGGCAATATGCTCCTCAGGATCCGTAGTCCCATCATAAAGCTTCATGTTGGGGGTTTGGAATCTCTTTGGGATCTCAGCATCACAGATAGGATACACGAAACGAGATATCTTGTGGCTGTCTTGAGACACTTCCGGGATCGGTTGGACCACCCCAGGTTCACTAGATATCATGTCCTTTAACTTCTGAAGTTCCCTGGTAAGTGCTGATGTCACACCTGTATCCTGCAAAGATCCACCACTGTTAGCAGCATGAGTATTATTATTATTAGACACGTTACCAGTTGGAGGATTCTGCCCATATCCTGAAGCATATCCTGAGCTCCTTATGGTTGACATCCTAACCAAGGAGGGTATTTCAGGAGTATGATTCTGAGGAAGACTGGGCACGATATTCCCCCTATTATCCTCGGTATATACAGCTGAACTAAAGTTCAACGCTCTGGGGTGTAACGGAGTGACATTGTCCTCCGCAGATCTGCTCGAGCCAGCCTTCAGGAGTTGTATTTCCCTCAAAAGCATTTGGTTTGTTTCCTGTTGATGCCTTATTTGTTCCTGCACACTTCCAAATAAGGTTAAAATTTCATCATTAGAAGCTAAAACGGGAGCAGATCCCTGGACACTCCGAGTTGGGATAACATCTTGAGATTGTGTAGAGGCTGGCATCCTTGGAGGAGGTGGTGGAAGCACCGAACCGGTAGTAGCAGAAGTCATAGCAGACACAGTAGAGGAACTCATGTTTGATCTTGAGGCCATTATAGATAATGTGGCAAGAAGTTTTGAAAATAGAAAACCGATTAGCGATTTGACAAAAAGTTTTAGTAAAAAGAGCACCACTTGCCCCACGGTGGGCGCCAAATTGTTTTGGTCAAAAATTACCGAAGTAATTAAGTGATCAAATTAGTTTAGTGAGGTAGTGTGCTAGAAAGTGTGTTGAAAATATACTTGTTAAGTTATTTGGAAAAACAGTACTCAGGATACGGCTCGGGATATTGAGCTGTATCTATGATCAAACAATGAGCGAAAATAAAGTAAATGACACGAGATGTACGAGGAAAGCCCTTGATCAATCTAGATCGCCGGCATAAAACCTCGGGAGCTGACAATCGCAGCTGCCTTGTTCTTCAATTGCTTCAAAAATCAGGATACAGTGCGGGATGTGGTACGGATCGACTAAGTGTTACAATGAAAATGAAATACAAGTGTGGTGTTTGCAATTAGCTAGAGAGTGAAAGTGTTCGAGAGTGTAAGTGTGAATTGTTGTGTTCTAAGCTGATCCGACCTCATCTATTTATAGTAAAGATAAAATAACTAACTACCCTAAACTTACGGGATCCACCGAATATTCCTTCTTGGAACGTTGTAGACCTGGTCTTTCGGGCTCAACGTCTCTTTCTCAACAAATTCGTCCGAGTCTTGAGGAGAAGAAGTCCTCTTGACCGTTAGCAAGCCTCAACCCTTAATCTGCACGTGGTTAATTCAATAAGCCTCAGGATATCGCCCAAGATGTTAGCAATATCCTCTTCCAGCATCCTGATCACAAATAAACAAACAAAGGCAGGATATTGGTCAGGATACGTATGTTAAGAAAATGACCCCTAACAACTCCTGCAAAGTAACACAAAACACAAATAAACAATCGTCAGTACGAGGATCCTTAAAGTGATCCATGATCCTGATCCTGAAGCTCTTCTGAGGATCACTATCTGTCACAGAAGAAAGGATCATTATTTAGGATAACGTGTAAGGATCACTAATTGTTAGAAAATCCTCCCCTAACAATTGCCCCCAAAATATAAGGAGTAATTTGTAAAATAAGCGAGTTATATTTTCTTAATCTTATCCGCAACTAACTAACGGATATATAGCCGTTAAAATAGAACTAGCCGTTGCGATCATGACGTCACGGAAGTGACATTCCTGCAGAATCATAATTATAAATAGAGATATAGATAGGATCAATATGCATTCAAATTCGAAAGAAACTCCCTTTATATTCTCAGTCGAAGATCAATCAGGTATCTCTTTCTCCTCTTTCTCCTTCTCTTACTCTGTTTTTCTTTCTTTATCACCATCACTTTGAGAATGATGCTCCGGTCCTCCCCCGCCAAGGATCACCAGAAGGATAGTCCCTTGAAGAGTCAAAAGATCATCAAAGACTCCACAAATGAATGGTGTTACTTTAATGATGCTCAGATAGACAAGATTCGTTGTTGCTTTCCTGCGAGTGCTTTTTTCAAACCCTTTGATCCTACTATTCTGAGCGACTATGTTTCAGAAACATGGGTTGCCTTTCCAGTTACTCCATTTGCCATAGGATATACCTATCCTTTCCCAGAATTTACACAATCCTTCTTTTCCCTTACCGGCATCTCTTACATCCAAGCCATGCCGATGATTTGGAGGGTTTTGTATACCCTGGAGAGGATCATCGAGCAGGAGGGCATTGATTTAGGCATGTCAGAGCTGACACAATTATATGATCTTACCACCTTTGGATCCCATCGTTATTTGTTCAAACGAAAACCCGGCGGAGAACACCCTCTTCTTAAAGTTACCAAGAATGACACAAATTGGAAACGTCGCTTCTTCTTTGTCAGGAGGGATACCATTCCCAACGGAAAGCATTTACCAAGGACATGGTCCACCCATGGTAGGCCGGAGGATCCTGAGAAGGATCACCAGGTAGTCTTGTTTTTGTATAAGGATTACTGACCCCCCTTTTTTTTTCTTGTGTTATGCAGCTATTTCTGTCTCACACATCATTACATCACCTGAAACCAAGGATAGGCTTGCTGCTTTTTGGAAGCTTGATCCTGAAACAAGGACATTCAAGGTAGAGACCCAAGATTCACAAGAAGTATCCTCAGGTTCCATTACCATGTCAAGTAAGTATCTTGCTTGATTTATAGTTTAAATACTAAAATAAATAAATAAATTGAAATAGGATAAGGATATTCATCTTGCTATAAATGTGTAGGCGCTGGAAAATCTGCCAAGCCTGTATCCCAGTTCAACACGGCTGACCTTGATGTCGTACGATCCAGGAAGAAGAGATCCACTACCAGTCCTAGCATCTCCATTCCAAAGGCACCCGCTAAAGGAAAGGGTGTCAAGAAGAGGAAAACTTCTGATGCTGAGGATCTTCAAGGCCTACCACTGATCCGCCACCAGTTCCTCGAATACTTCAACGATGTAAGGATCACCAACTCTGCCTAGGTATCCTACTCGTATAAGGATCACCTGATCTTGAACTGCTTTATCCTTTCCTTTGCAGAAATTTGCTGAGATTGAAGATTACGTGAGGAATGTTGAGGAGTAGGACAAGAAGATCGCTGACCTCCAACAGGTTGCAGTGCTCAAGGACCTTGCAATTGCTGATCTTCAGAAGGAACTCCAAGATGCCAAGACCAAGACGGCTAAGCTTCTGATTGACCTTGACTATGAGAAGCATGATCTCATAGAAAATGCTAAGGTCTCTGCCGCCATCACGATGTATCAGACAAAATTGAAGATGGCCCAGGAAGCTCAAGATCCTAGTTTTGACAAAAGCAGCTGGGATGTTGAGGGCTGGAAGGCAAGATTGGCTGATCTTGAAGATGATGAGGAGGAGGCTACTGAGGTCTTGGCGATTGAGGCAAGTGGCAGTGGAAAGGATCTGATGAAGGATACCGCAGCTGGAGAGGAAGAGGATGCAGCGAAGGCATAGGCTGCATGGATGGGCGATGAAGGACATTTCTAGACGTAGCCGGAGCCCATTCTTTAAGTTTGATAGTTTGTTTTGGTTATGGTGTTTTTTGCTGAACAATGATGGGTTGTACTTTGAACAATAGGTTTTAGGATTAAGGATCATGTATGATCCTTTGGATAATAGGCAGGATTGCATTTGGTGGAGGGATCCTCTGTTTGGGGGATGAAGCCATTGTGATCCTGCCGCCTTTATATTCCTGCACTACTTTTGAACTTATTATCATGGACACCCTTTACCTACCCCAGCGGACGGGCCACGTTTTGCTGGTAGATGCTCGGGGTAGGTAGTTTTGACAACCTCTTAAGGGTTACTACTTTGTTAATAAATAAAATCTTAACCTTTTGTCGCTTATCTTGTGTTGTTATCCTTGTGTTTCTTTGATTTTCCTTTGTTTCAATGCATATTCATTGAATGAACAATTTTGAATAAGTCCGATTGAAAATATTTAAGATATGATCCATGATCAGATATCCTTTAGTTAAAGAATCTCAAAAAGCAATATGTTTTAAGGATCACAAGTCTAGTTGTCAAACTTTAAGGGTCATTCAAATAAATAATGAATAGAATTGAAAATAGTTAAGGATCATACCTGAGGGTCCAAGTTAGGATCCTAACCATAATAAGGATAACTATAAGATAAACCTTAGAATAAAGTAAGGATTAAGGATCCCTAGTTGCCTATCTTCAAGAACCTGAAATAGAGCATAACTTGGGACTAAGCCAACATAAGAAAAGAGTTAGCAACTGGGGGCAAGCCCAAGGATAACTGGGGACAAGCCCAAGGATCGCATGTAAACTGGAGTATGGCCCTAACTGGCGACTATCCAAACTTAGTGACATGAGAATGCCAAAACCTTAGCTAACGTGAAAACGTTAGAAACCTTAGCTAACGTGAAAACGTTAGAAACCTTAGGAACGGATGTATGGTACGTCTACCATTATACGTAGGATCCTAGGCATAGCCAGTACAATGGAATTATCATCCCCTAAAACGAGTACTGGTCCCACTGCCTTGAACTATACCAGGATCATCGTGCGCTACAGGCGGAACTGGGGTCAAGCCCAAATAACTGGGGTTAAACCCAAGGAACGGATTGCTTCAGCGGATAACCAGTGTTATGCTAAGGATACCTGAACTTCCAAAACTTAAACTCACGTGAGAGATGGATAAAGGATACATGATCCTTATCCTTATATGAGAAAATAAAGAAATGAAATAGTTCAAGTTTAGGATATTACCTAAGTAAGGATCACCGATACTTTGAGGATCCTTTAAGGATATCCCTATCGTGAGGATCATCTGTGCCATGAGGATCCTGCTCACATGAAATATCTCTTCAAGTGGACAGCATTCCAAGCTCTTGGTAGCAAATCACCTTCCATGGTTAGCAATCTATATGCCCCCTTTCTTGCTTCAGCTTCAATCAAATAAGGGCCTTCCCATTTTGGAGCCAATTTTCCATCAGCAGGATTGGTGGTATTCTGAAATGCTTTCCTTAATACCATATCTGCAACTTGAAACCTCCTGATCCTGACATTTTTGTTGTAAGCACCAGCCATTCTTTGCTGATAACTGGCCATCCTTATCCTAGCCATATCCCTGATTTCTTCAATAGTATCCAGGTCTTGAGCCAAGTTCTCATCATTCTCCTCAGGATCACGGGTACTTGTTCTAGCAGTTGGAACCACCATTTCTATTGGGATCACTGATTCTGCCCCAAATACCAAAGAGAATGGTGTTTGACCAGTTGCATTCTTAGGGGTTGTCCTATCAGCCCAAAGCACATAGGGTAGTTCTTCTGCCCATTTCCCCTTCTTGGATCCAAGTTTTTTCTTCAAATTGTTGATGATGATCTTGTTGGATGATTCTGCCTGACCATTAGCTTGTGGGTGGACTGGTGTTGATGTTATCATCTTAATCCCCCAGCTGTCACAAAAGTTAGTGGTTCTGCCCCCAATAAATTGGGAAGCATTATCACATATAATCTCAGAAGGAATTCCAAATCTAGTTATAATATTTCTTTTAATGAAGGATATAACTTCCTTTTCTCTGATTTGGGCAAAAGCTTCAGCCTCTATCCACTTGGAGAAGTAATCAGTCATAGCAAGCATGAATACTTTTCCTCCAGGTGCCTTAGGGAGCTTACCAACTATATCCATACCCCATCTCATAAATGGCCAAGAGGAGGATATAGGATGTAATAATTCAGCTGGTTGATGAAGGATATTGCTGTGCTTCTGACAAGGATCACATCTTTTAGCATACTCCACAGCATCTCTCTTCATGGTTGGCCAGTAGTATCATGTCCTCAGGATCCTTGAGAATAATGCCCTGCCCCCAGTGTGGTTTCCACAATCTCCTTCATGGAAGTCTTTTAAAACTTCTTGGATTTCAGGATCCTCAATGCATCTCAAGTATGGTCCTGCAAGAGATCGTCTATACAACATATTATTTAAAATTGTGAATTGAGATACCTTAGATTTGAAAGCCCTAGGGTTTTCTCCTGTAGGAATCTCTCCATGTTGTAAGTATCTCATAATTGGTGAGATCCATGATCCTGATCCTGAATGGGATTGAGTATCCTCACAAGGGATAATTGCAGAGTCATTTCCTATCTCCATAGCCTCGTGATCCTCGATAGCCGGGGTCAGGATATGGATAATAGGGATCTTGATATCCTCCGGGATCTTCAAGGATGATCCTAAGTTAGCCAATGCATCAGCTTCTGTATTTTCTTCCCTTGGTACCTGTGTCAAACTAAAGGAAACAAAAAAGAGTGCCAAACTTTTGACTATCTCTAAATATTTGGTTAGCTTTTCACCTTTAACAGCATAGGATCCATTAAAGTGGTTTGTAATTAACAATGAATCTACATGTACCTCAAGATACCTGATCCCCATATGCTTTGCAATTTGCAAGCCAGCAATTAAGGCTTCATATTCAGCCTCATTGTTAGTGGTTTGGAACTCACAAGCTATAGAGTGGGGTATTATGTCCCCCTGTGGCGATTTTAGTAGTATTCCAAGCCCTGTGCCTTTGACATTTGAGGATCCATCAGTATAGAGTATCCAAGGATCCTTGGTCTCTTCTAGCTGCTGGACTTCTAACTCAGCTTCGTCTTGTAAATCACTACTGAAATCAGCCACAAAGTCAGCTAATGCTTGGGATTTGATGGCTGTCCTAGGCTCATATCTTATATCATATGCACTTAGCTTCACTGCCCACTTAGCCATCCTTCCTGACATCTCTGGTTTCCTAAGGACATTCTTAATTGGGTAATTAGTTTTAACAATGACAACATGAGTTTCAAAATAATGTCTTAACTTAGTAGATGCCATAATTAATGCAAGAATAAGCTTTTCAAGGTGTGAATACCTGGATTCGGCATCAAGTAAACTTTTACTTACATAATAGACAGGATGTTGTGTACCTTGATGATCCTTAACCAGGACCGCACTTACTGCTTTTGAGGATACTGCAAGATATAAGGATAGCACGTCGCCTTTTTCAGGTTTCATCAAGGCCGGGGCTGAGGATAGGTAATCTTTGAGGGCTTTTAAAGCATTTTCATGCTTCTCAGTCCACTCAAATTTCTTGTTCTTCCTTAGGATATCATAGAATTCTTTGCATTTCTCTGAGGATTTGGATATGAATCTGTTCAAAGCTGCTATCCTACCTGTTAGCCTTTGAACATCCTTAGCACTGGCCGGAGATTTGATGTTCACTATTGCTTTGATTTGTTCCGGGCTAGCTTCAATGCCTCTCTTTGTCACCATATATCCTAAGAATTTACCTGCTTTAACACCAAAGTGACATTTTGAAGGATTAAGCTTTATATTATATTTATCAAGGATATTGAATGCTTCCTCCAAGTCTCTTAGGTGATCCTCAGCTTTTAAGGATTTTACCACCATATCATCTATGTAAACCTCCATAGTCTGTCCAATCTGATCCTTGAACATCATATTCACCAGCCTTTGATATGTTGCACCTGCATTTCTTAATCCGAATGGCATAGCAATATAGCAGTATATACCAGTTGGAGTCATGAAGGCTGTATCCTCTTGGTCGGATGGTTCCATTTGGATTTGTTGGAATCCAGATGAAGCATCCATAAAAGTTAACAGTTCATGACCCGCAGTTGCATCCACCATGGAGTCAATGTGGGGTAATGGGAAAGGATCCTTGGGACATGCCTTATTTAAATCGGTAAAATCGACACATACCCTCCACTTTCCGTTTTTCTTTTGAACAACAACCACATTGGCCAACCATCTTGGATACTTGACCTCCCTAATCATACCTGCCCGGAGCAATTTCTCTACCTCTTCCTGGATAATGGCATTCCTTTCCGGTGCAAACTTTCTTCTCCTTTGATGGATTGGTTTGAAGGATCTGTCAATGCCGAGTTTGTGAGTGATTACATCTTTGGATATACCAGTCATGTCTTCGTGTTTCCATGCAAAGGTAGTCTTTCTCCTTTTGAGGAAGGATATGAGGTCTTCTTTCATTTCGCCAAGGATCCCTGATCCGATATAGATTTTGGATTCAGGATCACCAGGATCTATGAGGATTTCTATCACATCCTGCTCTCTTGCCTCCAAGACATCCCTTGGAGGATACCTTGATTGCTATTGCTCCCTTGACTTCGAGGCTGGTTTCATTGATGAAGTGTAGCAGTTCTTAGCTTCCTGCTGATCACTATCAATCTTCACTATTCCCCAAGGACTAGGGAGCTTAACACATTGATGGTAGGTAGATGGGACTGCTTTCATATCGTGTATCCAAGGTCTGCCAAGGATAACATTACAACAAGATAAACAGTCAATAACACAAAATTTTTGATAAGAGTGTAGGCCTTCAATGTATATCGGGAGTTTAATGTCCCCCAGGGTATTATTAGTTTCGCCACTAAATCCCACAAGCACGGAGGATCTTGGTATGATATCTGATTCAGGAATTCCCATCTTCTTTAGAACATCAAGCTGGATAATGTTCACTGAGCTTCCTCCGTCTATAAGGATCCTGCGGACAAAATGGTTAGAAATAAAAAGAGTAATAACTAAACCATTGTTAGGGGAGGATTTTCTAACAATTAGTGATCCTTATTCGTTATCCTAATTAGTGATCCTTACTTCTGTGACAGGTGGTGATCCTCAGAAGGGCTTTAGGATCAGGATCATGGATCACTTTAAGGATCCTCGTACTGACGATTGTTTACTTATGTTTTGTAGCATCTCGCAGGTATATCAAGCTTGACCAAGTCTTAGCGACATTCCTGGAGAATATTCCTAAACTATTCTGCACGTGCTTGACCAAAAATAGACGTTATGGAGAACGTGGAGGCTTGGCACGAAAGTCGGATAGTTAGTTTAGGTGGTTATTTCTATTTTAAAAAGGGAGTAACGAGCTAGTAGAAAACACTTAGTCATTTCTCAGTTACACACACTCGTACAAACGCTCATACAAGCTCTCGTTCAAACACTTAGCAATCTCATACACTTTTTGCACATTTCACCGTAGTGATCCTTGTACCTAGCTCGTTACTATCCGAAGTTGTAAACATTTAATCATTTATTAGAGCTTGGTGATCGGTAGTTTCCATCACCCGGGGTTTTTTGTGCCGGAGATCAACTCTTGATCAAGGGCTTTTTCCCCGTATAAATCCTTGTGTTGTTTGTGCAAATCTACATTGAAGTGATCCTCATCGCTATTACATAATCAGCATCATACCCCCATAACATAGAGTTTGGTTGCAATATCCTCAACAGATTTTTTGACCAAAACAGTTTGGCGCCCACCGTGGGGCAATTGGTGCTTTGTCCTTAGAAGAATTCGCATTTCTGTGCTCATTCCGGTTCACTACAACCAAGCAAATGGCTTCCTCAGCGAAGAGTGCTTCAAACTTGATGCCATCATCCACTTCTTCACAAGGCGTCCCTCCTTTGCCTCCACCACCTTCTGGATCCCAGAAGAATACCGAGAATGCCGCGAAGAAACCAACTCCCATTTTCTCAAAACCACCTACTTCTTCTGTTTCAACTAATCCTACTACTAATGATCTCTATGCCTTGATTTTGCAGATGAGGAATCATGCACAAGAGCAGGATAAGACCAACGAAAGGATCCTCCGGGAGATTGACGAAATTAAGAAACAGAAGAAAACGGCAGAGGATCGTTCCCCACTGATGCCCAGATCTTTGAATTTCGATACTCCGGTGATTACTTCTCAGCCGTCAGTGGTTCCAGACATTCAATATGTGGGTGGACCAAAAGGAGTGCACTACGGAACAACAGCTATGACCCAGGCATTAGGTTCATATTTCCAGCCAGCGGGATCCTATCCTCAGCATATGGGGTCCCTCACGAGTACAGGAGGATATTCAGGAATGCAGCAGTTTCAAGGATCCTCCTTCGTTCCAGGATCATCCCAGGTTCAAGGATCCTCCTTCGTTCCAGGATCATCCCAGGTTCAAGGATCCTCCTACGTTCCAGGATCATCCCAGGTTCAAGGATCCTCCTTCGCTCCAGGATCATCCCAGGTTCAAGGATCCTCCTTCGTTCCAGGATCATCCCAGGTTCAAGGATCCTCCTTCTTTCCAGGATCATCCCAGGTTCAAGGATCCTCCTTTGTTCCAGGATCATCCCAGTTTCAGGGATCCTTTCAGATGCCAGGATCCTTGAGGAGTTTGCAAACAGGAAGTTCAGATGTCCATCAAGGAGATTTTATTCCAATGCAGACCAATGCCTCTACTGGTCCCTCGATCATTCCAGAGTCTCAACAATATGGATTAACATCCATTCTTCCTAACTTGAATCCAATGGGAGGTAACACTTTTAATAATTCTCATACTACTAACCATGGTCTTATGCAGGATCCAGGTATCAATCATGCCATGGCCGGAGAATTGCAAAAGCTAAAGGATATGATATCAAGTGTTCCGGGAGTGGTCAAACCTATCCCAGAGATTGCAGATGGGAGCCACAAGATATCTCGTTTTGCACCACCGATCTGTGATACTGAGATACCCAAGAGGTTCCATGTGCCTACAATGAAGCTGTATGATGGTTCGACTGATCCTGAAGAACACATAGCACAATATAGGGAAAGGATGGAAATCAATCCAATTCCAGAAAGGTTAAAAGAAGCATGCCTGTGCAAGGGATTCGGATCCACTCTTACTGGATCAGCTCTCAAATGGCTGCTAAGTCTTCCTCCTTATTCTATTACCTCATTTGCTAACCTAGTTAACTTGTTTAATAATCAGTTTTCTTGTAGTAGAAAATTTGAACGATTAACTAGTGATTTATATAGGATAACCCAGGGTCATAATGAATCATTAAGGGATTACATTACCAAATTCAGTAAAGAATCCTTAGACATTCCCAACTTAGATATAGCCACGGCTGTTGAGGCCTTCAAAATGGGATTGCTTAGGGATTCGTTATTTTATGATGATCTTGTTATGACACCATGCAGGAACCTAGATGAGGTAAGAACCCGGGCCCTCAGGTTCATCCGGCTAGAGGATGACAAGAGGATCCAGGAGAGGTTAACATGATCCTCAAAGCAGGATAAGCAAGGATCCTCATTCAGGAACAACATGTTCAGATCCTACAACAGATCTGATAATCAGAACGTGCATTCTATTGATCAAGAAGAGGATGATGAGGATTATCCTCCAATTTCTGAATATTGCTTCAGTGTTGATAACAATGAACTAATCCTTGCCATGCAGAACCTAGGTGATAAAGCTAGATGGCCAAGAAAGAATGATAGGCCGGCTGCAACTAAGGATAAATCAAAGTGGTGTGCATATCATGAAGATTTTGGGCACCTCACAGAAGAATGCATTGCATTAAGAAAGGAAATTGGATACTTGTTGAGTAAAGGGCACCTAAAAGAGTTGTTGGGAAGAAAAAAGTCAAGGACTCAGGATCCTGAAAGGATCCCTGAGAAGGCTCCAGCTCCTCCAGCAGATGCACAAGTGATAAACTTTATTTCTGGAGGATCCGACATTTGTGGCACATCCTTCTCAGCAGCTAAGAGGCATGCAAAGGAAACTAAAATGGATAACGGAGAAAGACCAGTTCGAACATCAAGTGTCTCCGAAGGAAAAGTCATAACCTTTGATGAAGAGGATCGTGTTGATATCCAGGATCCTCATCACGATGGTTTAGTTATTACTCTTTTTATATCTAACCATTTTGTCCGCAGGATCCTAATAAACGGAGGAAGTTCAGTGAACATTATCCAGCTTGATGTTCTAAAGAAGATGGGTATCCCTGAATCAGAGATCATACCAAGATCCTCCGTGCTTGTGGGATTTAGTGGCGAAACTAAGAACACCCTGGGGGACATTAAACTCCCAATATATATTGAAGGCCTACACTCTTATCAAAAATTTTGTGTTATTGACTGTTTATCTTGTTGTAATGTTATCCTTGGCAGGCCCTGGATACACGATATGAAAGCAGTCCCATCCACTTACCACCAATGTGTGAAGCTCCCTAGTCCTTGGGGAATAGTAAAGATTGATAGTGATCAGCAGGAGGCTAAGAATTGCTACACTTCATCGATGAAACCAGCCTCGAAGTCAAGGGAGCAATAGCAATCAAGGTATCCTCCAAGGAATGTCTTGGAGGCCAGAGAGCAGGATGTGGTAGAAATCCTCATGGATCCCGATGATCCTGAATCGAAAATCTATATCGGATCAGGGATCCTTGGCAAAATGAAAGAAGACCTCGTATCCTTCCTCAAAAGGAGAAAGACTACCTTTGCATGGAAACACGAAGACATGACTGGTATATCCAAAGATGTTATCACCCATAAACTCGGCATTGACAGATCCTTCAAACCAATCCATCAAAGGAGAAGAAAGTTTGCACCGGAAGGAATGCCATTATCCAAGAAGAGGTAGAGAAATTGCTCCGGGCAGGTATGATTAGAGAGGTCAAGTATCCAAGATGGTTGGCCAATGTGGTTGTTGTTCAAAAGAAAAACGGAAAGTGGAGGGTATGTGTCGACTTTACCGATTTAAATAAGGCATGTCCCAAGGATCCTTTCCCTTTACCCCACATTGACTCCATGGTGGATGCAACTGCGGGTCATGAACTGTTAACTTTTATGGATGCTTCATCTGGATTTCAACAAATCCAAATGGAACCATCCGACCAAGAGGATACAGCCTTCATGACTCCAACTGGTATATACTGCTATATTGCTATGCCGTTCGGATTAAGAAATGCAGGTGCAACATATCAAAGGCTGGTGAATATGATGTTCAAGGATCAGATTGGACAAACTATGGAGGTTTACATAGATGATATGGTGGTAAAATCCTTAAAAGCTGAGGATCACCTAAGAGACTTGGAGGAAGCATTCGATATCCTTGACAAATATAACATGAAACTTAATCCTTCAAAATGTCACTTTGGTGTTAAAGCAGGTAAATTCTTAGGATATATGGTGACAAAGAGAGGCATCGAAGCTAGCCCGGAACAAATCAAAGCAATAGTGAATATCAAATCTCCGGTCAATGCTAAGGATGTTCAAAGGCTAACAGGAAGGATAGCAGCCTTGAACAGATTTATATCCAAGTCCTCCGAGAGGTGTAAAGAATTCTATGATATCCTAAGGAAGAACAAGAAATTTGAGTGGACGGAGAAGCATGAAAATGCTTTAAAAGCCCTCAAAGATTACCTATCCTCGGCCCCGGCTTTGATGAAACCAGAAAAAGGTGATGTGTTATCCTTGTATCTTGCAGTATCCTCAAAAGCAGTAAGTGCGGTCCTTGTTAAGGATCATCAAGGTACACAACATCCTGTCTATTATGTAAGTAAAAGTTTACTTGATGCCGAATCCAGGTACTCACACCTTGAAAAGCTTATTCTTGCATTAATTATGGCATCTACAAAGTTAAGACATTATTTTGAAACTCATGTTATCATTGTTAAAACTAATTTCCCAATTAAGAATGTCCTCAGGAAACCAGAGATGTCAGGAAGGATGGCTAAGTGGGCAGTGAAGCTAAGTGCATATGATATAAGATATGAGCCTAGGACAGCCATCAAATCCCAAGCATTAGCTGACTTTGTGGCTGATTTCAGTAATGATTTACAAGAAGAAGCTGAGCTAGAAGTCCAGCAGCTAGAAGAGACCAAGGATCCTTGGATACTTTATACTGATGGATCCTCAAATATCAAAGGCACAGGACTTGGAATACTACTAAAATCGCCACAGGGGGACATAATACCCCATTCTATAGCTTGTGAATTCCAAACCACTAACAATGAGGCTGAATATGAAGCCTTAATTGCTGGTTTGCAAATCGCTAAGCATATGGGAATCAGGTATCTTGAGGTACATGTAGATTCTTTGTTAATTACAAACCACTTTAATGGATCCTATGCTGTTAAAGGTGAAAAGCTAACCAAATATTTGGAGATAGTCAAAAGTTTGGCACTCTCTTTTGTTTCCTTTAGTTTGTCACAGGTACCAAGGGAAGAAAATACAGAAGCTGATGCATTGGCTAACTTAGGATCATCTTTGAAGATCCCAGAGGATATCAAGATTCCTATTATCCATATCCTGACCCCGGCTATCGAGGATCACCAGACTATGGAGATAGGAAATGATTCTGCAGTTATCCCTAGTGAGGATACTCAATCCTATTCAGGATCAGGATCATGGATCTCACCAATTATGAGATACTTACAACATGGAGAGATTCCTATAGGAGAAAACCCTAGGGCTTTCAAATCTAAGGTATCTCAATTCACAATTATAAATAATATGTTGTATAGACGATCTCTTGCAGGACCATACTTGAGATGCATTGAGGATCCTGAAGTTCAAGAAGTTTTAAAGGACTTCCATGAAGGAGATTGTGGAAACCACACTGGGGGCAGGGCTTTATTCTCAAGGATCCTGAGGACAGGATACTACTGGCCAACCATGAAGAAAGATGCTGTGGAGTATGCCAGAAGATGTGATCCTTGCCAGAGACACAGCAATATCCTTCATCAACCAGCTGAATTATTGCATCCTATATCCTCCTCTTGGCCATTTATGAGATGGGGTATGGATATAGTTGGAAAGCTCCCTAAGGCACCTGGTGGGAAAGTATTCATGTTAGCTATGACTGATTACTTCTCCAAGTGGATAGAGGCTGAAGCTTTTGCCCAAGTCAGAGAAAAGGAAGTTATATCCTTCATTAAAAGAAATATTATAACTAGATTTGGAATTCCTTCCGAGATTATATGTGATAATGGTTCCCAATTTATTGGGGGCAGAACCACTAACTTTTGTGACAGCTGGGGGATTAAGATGATAACTTCAACACCAGTCCACCCACAAGCTAATGGCCAAGCAGAATCATCCAACAAGATCATCATCAACAATTTGAAGAAAAAGCTTGGATCCAAGAAAGGGAAATGGGCAGAAGAACTACCCTATGTGCTTTGGGCTGATAGGACAACCCCCAAGAATGCTACTGGTCAAACACCATTCTCTTTGGTGTTTGGGGCAGAATCAGTGATCCCAACAGAAATGGTGGTTCCTACTGCTAGAACAAGTACCCGTGATCCTGAGGAAAATGATGAAAACTTGGCTCAAGACCTGGATACTATTGAAGAAATCAGGGATATGGCTAGGATAAGGATGGCCAGCTATCAACAAAGAATGGCTGGTGCTTACAACAAAAATGTCAGGATCAGGAGGTTTCAAGTTGGAGATATGGTGTTAAGGAAAGCATTTCAGAATACCACCAATCCTGCTGATGGAAAATTGGCTCCAAAATGGGAAGGCCCTTATTTGATTGAAGCTGAAGCAGGAAAGGGGGCATATAGATTGCTAAACATGGAAGGTGATTTGCTACCAAGAGCTTGGAATGCTGTCCACTTGAAGAAATATTTCATGTAAGCAGGATCCTTATGGCATAGGTGATCCTCACGATAGGGATATCCTTAAAGGATCCTCAAAGTATCGGTGATCCTTACTCAGGTAATATCCTAATCTTGAACTATTTCATTTCTTTATTTTCTCATATAAGGATAAGGATCATGTATCCTTTATCCATCTCTCACATGAGTTCAAGTTTTGAAAGTTCAGGTATCTTTAGCACAACGTTGGTTATCCACAGAAGCAATCCGTCTTTTGGGTTTAACCCCAGTCATTTGGGCTTGTCCCCAGATTCCGCCTGTAGCGCACGATGATCCTGGTGTAGTTCAAGGCTTTGGGACCAGTACTCGTTCTAGGGGCTGATAATTCCATTGTTCTGGCTATGCTTAGGATCCTACGTATAATGGTAGACGTACCATACATCCGTTCATAAGGTTTCTAACGTTTTCACGTTAGCTAAGGTTTCTAACGTTTTCACGTTAGCTAAGGTTTCTAACGTTTTCACGTTAGCTAAGGTTTTGGCATCTTCATGTCACCAAGTTTGGATAGTCGCCAGTTAGGGCCATACTCCAGTTTACATACGATCCTTGGGCTTGTCCCCAGTTATCCTTGGGCTTGTCCCCAGTTATCCTTGGGCTTGTCCCCAGTTATCCTTGGGCTTGTCCCCAGTTGCTAACTCTTTTCTTATATCGGCTTAGTCCCAAGTTATGCTCTATTTCAGGTCCTTGAAGATAGGCAGCTAGGGATCCTTGATCCTTATTTCACTCTAAGGTTTATCTTATAGTTATCCTTATTATGGTTAGGATTCTAACTTGGATCCTCAGGTATGATCCTTAACTCTTTTGATTTTATTCTTTATTCTTCTAAATAACCCCTATACTTGACAACTGAACTTGTGTTTCTTAAACTATATCACTTTTTAGAACTTATTGGTTATGGGATATGTGATCCTTGATCATATCCTAAACTTTCTGGATATCTTTTCTAATTTTACAAGGCTTGATAAATATAAACAGAATGAACATTACAACAGTTGGAAAGTAACATACTAAAAAGGATAACAACACAAGATAAGCGACAAAAGGTTAAATTTTTATTTATTAACATAAGGCTAACCCTTTAAAGGTTGTCAAAATTACCTACCCGAGCTTCTACCAGCAAAACGTGGCCCGTCCGCTGGGGTAGGTAAAGGGTGTCCATGATAATGAGTTCAAAAGTAGTGCAGGAATATAAAGGCGGCAGGATCACAATGGCTTCATCCCCCAAACAGAGGATCCCTCCACCAATTGCAATCCTGCCTATTGTCCAAAGGATCATACATGATCCTTAATCCTAAAACCTATTGTTCAAAGTACAAACCATGAAATTGTTTTAAACATCACAACCATCAAACTAAAAAATTGGGCTCCGGCCTTGGCACATATATCCATCATCGCCCAATTATGCAGCCTACACCTTTGCTGCATCCTCTTCTCCTCCAGCTGCAGTATCCTTCACCTGATCCTTTCCACTGCCACTTGCTTCAATCGCCAAGACCTCAGTAGCCTCCTCCTCTTCATCCTCAAGATCAGCCAATCTTGCCTTCCAACCCTCAACATCCCAGCTATTTTTATCAAAGCTAGGATCTTGAGCTTCCTGGGCCATCTTCAATTTTGTCTGGTACATCGTAATGGCGGCAGAGACCTTAGCATTTTCAATGAGGTCATGCTTCTCATAGTCAAGGTCGATCAGAAGTTTGGCTGTCTTAGTCTTCTCATCTAGGAGTTCCTTCCGCGCATCAGCAAGTGCAAGATCCTGGAGCACGGCAACCTGTTGGAGGTCGGCAATCTTTTTATCTTGATCCTCAATGTGGCCCACGTAATCCTCAATCTCAGCAAATTTATGCAAAAGAAAAGGATAAAAGCAGTTCAAGACCAGGTGATCCTCATACGAGTAGGATACCAAGGCAGAATTAAGGATCCTTACTTCATTGAAGTATTCAAGGAACTGGTGGCGGATCAGTGGTAGGCCTTGAAGATCCTCAGCATCAGAAGTTTTCCTCTTCTTGACACCCTTTCCTTTAGTGGGTGCCTTTGGAATGGAGATGCTAGGACTGGTGGTGGATCTCTTCTTCCTGGATCGTACGACATCAAGGTCAGCCGTGTTGAATTGGGATACAGGCTTGGCAGATTTTCCAGCACCTACACAATTAAAACAAGATAAGTATCTTTTCCTAGTTCATATTTCACTATATATTTAAATTTTAAACAAGGATACTTACTTGACATTGTGACAGAGCCTGAGGATACCTCCTGTGAATCTTGGGTTGTTGTCTTGAAAGTTCTTGTCTCAGGATCAAGTCTCTTGAAAGCAAGGAGCCTTTCCTTAGCAGCAGGGGACAGTTTGAGGTGTGAAACGGTGATAGCTGCATAACAAGAAAGCAAAAATATCAGTTATCCTTACATCAAAAGAAAGTTCCTGGTGATCCTTCTCAGGATCCTCCATCCTACCGTGGGTAGCCCATTTTTTAGGAAGATCCTTTCCATCCTGGATGGAATCTCTCTTGATAAAAAAGAAGCGCCGCTTCCAATTAGCATCATTCTTGGTGGCTTTGAAGATCGGGTGTTCTTCACCAGGTTTACGTTTGAACAAATAACGGTGAGAGCCAAAGGTGGTAAGATCATACAGTTCTCCCAGCTCTGCCATGCCTAGATCTATTCCCTCCTGATCGATGATCCTTTCAAGGGTGTGCAAAACCCTCCAAATCATCGGCATGGCTTGGATATAAGAGATGCCGGTTAGGGAGAAGAAAGATTGGGTGAAGGCAAGAAAAGGATATGTATAGCCTATGGTGAAAGGAGTGACGGGGAAAGCAACCCACTTATCGGAGATATGATCGCTTAAGGCATTGGGGTCAAAAGGCCTGAATTCGGTGTTCGCCGGAAAGCAGTGGCGAATCCTATCTATCTGAGCATCATTGAAGCAGCAGCGTTCTTTAATGGAATCTTCAATGATCCCCTAGCTTTTCGGAGGACTGTTCTTTGGGTGATCCTTGCCCGGTGAACTTCGGAGCAACATTTTCGAAGTGACGGAGATAAAGATAGAGAAACAGAGTAAGAAGGAAGGAAGAGGAGAAAGAATTACCTGGTTGTTCGTCGACTGAGAATTTAAAGGGAGTCTCTTTCGAATTTGAATGCATAATGATCCTATCTATATCTCTATTTATAATTATGATTCTGCAGGATTGTCACTTCCGTGACATCATCATCGCAACGGCTAGTTCTATTTTAACGGCTATATATCCGTTAGTTTGTTACGGATAAGATCAAGAAAACATAACTCGCTAATTTTACAATTTCACTCCTTATATTTTGGGGGCAATTGTTAGGGGAGGATTTTCTAACAATTAGTGATCCTTATTCGTTATCCTAATTAGTGATCCTTACTTCTGTGCCAGGTGGTGATCCTCAGAAGGGCTTTAGGATCAGGATCATGGATCACTTTAAGGATCCTCGTACTGACGATTGTTTACTTATGTTTTGTAGCATCTCGCAGGTATATCAAGCTTGACCAAGTCTTAGCGACATTCCTGGAGAATATTCCTAAACTATTCTGCACGTGCTTGACCAAAAATAGACGTTATGGAGAACGTGGAGGCTTGGCACGAAAGTCGGATAGTTAGTTTAGGTGGTTATTTCTATTTTAAAAAGGGAGTAACGAGCTAGTAGAAAACACTTAGTCATTTCTCAGTTACACACACTCGTACAAACGCTCATACAAGCTCTCGTTCAAACACTTAGCAATCTCATACACTTTTTGCACATTTCACCGTAGTGATCCTTGTACCTAGCTCGTTACTATCCGAAGTTGTAAACATTTAATCATTTATTAGAGCTTGGTGATCGGTAGTTTCCATCACCCGGGGTTTTTTGTGCCGGAGATCAACTCTTGATCAAGGGCTTTTCCCCCGTATAAATCCTTGTGTTGTTTGTGCAAATCTACATTGAAGTGATCCTCATCGCTATTACATAATCAGCATCATACCCCCATAACATAGAGTTTGGTTGCAATATCCTCAACAGATTTTTTGACCAAAACAACCATCGTGATGAGGATCCTGGATATCAACACGATCATCCTCATCAAAGGTTATGACTTTTCCTTCGGAGACACTTAATGTTCGAACTGGTCTTTCTCCATCATCCATTTTAGTTTCCTTTGCATGCCTTTTTGCAGCTGAGAAGGATGTGCCGCAAATGTCTGATCCTCCAGAAATGAAGTTTATCACTTGTGCATCTGCTGGAGGGGCTGGAGCCTTCTCAGGGATCCTTTCAGGATCCTGAGTCTTTGATTTTTTCCTTCCCAACAATTCTTTTAGATGCCCCTTGCTCAACAAGTATCCAATCTCCTTTCTTAGTGCAATGCATTCTTCTGTGAGATGCCCAAAATCTTCATGGTATGCACACCACTTTGATTTGTCCTTAGTTGCAGCTGGCCTATCATTTTTTCTTGGCCATCTAGCTTTATCACCTAGGTTCTGCATCGCAAGGATTAGTTCATTGTTATCAACACAAAAACAATATTCAGAAATTGGAGGATAATCCTCATCATCCTCTTCTTGATCAATAGAATGCACGTTCTGGTTATCAGATCTGTTGTAGGATCTGAACTTGTTGTTCCTGAATGAGGATCCTTGCTTATCCTGCTTTGAGGATCCTGCTAACCTCTCCTGGATCCTCTTGTCATCCTCTAGCCGAATGAACCTAACTGCTCGTGTTCTTACCTCATCTAAGTTCCTGCATGGTGTCATAACGAGATCATCATAAAACGACGAATCCCTAAGCAATCCCATTTTAAAGGCCTCAACAGCCGTGGCTATATCTAAGTTGGGAATGTCTAAGGATTCTTTACTAAATTTGGTAATGTAATCCCTTAATGATTCATTATGACCCTGGGTTATCCTATATAAATCACTAGTTAATCGTTCAAATTTTCTACAACAAGAAAACTGGTTATTAAACAAGTTAACTAGGTTAGCAAATGAGGTAATAGAATAGGGAGGAAGACTTAGCAGCCATTTGAGAGCTGATCCAGTAAGAGTGGATCCGAATCCCTTGCACAGGCATGCTTCCTTTAACCTTTCTAGAATTGGATTGATCTCCATCCTCTCCCTGTATTGTGCTATGTGTTCCTCAGGATCTGTCGAACCATCATACAGCTTCATTGTTGGCACATGGAACCTCTTAGGTATCTCAGCATCACAGATTGGTGGTGCAAAACGAGATATCTTGTGGCTCCCATCTGCAATCTCTGGGATAGGTTTGACCACTCCTGGAACACTTGATATCATATCCTTTAATTTTTGCAATTCTCTGGCCATGGCATGATTGATACCTGGATCCTGCATAAGACCATGGTTAGTAGTATAAGAATTGTTAAAAGTGTTACCTCCCATTGGATTCAGATTAGGAAGATTGGATGTTAATCCATATTGTTGAGGCTCTGGAATGATCGAGGGACCAGTAGAAGCATTGGTCTGCATTGGAATAAAATCTCCCTGATGGACATCTGAACTTCCTGTTTGCAAACTCCTCAAGGATCCTGGCATCTGGAAGGATCCCTGAAACTGGGATGATCCCGGAACGAAGGAGGATCCTTGAACTTGGGATGATCCTGGAACAAAGGAGGATCATTGAACCTGGGATGATCCTGGAACAAAGGAGGATCCTTGAACCTGGGATGATCCTGGAACAAAGGAGGATCCTTGAACCTGGGATGATCCTGGAACAAAGGAGGATCCTTGAACCTGGGATGATCCTGGAACAAAGGAGGATCCTTGAACCTGGGATGATCCTGGAACAAAGGAGGATCCTTGAACCTGGTATGATCCTGGAACAAAGGAGGATCCTTGAATCTGCTGCATTCCTGAATATCCTCCTGAACTCATGAGGGATCCCATATGCTGAGGATAGGATCCCGCTGGCTGGAAATATGAACCTGATGCCTGGGTCACTGTTGTTGTTCCGTAGTGCACTCCTTTTGGTCCACCCACATATTGAACATCTGGAACCGCTGATGGCTGAGAAGTAACCACCGGAGTATCAAAATTCAAAGATCTGGGTATCAGTGGGGAACGATCCTCTGCCGTTTTCTTCTGTTTCTTAATTTCGTCAATCTCCCAGAGGATCCTTTCGTTGGTCTTATCCTGCTCTTGTGCATGATTCCTCATCTGCAAAATCAAGGCATAGAGATCATTAGTAGTAGGATTAGTTGAAACAGAAGAAGTAGGTGGTTTTGAGAAAATGGGAGTTGGTTTCTTCGCAGCATTCTCAGTATTCTTCTGGGATCCAGAAGGTGGTGGAGGCAAAGGAGGAACGCCTTGTGAAGAAGTGAATGAGGGCATCAAATTTGAAGCATTCTTCGCTGAGGAAGCCATTTGCTTGGTTGTAGTGAACTGAAATGGGAACAGAAATGCGAATTTTTCTAAGGATGAAGCACCAATTGCCCCACGGTGGGCGCCAAACTGTTTTGGTCAAAAAATCTGTTGAGGATATTGCAACCAAACTCTTTGTTACGGGGTATGATGCTAATAATGTATAACAATAACGAGGATCACTTCAATGTAAATTGCAGAAATGACACAAGGATTTATACGGGGAAAAAGCCCTTGATCAAGAGTTGATCTCCGGCAAAAAAAACCCCGGGTGATGGAAACTACTGATCACCTAACTCAAATAAATGAATAAATGTTTACAACTTCGGATAGTAACGAGCTAGGTACAAGGATCACTATCGTGAAATGTGTAAAAGGTGTACGAAATTGCTAAGTGTTTGAACGAGAGCGGGTATGAGCGTTTGTACGAGTGTGTGTGTAACTCAGAAATGACTAAGTGTTTTTCTACTAGCTCGTTACCCCTTTTAAAATAGAAATTAACTACTAAAACTAACTATCCGACTTTTGTGCCAAGCTTCCACGTTCTCCACAACGTCCATTTTTGGCCAAGCACGTGCGGGATAGTTTGGGAATATTCTCCAGGAATGTCGCTAAGACTAATTCAAGCTTGTTACTCCTGCAAAGTAACACAAAACACAAATAAACAATCGTCAGTACGAGGATCCTTAAAGTGATCCATGATCCTGATCCTGAAGCTCTTCTGAGGATCACTATCTGTCACAGAAGAAAGGATCATTAATTAGGATAACGTGTAAGGATCACTAATTGTTAGAAAATCCTCCCCTAACAGGTATAAAGATCATTAGTAGTGTTTTGGTCAAAAATCAAGCAATGACAATGTAACCAAACTTTCTGTTGTGAGGTATGATGCTTGAATTGATGAACAATAATAAGGATCACTATGAAGTATGATGAACAAATGACACGAAGATTTATATGGGGAAAAAGCCCTTGATCACGAGTTGATCTCCGGCATAAAAAACCCCGGGTGATGGAAACTACCGATCACCAACTTAAATTAAACAAACAATCTGTTACAACTTCGGATGATAGCGAGCTAAGTACAAGGATCACTATAGTGTATCGTGTAGAAATGTATGAAAAATGCTAAGTGTTTTGTCGAGAGCTGATGAGAGCAGTTGTATGAGTGTGTGTGTAGCCAAAAATAGCCAAGTGTTTCTAAATTAGCTCGCTACCCCTTTAAAAATAGAAAATATCAAGCCTAACTAACATTCCGCAATTCGTGCAAGTCCTCCACGATTCCACAACGTCCATTTCTGACCAAGCACGTGCGGAATAGACTGAGAATATTCTACAGGAATGTCGCCAAGACTAAGTCCAAGTTGATATTCCTGCAAAACATTTACGAATTCAAAGTAGACAATCGTTAGTACAGGGATCCTTATAGTGATCCATGATCCTGATCCTGCAACACTTCTGAGGATCACTACTTCAGACAGAATTGAGGATCACTAAATCCAACAGTAAATAAGGATCACTGGTCATTTAGAAATCCACCCCTAAAAATTGCCCCCAAAATATAAGGAGTAAATATGTAAATAAATGAGTTATATTTTGTCGATCTTATCCGTATTTAACCAACGGATAACTAGCCGTTATAAGCGGACTAGCCGTTACGATCATGACGTCAGTGAGATGACTACCCTGCAGAATCATCATTATAAATAAGAGTTAAAGATATGGATCATTTCACATTTAAGTTCAAGAGAACTCCCTTTAAATTCTGCTTCGACGATCAAACAGGTAACTCTTTTCCTTTCTCCTTTCTCATATTCTGCTCTTCTTTCTTTACCATCATCTCGTTCAAAAATGATGCTCCGAAGCTCACCGGGCAAGGATCACAAGAAGAACAGCCCCTTAAAAAGTCAAGGGATCATCAAAGATTCCGCAAAAGAACGTTGTTGTTTCACCGAAGCACAAATTGATAGAATCCACCACTGTTTTCCAGCAAATACTGTTATCAGATCCTTTGATCCCACTGCTCTTAGTGACAACATCTCTGAAACTTGGGTAGCTTTCCCAGTTACACCTTTCACCATAGGATACACCTATCCTTTTCCAGACTTTACCCAATCCTTTTTCTCCCTTACCGGCATCTGCTACATCCAAGCTATGCTGATGATCTGGAGGGTCCTATATACCCTTGAAAGGATCATCGAGCAGGAAGGAATTGACCTAGGAATGTCGGAGTTGGCTGAGATGTATGATCTCACAACCTTTAGATCCCACCGATATTTGTTCAAACGTAAACCCGGAGAAGAACATCCCATCTTTAAGGCTACTAAAAACGATACCAACTGGAAATGGCGGTTCTTCCTCTTCAGAAGGGATTCTATCCCGGATGGAAAGGATTTGCCGAAGAAATGGAGCACTCATGGTAGGATAGGAGGATCCTTAGAAGGATCACTAAGTAAGCTCATTCTGATAATGATTACTAATATGCTTTTGTTCCTTTTTTGTACAGCTGTCACATTCTCGCATATCATTCCTTCAGCTGCCACCAAGGGGAGACTTGCTGCCTTTAGAAAGCTTGATCCTGAAACAAGATCATTCAAGACAATCACCCAGGATTCACAAGAGGTATCCTCAGGCTCTGTCACCATGTCAAGTAAGTATCCTGTTCTTTTTATATTCAAATGTTTAAATAAATAGTTATATATGAAAAGAATAAGGACACTTATCTGTTTTGGGTGTGTAGGCACTGGAAAATCATCAAGATCCGCTTCCAAATTTAGTGTCACTAAGCTTGACACCGTCCGATCCAAGAAAAAATCTGTTGCTAGCCCCTCCGCTGTAATCCCCAAAGCTACCACTTCAAAGGGAAGAGGTGGCAAGAAAAGAAAAGCCTCTGAAGCTGAGGATCTGCAAGGTCTGCCCCTGATCCGCCACCAGTTCCTTGAATACTTCAACGAGGTAAGGATCCTTGTCCCTGCTTTAGGTATCCAGCTTATTTGAGGATCACTTGTTCTAAAACTGTTCTTTATCTTCTTTGCAGAAATTTGCTGAGATTGAAGACTACGTTGGTCATGTCGAAGAGCAGGACAAGAAGATTGCCGACCTCCAATAAGTCGCATTGCTCAAGGATCTCAAGATTGCTGACCTCCAAAAGGATCTCAAAGATGCCAAAGCTCAGACAGCTACAATCCTGATTAATTTTGATTATGAGAAGAGCGAGATCACGGAGGATGCTAAGGTCTCCGCTGCCATAGCCATGTATAAGACCAAGCTACAAATGGCTCAAGAAGCTCAGGATCCTGCCTTTGATAGGAGCAGCTGGGATGTGGAAGGCTGGAAGGCCAGGCTGGCTGAATTGGAGGATGAGGATGAGGCTGATGAGGTTCTGGCAATTGAGGCTAGTGGTAGTGGCAAGGATCATGGTGGTGAAGCTAGTGGAGTTGGAGATGGTAGTGCAGCGAAGGTGTAGGCTGCAACAATGGGCAATGATGGACATTTCTAGACGTAGCCGGAGCCCATTTTTTTTTTAGTTTGGTTATGGTTTTTTTTTTGTTTTGATGATGTTTTGACAAACAATGGTTGGTCTATACTTGAACAATAGTAATTAGGGTTGAGGATCAGGGATGATCCTTTGAACAATAGGTAGGATTACAAATGGTGGAGGGATCCTCTGTTTGGGGGATGAAGCCATTGTGATCCTGCCGTCTTTAATTTCCTGCACTTGTTAGACCTACGAACAATGGACACCCTTTGCCAACCCATGTGGACGGGCCACGTTTTGCTGGTAGAAACGTGGGTTGGCAATTTTGACAACCTTAAAAGGGTTTAAGCTTTTGTGAATAAAATGACTTTAACTTTTTGGCTATATCCTGTGTTGATATCCTTATTGCTATTTTATTTTTCAATCTATTGTGATGTTCATGTCGTTTAAACTCATCAAGTAAGGAAAAATTTAAAAATATCCCTTAAGAGTTAAGGATATGATCAAGGATCACAAAAAAAATAATTTAAGGATCATAATTTCAGTTGTCAAAGGATAAGTGTCAGTTAAATACATAATGAATAAAATCAAAACAGTTTAGGATCATACCTGAGAACCCAAGTTAGGATCCTATTCCTTCAACACTTAAAATTAGGATAACCCAAGATACAAACCTTAGTTGAAAGTAAGGGTCAAGAATCTTTGGTCATTTATCTTCACAAACCTGAAATAAGATATTACTTGGGACTGAGCCAATAAAAGATGAATGTTAGTAACTGGGGACAAGCCCAATATACTGGGGACAAGCCCAAAAGATAACTGAGGACAAGCCCAAAGGATAACTGGGGACACGCCCAAATGATAACTGGGGACAAGCCCAAAGGATAACTGGGGACAAGCCCAAAGGATCGTATGTAAACTGGAGTATGGCCCTTACTGGCGACTATCCAAACTTAGTGATATGAAAATGCCAAAACCTTAGCTAACGTGAAAACGTTAGAAACCTTAGGAACGGATGTATGGTACGTCTACCATTATACGTAGGATCCTGAATATAGCCAGTACAACGAAATTGTCAGCCCCTAAAGCGGGTACTGGTCCCATTGCCATGAACTATACCAGGATCATCGTGCGCTACTGGCGAAACTGGGGACAGGCCCAAACTGGGGACTAGCCCAAACAACTGGATACTTCTATGGATACTCAACGCTTAGTTAAGGATGCCTGAACCTTCAAAACTCAAAATCAAGTAAAAGGAGGATAAAGGACGCAGGATCCTTATCCTTGTAAGAAAATAAAAAGAATGAAATAGTTTAAGATTGGAATGTTACCAGAAAGAGGATCACCTGTCAGTGGGGATCCTTCAAGGATACTTGTCGGGTAAGGATCATGGATCATGATCACATGAAATATTTCTTCAAATGGACAGCATTCCAAGCTCTAGGTAGCGAATCACCCTCCATTGTTAGCAATCGATATGCCCCCTTTCCTGCTTCAGCTTCAATCAAATAGGGTCCTTCCCACTTTGGTGCTAGCTTTCCATCAGCAGGATTGGTGGTGTTTTGAAATGCTTTCCTTAATACCATATCCCCAACTTGGAATTTCCTGAGCCTGACATTTTTGTTGTAAGCTCCAGCCATCCTTTGTTGATAACTGGCCATCCTTATCCTTGCTAAATCCCTGATTTCTTCCATAGTATCCAAGTCTTGAATCAAGTTTTCAGCATTTTCTTCAGAATCACGAACGCTTGTTCTTGCAGTTGGAACCACCATCTCTGTAGGGATCACTGACTCTGCCCCAAATACCAAAGAAAATGGAGTTTGGCCTGTAGCATTCTTGGGAGTTGTTCTATCAGCCCACAGCACATAAGGTAGTTCTTCTGCCCATTTTCCTTTCTTGGATCCAAGCTTCTTCTTCAAATTGTTGATGATGATCTTGTTGGATGATTCTGCCTGACCATTAGCTTGTGGATGGACTGGTGTTGATGTTATCATCTTAATTCCCCAACTGTCACAAAAGTTAGTGGTTCTACTCCCAATAAATTAGGATCCATTATCACAAATAATTTCAGAAGGGATGCCAAATCTAGTAATAATATTTCTTTTAATAAAGGATATGACTTCCTTTTCTCTGACTTGAGCAAAGGCTTCAGCCTCTATCCACTTAGAGAAGTAATCAGTCATAGCAAGCATGAATACTTTTCCACCAGGTGCCTTAGGAAGCTTTCCAACTATATCCATTCCCCATCTCATGAATGGCCAAGAAGAGGATATAGGATGCAAGAGCTCTGCTGGTTGGTGAAGGATATTACTATGCCTCTGACAAGGATCACACTTCTTGGCATACTCCATAGCATCCTTCTTCATTGTGGGCCAATACTATCCTGTCCTCAGGATCCTTGAGAATAATGCCCTGCCCCCAGTGTGGTTTCCACAATCTCCTTCATGGAAATCCTTTAGGACTTCTTGAATTTCAGGATCCTCAATGCATCTTAAATATGGTCATGCAAGAGATCGTTTATACAATATATTATTTAATATTGTAAATTGAGATACCTTAATTTTGAAAGCCCTTGGGTTTTCTCCTGTAGGAATTTCTCCATATTGTATGTATTTCATGATTGGGAGTATCCATGATCTTGAATGAGATTGGGTATCATCACTAGGGATGATTGCAGAATCTTCTCCTATCTCCATAGCTACATGATCCATGATAGCAGGAGTCAGGATATGGATAATAGGGATCTCAATATCCTCAGGAATCTTCAAAGATGATCCTAGATTGGCTAATGCATCAGCTTCTGCATTCTCTTCCCTTGGTACCTGTGTCAAACTAAAGGATACAAAAGAGAGTGCCAATTCTTTGACTATCTCCAAATATTTGATTAGCTTTTCACCTTTAACAGCATACGATCCATTAAAGTGATTAGTGATCAATAAAGAATCTACATGTACCTCAAGATACCTGATGCTCATGTGCTTTGCAATTTGCAAACCAGCTATCAAGGCTTCATACTCAGCCTCATTGTTGGTAGTTTGAAATTCACAAGCTATGGAGTGGGGTATTATGTCCCCCTGTGGCGATTTTAGTAGTATTCCAAGCCCTGTTCCATTTACATTAGAGGATCCATCAGTAAACAGTATCCAAGGATCCTTGGTTTCTTCAAGCTGTTGGACTTCTAGTTCTGCTTCCTTTTGAAAATCACTACTGAAATCTGCCACAAAGTCGGCTAATGCTTGGGATTTAATGGCTGTCCTAGGCTCATATCTTATATTATATGCACTCAACTTCACTGCCCACTTAGCCATCCTTCCTAACATTTTAGGTTTCCTAAGAACATTCTTAATTGGGAAATTAGTTTTAACAATAATGGCATGAGTCTCAAAATAATGTCTCAATTTAGTAGATGCCATAATTAATGCAAGGATAAGTTTTTCTAAATGTGAATACCTGGATTCAGCATCAAGTAAGCTCTTACTTACATAATAAACAGGATGTTGTGTACCTTGGTGATCCTTAACAAGGACCGCACTTACTGCTTTTGAGGATACCGCCAAGTATAAGGATAACACATCTCCCTTTTCTGGTTTCCTCAAGGCTGGGGCTGAGGATAGGTAATCCTTAAGAGCTTTAAGGTCACTTTCATGCTTCTCAGTCCATTCAAATTTCTTGTTCTTCCTCAGGATGTCATAGAACTCCTTGCACTTTTCTAAGGATTTGGATATAAATCTGTTCAAGGCTACGATCCTGCCAGTCAACCTTTGCACATCCTTAGCATTGGCAGGAGATTTGATATTCACAATAGCCTTAATTTGCTCTGGACTTGCTTCAATGCCCCTCTTTGTCACCATATATCCTAAGAATTTACCTGCCTTTACACCAAAATGACACTTAGAAGGATTTAGTTTCATGTTAAATTTATCAAGGATATTGAATGCTTCATCCAAGTCTTTAAGGTGATCCTCAGCTCTTTTGGACTTAACCACCATGTCATCAATATAGACTTCCATAGTGTATCCAATTTGTTCCTTGAACATCATATTGACAAGCCTTTGGTAAGTAGCACCTGCATTCCTTAATCCAAATGGCATAGCAATATAACAATATATACCAGTTGGGGTCATAAAGGCTGTATCATCTTGATCGGATGGTTCCATCTGAATTTGTTGAAATCCAGATGAAGCATCCATAAAAGTTAACAACTCATGACCCGCGGTAACATCCACCATGGAGTCAATGTGGGGTAATGGGAAAGGATCCTTGGGACATGCCTTGTTTAAATCTGTAAAATCGACACATACCCTCCACTTTCCATTTTTCTTTTGAACAACAACCACATTGGCTAACCATCTTGGATACTTAACCTCTCTAATCATACCTGCTCGAAGTAGCTTATCTACCTCTTCCTGGATAATAGCATTTCTTTCAGGTGCAAACTTCCTCCTCTTTTGATGAATTGGCTTTAATGACCTGTCAATGCCAAGTTTGTGAGTAATTATATCCTTAGATATACCTGTCATGTCTTCATGTTTCCAGGGAAAGGTGGTCTTCCTTCTTTTGAGAAAGGATACTAGCTCTTGTTCAATATCGCTAAGGATCCCTGACCCTATGAAGATCTTGGATTCAGGATCATCAGGATCCATGAGGATTTCTTTCAAATCCTGTTCTCTTGCCTCCAAGACATCTCTTGAAGGATACTTTAATTGCTATTGCTCCCTTGGTCTTGAGGCTGGTTTCATTGATGAGGTATAGCAATTCTTAGCCTCCTGTTGATCACTCTCAATTTTCACCACTCCCCATGGACTTGGAAGCTTTACACACTGATGATAGGTGGATGGAACTGCCTTCATATCATGTATCCATGGCCTGCCAAGGATAACATTACAACACGACAAGCAATCAATAACACAAAACTTTTGATAAGAATGCAATCCTTCAATATAGATTGGGAGTTTGATGTCCCCCAATGTATTCTTTGTTTCCCCACTGAATCCCACAAGTACTGAGGATCTTGGGATAATATCAGACTCTGGGATATTCATTTTCTTGAGAACATCCAGCTGAATGATGTTCACAGAGCTTCCTCCATCTATAAGGATCCTGCGAACAAAGTGGTTAGAAATAAACAATGTAATTACAAGACCGTCATGATGAGGATCCTGGATGTCAACACGATCATCCTCATCAAAAGTAATGACTTTATCCTGGGTGACAACGGAGGTCCGGACGGGTCTGTCTCCATTATCCATCTTGGTTTCCTTAGCGTGTCTTTTTGCTGCTGAGAAGGATGTACCACAGATGTCTGATCCACCGGATATGAAATTTATGACTTGTGCATCTGCTGGAGGGGCAGGAGCCTTTTCCGGGATCCTTTCAGGATCCTGAGTTCTTGACTTCTTTCGTCCCAAGAGTTCCTTTAAATGCCCCTTGCTCAACAAATAACCAATTTCCTTTCTAAGTGCAATACATTCTTCAGTGAGATGCCCAAAATCCTCATGATATGCACACCACTTGGATTTATCCTTTGTAGCAGCTGGTTTATCACTTTTCCTTGGCCACCTAGCTTTCTCGCCTATATTCTGCATTGCAAGGATTAGTTCATTGTTATCAACAGAGAAACAATATTCAGAAATAGGAGGATAATTCTCATCATCCTCTTCTTGTTCCACTGCGTACACATTCTGGTTATCAGATCTGTTATAGGACTTGGATTTGTTGTTCCTGAAGTAGGATCCTTGCTTATCCTGTTTTGAGGATCCTGTCAATCTGTCCTGGATCCTTTTGTCATCCTCTAGGCGGATCCCTAGTCCTTACTTCATCAAGATTCCTGCAAGGTGTCATAACAAGATCATCATAGAATAATGAATCCCTAAGCAATCCCATTTTAAAGGCTTCTACAGCCGTAGCAATATCCAAATTAGGAATATCTAAGGATTCTTTACTAAACTTAGTGATATAATCTCTAAGTGATTCATTTTGGCCTTGTGTTACCCTATATAGATCACTAGTTAATCGTTCAAACTTTCTGCTACAAGAGAATTGACTATTGAACAAGTTAACTAAATTAGCAAATGAAGTAATAGAGTAAGGGGAAGACTTAGCAGCCATTTAAGAGCAGATCCTGTAAGTGTGGATCCAAATCCCTTGCATAGACATGCTTCTTTCAACCTTTCAGGAATTGGATTGATCTCCATCCTCTCCCTGTACTGAGCTACATGCTTTTCTGGATCCGTTGAACCATCATACAACTTCATTGATGGTATCTGGAATCTTTTAGGTATCTCAGCATCACACAAAGGTGGTGCGAAACGAGATATCCTATGGCTACCATCCGCAATATCAGGAATGGGTTTAACCACTCCTGGTACACTGGATATCATATCCTTAAGCTTCTGCAGCTCCCTAGCCATGGCCTGATCGATACCTGTATCCTGCATAAAGCCATGGTTAGTGTTATATAAATTATTAGAAGTGTTACCTCCCACAGGATTCAAGTTTGGAATTGCGGATGCGAATCCATCTTGTCGATACTCTGGCATGATTGAAGGACCAGAGGAGGCAATGGTCTGCATTGGTATGAAGTCTCCTTGATGGACGTCTGAGTTCTGAGGTTGCATATTTCTCGAGGATCCTTGATTTTGAAGGGGGTTGGATCCTTGGAATTGCGATGATCCTTGAACCTGAAAGGATCCTGGGACCAGGGACGATCCTTGAACAAGGGAGAATCCTGGGACCAGAGAGGATCCTAGGACCTGGGAGGATCCTTGGACCTGGGAGGATCCTGGGACCTGGGAGGATCCTTGGACCTGGGAGGGTCCTTGTACTGCATGCATTCCCACATATCCTCCTGTCGTGAAGTATCCCTGATGCTGAGAAGAGGATCCTAATGGTTGAGAAGAGGATCCCTGGGGCTGGAAGCAAGAGCCAAATGCCTGACTCATTGTTGTTGTCCCATAACGCCTTCCTGATAGTTCACCCAAGTATTGCACGTCCGGAACTGCTGAGTATTGTGAGGTTATGGCCGGAGTGTCGAAGTTCAGCGATCTTGGCATCAGAGGGGAGTGATCCTCCACTGATTTCTTCTGTTTCTTGATTTCATCGATCTCCCGGAGGATCCTTTCGTTGGTCTTATCCTGCTCTTGTGCATGATTCCTCATCTGCAAAATCAAGGCATAGAGATCATTAGTAGTAGGATTAGTTGAAACAGAAGAAGTGGGTGGTTTTTGGAAAATAGGAGTTGGTTTCTTCGCAGCATTCTCAGCATTCTTCTGGGATCCTGTAGGTGGTGGAGGCAAAGGAGGAACGCCTTGTGAGGAACTGAATAAGGGCATCAAACTTGAAGTATTCTTCACTGAGGAAGCCATCTGTTTGGTTGTAGCGAACCAAAATAACCACGAAAACACGAATCTTTCTAAGAATGAAGCACCAATTGCCCCACGGTGGGCGCCAAACTGTTTTGGTCAAAAATCAAGCAATGACAATGTAACCAAACTTTCTGTTGTGAGGTATGATGCTTGAATTGATGAACAATAATAAGGATCACTATGAAGTATGATGAACAAATGACACGAAGATTTATACGGGGAAAAAGCCCTTGATCACGAGTTGATCTCCGGCATAAAAAACCCCGGGTGATGGAAACTACCGATCACCAACTTAAATTAACCAAACAATCTGTTACAACTTCGGATGATAGCGAGCTAAGTACAAGGATCACTATAGTGTATCGTGTAGAAATGTATGAAAAATGCTAAGTGTTTTGTCGAGAGCTGATGAGAGCGGTTGTATGAGTGTGTGTGTAGCCAAAAATAGCCAAGTGTTTCTAAATTAGCTCGCTACCCCTTTAAAAATAGAAAATATCAAGCCTAACTAACATTCCGCAATTCGTGCAAGTCCTCCACGATTCCACAACGTCCATTTCTGACCAAGCACGTGCGGAATAGACTGAGAATATTCTCCAGGAATGTCGCCAAGACTAAGTCCAAGTTGATATTCCTGCAAAACATTTACGAATTCAAAGTAGACAATCGTTAGTACAGGGATCCTTATAGTGATCCATGATCCTGATCCTGCAACACTTCTGAGGATCACTACTTCAGACAGAATTGAGGATCACTAAATCCAACAGTAAATAAGGATCACTGGTCATTTAGAAATCCACCCCTAACAAGTAGTAGGATTAGTTGAAACAGAAGAAGTAGGTGGTTTTGGAAAATAGGAGTTGGTTTTTTCGCAGCATTCTCAGCATTCTTCTGGGATCCAGAAGGTGGTGGAGGCAAAGGAGGAACGCCTTGTGAAGAACTGAATGAGGGCATCAAACTTGAAGTATTCTTCACTGAGGAAGCCATCTGCTTGGTTGTAGTGAATCGAAATGACCACAAAAACACGAATCTTTCTAAGAATGAAGCACCAATTGCCCCACGGTGGGCGCCAAACTGTTTTGGTCAAAAATCAAGCAATGACAATGTAACCAAACTTTCTGTTGTGAGGTATGATGCTTGAATTGATGAACAATAATAAGGATCACTATGAAGTGTAATGAACAAATGACACGAAAATTTATACGGGGAAAAAACCCTTGATCAAAAGTTGATCTCCGGCACAAAAAACCCCGGGTGATGGAAACTACCGATCACCAACTTAAATTAAACAAACAATCTGTTACAACTTCGGATGATAGCGAGCTAAGTACAAGGATCACTATAGTGTATCGTGCAGAAATGTATGAAAAATGCTAAGTGTTTTGTCGAGAGCTGGTGAGAGCGGTTGTATGAGTGCGTGTGTAGCCAAAAATAGCCAAGTGTTTCTAAAATAGCTCGCTACCCCTTTAAAAATAGAAAATATCAAGCCTAACTAACATTCCGCAATTCATGCAAGTCCTCCACGACTCCACAACGTCCATTTCTGACCATGCACGTGCGGAATAGACTGAGAATATTCTCCAGGAATGTCGCCAAGACTAAGTCCAAGTTGATATTCCTGCAAAACATTTACGAATTCAAAATAGACAATCGTTAGTACAGGGATCCTTATAGTGATCCATGATCCTGATCCTGCAACACTTCTGAGGATCACTACTTCAGACAGAATTGAGGATCACTAAATCCAACAGTAAATAAGGATCACTGGTCATTTAGAAATCCACCCCTAACAACTATCAAGAATAGGTATCCATTGCCCAGGATCGATGATCTGTTCGATCAACTTCAAGGGGCAAGTTACTTCTCTAAGATTGAATTAAGGTCAGGCTATCATCAACTGAAGGTTAGAGATGAAGACGTACACAAGACTGCATTTAGGACTCGTTATGGTCATTACGAGTTCCTAGTGATGCCTTTTGGGCTCACTAATGCACCAGCGGCATTCATGGATCTCATGAACCGTGTCTGCAAACCATACTTGGACAAATTTGTTATCGTCTTCATTGACGACATTCTGATTTATTCAAAGAATCAGGCCGACCATGAGAAACATCTTCGATGTATTCTTTAGCTACTTCAGCAGGAGAAGCTCTATGCCAAATTCTCTAAGTGTGAATTTTGGCTTCGAGAAGTCCAATTCCTTGGACATGTGGTTAGTGAACGCGGAATCCAAGTAGATCCCGCTAAGGTTGAAGTTGTCATGAATTGGCAAGAGCCGAAGACGCCCACAGAGATTCGCAGTTTCTTGGGATTGGCTGGATACTACAGGCGCTTTATTGAAAATTTTTCAAGGATTGCTGCACCCCTAACTTCTCTGACTAGGAAGGATATTAAGTTCAACTGGGGACCAAGCAACAAGAATCCTTTGATATCCTTAAGCAGAAGCTAAGCAATGCGCCTGTACTGACATTGCCTGAAGGAATAGAAGAGTTTGTGGTATATTGTGATGCATCACACACCGGGATGGGATGTGTACTTATGCAGAAAGGCAAGGTTATTGCCTATGCTTCACGTCAGTTAAAGGTGCATGAAAAGAATTACACCACCCATGAGTTGGAGTTGGGTGCCGTTGTATTTGCCCTGAAGCTATGGAGGCACTATTTATATGGTATCAAGTGTGTGATTTATTCTGATCACAAGAGCCTCCAGCACCTGTTTAACAAGAAGGATTTGAACATGAGGCAACGACGTTGGATGGAAACTTTGAATGATTACGATTGTCAGATAAGATACCATCTCGGCAAGGCGAATGTAGTGGCCGATGCCTTGAGTCGCAAAGAAAGAGTGAAGCCTATAAGAATCAATGCCAAGAGCATTGAGATAAAGAATGGTTTGAATGAAAGGTTGTTAGCTGCGCAGAAGGAAGTTGTGTTGGAAGCTAATTATCCTAACGAAAAGCTAGGAGTAACTGAAGAACAGTTATCCTATGGCAAGGACGGAATTTTGAGGTTAAATGGACGAATATGGGTTCCAGTTTATGGAGGACTTCGGGATGTTATCCTCCAGGAAGCCCACAGTTCTAAATACTCCGTCCATCCTGGAGCTGATAAAATGTACCAAGATCTGAAGGTAAATTTTTGGTGGATAGGCTTGAAGAAGTCTATAGCTACCTATGTAGCTAAATGTTTGACATGTGCGCAAGTCAAAGCCGAACATCAAAAGCCGTTAGGTTTGTTACAACAGCCTGAACTTCCCACGTGGAAGTGGGAAATGGTGACAATGGATTTCATCACCAAGTTGCTGAAGACAAGGAAAGGAAATGATACTATATGGGTGATAGTGGATAGACTGACTAAGTCAGCACATTTCCTACCCATTAAGGAGACCTATAGCTCCGACATGTTGGCCCAATTGTACGTAGATAAGATTGTATCTCTACATGGCGTACCAGTGTCTATTATCTCTGACAGAGATACTAGATACACGTCACATTTTTGGAAGAGTTTCCAACAATCTTTGGGCACGCGCTTAAATTTTAGTACAGCTTACCATCCTCAGACGGACGGCCAGAGTGAGCGTACAATCCAAACCTTGGAAGACATGCTTCGTGCATGTGTGATTGACTTAGGTGGTAGTTGGGATAACCACCTGCCATTAATCGAGTTCTCGTATAACAATAGCTATCATACGAGCATCAAGGCCACGCCCTTCGAGGCCTTGTACGGTAGAAAGTGCAGAACGCCCGTTTGTTGGGCGGAAGTTAGAGATGTCCAGCTGACAGGACCGGAAATAGTCTTTGAAACGATGGACAAGATTGTCCAGATTCGTGATCGCTTAAAAGCTGCCAGAGATAGGCAGAAAAGTTACGCAGATTTAAAGCGTAAACCTCTAAAGTTTAAGGTTGGTGATAAAGTACTACTTAAAGTATCACCCTAGAAGGGAGTGATGCGATTTGGTAAGAAAGGTAAGTTAAGCCCGAGATACATAGGACCATTTGAGGTCATCGAATGTGTCGGATCAGTTGCTTATAAGTTAAAATTACCTGAAGAGCTCAGTGGTATTCACAATGTATTCCACATCTGTAATCTGAAGAAGTGTTTCGCTGATGAATCACTAGTCATACCACATACAGATGTGCACATAGAAGAGAGCTTGAAGTTTGTTGAAAAACCTGTGTCGATCGAGGATCGACAGGTTAAGAAGCTTCGAAGGAAGCATGTGCCAATAGTAAAGGTTAAATAGGACGCCCGTAGAGGTCCCGAGTACACATGGGAGGTTGAGTCCACAATGAAAGAAAAGTACCCTCATTTATTTTAGTAAATCTCGAGGTCGAGATTTCTTTTAAGGGGGTGAGGATGTAACACCTCGAAAATTTGTGTTCAATAAAATAACGACACGTGTCATGTAAGACAAAAGTGTTATAAACCCGGATCTAGTTAAAGATGTATGGCAGGATTTAAAAGTGTCGACATGTTAATTAATACCTCTGAACGACCTCGTTATGAATCCCAAGACCCTAATCTATATTATAAACATCTGATATACATTCAAATCCGGTAATTGCTAGTAATAATTGATTCATATTTGCAAGAGTGGGATCCTATGAGGATATGCACGATAAACCTTCGTTTATGGCTTTTCGTTAAAGTCCAAGACAATATTGCAACATGGTAGGGTGGACACAACTGTTCAAGCATGATCTAAAGGCCCCAAACTGATAATTCATAGCCCAAAATCGTAATACATTAGTTGCCTGTTCGAAGCTTGAAAGGGCAAAATTTTTGCCTGCTGTAAAGGGCTTACGGACCGTAAAGGTCAGCCTTACGGTCTGTAAGGCATACCCAGCGACAGTAAATTTGACAGCTGTTGTTATGAACGATATAACCGACTTAAAAAGATATTTTTCACTTCCATGAGCGACCCCCTACTTGCTTTTAGACCTTAGGGACACTTGTGAATGATCCATGAACAGTTGTAGCATTGTTTGTCATGATCACAAGCAATCTAAAGTACTATATAAAGCCTCATTGGTTGCAACTTTGATCATACACCCACAACTCATCTTCTGATCATATCTGGAGCTCAAGAGCCTTCTCTAAGCATCTCTGGTCGTGCATTAGACCTTGGTAAGTACCCTTGACCTTCCTTAATTTAGTTTTGCTTAGTTATTAGCTTAAAAGTCAAACCGTCATAATTAAGGTTTGACTTATCGATTAATCATTAATGGTCTGATGTTTAATCAAATTGAAGGTAGTTATAAGTTGGTAATTATGTGGGCATTAAACCCTTAAAAGGGCACCCTCTGATTCCCGCTCTAACTAGATCAAATGTCGGGTCAAAGTTCGTTATAAAAAGTCAATAAAAACTTAATTTGCAAATTAACGCATAATTAACAATGTAGAAGGCATGTAACCTATTTTATCACTAATATAACTTAGTAATAAGTTTAAGAAATGGTCTAAGCTTGTTTGATCCGACAATTTTCTATTTAGACCCGGTTCGGAACCGAAAGTCGCAAAACTTTGACTTTTGCTTTGACTTCAGTTCTGACCCGATTTAGATAGGTTGGGAAATGCCTTAGAGATTCCTTAGGACCAGATTACATGTTGGTATAACCCTCTATGGTTGGTTCATTGTTTGCCCGATTCGTTTACACGTTTCCGTAAATTACTTAATGTTGACCATAATGCCCTTTTGACCATAAAACGAGAATTTTGGAAATGTGAAAGGACAATAATCTTTATTACTAATTTATAAACATGTCCCTAAAATTTCACATCAGTTGGAGGTCTAGATTAGGAGTTATGCCCAATAGCGTAATTAGAAAGCTTTTTGTTAATTAAACGGCGTAATTAGTGTAAAGCCTATCTAAACCCAATTTTTGACACCAAACCTTTTACCCACTGATGTAATATAATATTTTGAGATTTTTGAAGATTTTTAATTATTTTTAACCTGCTCATAACCTAAGGTTATGGCCTTAATTCGGTAAATACCGATTATACCCTTTTTGTTTATAAAATGAGTTCTACATAGTATTTTAACACCAATCCAATTGCTAATGATTTTATATAATAAATGAAGTATTTTGAAATTTATAACCTGATCAGAAAACTCAGATTTCCTGTATAACCCGGAAATCGCTTAAAACGGCTTTTTACGCGTATTAAACACCTAGTATGGGTTTAAAACCATTTTGGCATATAAGACTTATCACCAACTGATATAACCTGATAAATTAAGTTATTTTACTAATTTATTCAGACCCGAACCTCAGAATTTCATTTAATCTCTTTTATAATCTTTAAAATGACCAAAATACCCCTACGGGCATAATGGAAGGTATCCTCAGAGATTAAACTCGTTTATAATCTTTAAAATGACCAAAATACCCGAACCTCAGAGATTAAACTCGTTTTGGGCATAATGGAAGGTATCCTACTGATATCACAACATATTTAAGGCATATTAACTTAGGAAACATGTTTATGACTCTTATGGTTACCCGTTACGCTTCTTGCGCTTTCGGTTCTGTTTATGTAACTAGTTTGCATAAATTAGCCAAAACGGGTCAAACCTTATCACTTTTATCTCAAAATCCAGAATGTGTTTAGTATACCCATATTATACAAGTCTTCAAACTTGTCGGGTCTAAATCACATTCTATTCCGGTCTTCGCTAAATAATGCGTTTGAACCGTATCTTTCTTTAAAACTAACCGGTCTAAGTTTAGGCTTAATTAAAGACCCGTTAGGATTCTAATAGGTTATTATAAACCTTCGTTCCAGAATAGGAGACCAGGTAAAAGCTACACGCACTTGCTAATTTTGATTGATACTTGCAAAGGTAAATACTTTTAACTTATTTTCCCTTATACGGGCTTGGGGTATGGTATATAAAATACCGCTTGGTCGGGCATTGAATCTTTAATCGAATAGAGATTAAATCATTGAGATGTCTCGTTTGGAAATGTTTTGTTTGCTTAAAGCCTTTGGGGGGTTAATGAACATGTCCCGGATATCCTTGGCATCATTTTACGAAATGGCCACGACCTAAGCACGGGGTGTAGGCGTACACTCAGTGCCTAAATAAATAATGTGGTGTGTCTATTGATCTTTAACCCAGTCTACGGATCGGGCTACTGAACGCATAAGAAACATGTAATTCTTTTACAAGATTATATTCAAATAATTATCCCAAGTTATAAAAAGTTTGTGCCACGTGCATTCAAATCAATTTTATTAAACCTTTTCAAAATGAGTCAGTTAATTGTATTTACCAGTGTAAACTGACGTATTTTCCCAAAAAGGTTAAGTGCAGGTACTACGCGAACTAGGCTGGCTTTCTCCTAGCGTCCACAATAAGTCTCGCAAGCTTGGATGTCAAAACTGTTGAACAATGTTTCCATTTTATTTTGATCCACCTGTGGATTACTTTCAACTATTTGTGATACTAAATATTACAATATTGTTTGGTTGAAATGAATCTATCTTTTGCTTCCGCTGTGCATTTAAATATTGTGTTGTTTGACTATAATGATATCAACTACGTCACGATACTCTCCTACCGGGCCCACCGGTAAAACGTGGAAATATCGGGGTGTGACAGTAGTGAATCGGTTCTGTATTTTATGTTTGATCGGTTCTCGGGTCGGGTAATAGTCGGGTCGGGTAGGGTTTTTCCTTTTGCTCACCCCTACTCTACTCTCTCTCTCTCTCTCTCTACAACTTCTACAACCAATCAACCACCACCACCTACACCACTGCCCATCTCCGTCCATCCCGTCTGCTCTCCACCCAACCCACCACCATATCTCAACCACCCACCACCGTATCTCCACCACACCCCCTCACCAACCCGGCTGAATGAACTTGATGGTTTCAAGTGGTATCCAACAATCAACCGACAACATCAACAATTTCCATAGATTTTTAACCAAAATCGGTTCCATTAGTTCATTGGCTAGAGCTTCTTCATCGGCAATCTTTTTAGCTTTTCGGTAAGTGTGGTCGCAGGTGGTGTTTTATGACCACCGCTCACATGGAAAATCGATGGGTGTTTTTCGATAACGGCTATGAAAGTCCATTTTGGATGATGCAGACTTCTTTTTCGAGGTCCCTGAGGAATAAAGATTGATTATTTTTGTGATTGGATGATTGATTTCAACTTCAGGATCACATTGGGTTTCTTTTGGATGTCCATTGCTTTGTCGAGTTCGTGTACTTTGTGGTAGATTTTCTTTTTCAGTCGTGTTCCTCCACTGGTTTTGTGCATGATTTGAATCTTAAGGTGTTAATTGAGGAATTTGAATCTGAAGGTTTTGTGAGGGGTGTGGTGGAGATATGGTGGTGGGGTGGGTGGAGAGTTAATTGAGAAACTTGACATTTTTTTATTAAGTGACTGTTTTGCTCTCACATGGGTTGCACATGACCTCACTTAACTGAAAATTTTAATTAGGTTAGAGTCAAAGGACCTAAGGTGTAACAGGTTTTGCAAATAAAGGACTGTGACTGTAATTATTAAAGTTAAAGGTCATTCATTGCAACCCGCTACAAACATAAAGGACGAAAAGTGTAATTTACCCATGAAATAAAAGGATTTAGTTCTACATGTGATAAATGGATTAGGCGACGAACATAGTGGTCTTAAAACAAATGGTCTGGCTTGTCCAACTCCCTTGGCATTCAATGAACTGTTTGGTCTACTCACAGACCACGAGTACATGGTTAATAAGCCATTATAACCTATTGTTGTTGCTACTTTTTGCTACAATTGTCTCATATATCACTGTTCAAACTTCTCAACAACTCAAGACATTACAACAAATGGCATCTTCCTTTGGTTATCAACTGAAGACAACCATTTCTTCAGCCGCTCAACCACCTTAAGACTTCTACACTTCTCATCCTCCTACTAATCTTCGCTAAACTAATCTAGGATGGTGAGGTGGATATTGTGTGGAATACAACAACACAAACTAGAACAGTATTTTCAGAGGAGAAGGAGGTCATGGTGATAATTGCAGTCAATTCTCATGGGCTTCTACACAAAATATAGTTTATGGTGGTTGCAATCGATGTGGAATTGGGCACACTCCCTCATATTGCCCTAATCATGATCCTTCCACTATTCGTAACCATCCAGGTGCCAATTATTCATATTATCAGTCTCAACTAGGATCACCTATAGAATCTACTGGCTTGCAGACACAAGAGCCAACAATCACGTAATACCTGATTTGGCAAATCTGGACAATTTTGAGGCACATCATGGTAATTGTCACACCCCGACCCGCAGTGGAATAGGTGATCGGGGAATGATTGGGTTGATCCAATGCTTATGACTTGCTATTACGTGTTTTAAATAATCATTAATCTAAACTGAATGTTTCATAAAACAAATAATCCAAATAAAACAATTAAATATGAAACATTGTTCATAACATTTAAACTACGCTAATCCGTTTCTTGTTAACTAAGGTCCATCCTATGTCCAATCTTCTCTTCATACCTGTTTACCTGTATCATGTGTAAAATAGTTTTTTGGGTCAACAAAGGTTGGTGAGTGAACCTTATTATTATTAGAAAAATAATATGTTTACATTTGGTTTATTGAGAAGAGGTGTGTTAACCAATGTAAGTAAATATGTTATATGTCATATGTCAAACCACATAACACAACCTCAAACAATAAACAAGCCAACTGAAATGATTCAAATGAATGTATGCATGTTGCACAATATTATGGTGTGTTAATGGATGTATGCATGTTGCACGGTCTTATAGTGTGCTGCAAGGTCTAAGCTCAATCAAACAGAGCTGACCTCGTATGGTTGGCAACGTCAAGTTCCGCTCATAGGTAATGGGGAAACGACGAGCCTATGATGAAGTGATGTCCAAAAATTAATATTTGAATTTAATTTTAATATAAGGATAAATTTGTAAACTTACATAGATCATTAATTTGTAGTTTTCCTCTTTAATAGCTAACTACGATAAATTGTAACTTATTTTCAAAATATATATTTTTTCAAAAAATAAAAAAATTTAATTTAGAGTGTAGTACAAAATACTAGGTGTGTAGGATAAATTACGAGTTATGTAGGATAAATTTCGAAATGTGTGTGTTTGTGTGTGTATATAAAGGGGATTCATTTGAGAAGAAAATTTAATTGAGAAGAAAAAGAACAAAGGATACAATTGTAAAACATGAAATAGTTTTTCTCTTGTCTCATTTATGTTTGACAAATTAGTTAGTCATAAATACTATCATTCTCGAAACAATTTTTTTTTTTTGCCTACACACATCAAAAGTTATCTATACATTTCGAAATTTATCCTACACAAATTGAACTTTATCCTACACAACTCGTAATTTATTCTACACGCCTCGTAATTCATCCTACACTATAAATAAATTATTATTATTATTTTCTAAAAAATATATATATTAAAAATAAGTTACAACTTTAATATAGTTTGTTATTAAAAAGAAAGACTACAAATTAATTATACATATAAAAGTTTACTAGTATATCCTTATAATAACGTTAAATGCAAATATTAAATGAAGTCAAATTAAATATTTCTATTGTTTGAAATTTCTTTTTTTTTCTTCTTACAAAAAATTTCTTCTCATTTGAACCCCCCACTATATATATATATTGAAAGAGAGAGAGAGAGAGACCGTTATCATACAATACCCACTATCGTACAAAGCGTATACAATAACCACAGCCACAAGATCATCACTTCATCAAACGCGCCAACGCGGTGGCAATATGGTAATATTCAAATATTTAAATAGAAATCGAATAGAAGGGATAGAATTGACAATTGCAACTCTCTAATTCTCGGTAAGTTAATTGCGAGATTTCAAAATCCAAACGAATTTTAAGCTCTAAATCTCTTTCATTTCATCAATCAACACAAATTGAGAGACAATTTCATCTTCTTCACTATCTGGATTTTGCCGCCGATTAGAAAAAGAGAGCCGGCGAAAATGACGATTATAAAATTGGGAGGTAAGCCTTGGAATTAATGATCTTTTATGGTTTGGTTTTGAAGGATAACCACCCAAAATTGATACGATTGTTAACTATATTTCAGTTGTACGGGAGAGATGGAGCAAAATAAACGACAGGGTACAATCGAAGAAGATGAATCAAGGTTCTTCATAATATCCGATAGTTAGAATTTTTTTTATAACGTGTGTCTATTCATAGTTAGGGTTTTATAACGTGTGGTGCTTATTTTATAACGTCCGGTTCATTTTTTAACATATGTTTTTGATAACATGCGGACCTTGTTGTATAACGTGCGTCTGGCTAGCGTTTTTTGTTTTGTAAGATCTAATTCTATAACATGCGGATCTTGTTGTATAACGTGCGGCTGTAAATTTTATAACATGGGTCTGTTTTATGTAGAAGTACCTGATGATGATGACTTTGAGCAGCCTACTAGAAAGTTGAAAATGCAAAAAAGTGATAACAAAAAAAGTCTAAAAAAGAAATGATTAGAACGGTTGACCTCCAACTCAAATCTTAACTTCCCTTTCGATGCCAATTTACTTAGGGTGAAGTGAGTGGTTACCTATTTGGAATAGGTAAACTCTCCATTCACCCAATCAGACAGTGTCACGTCAATTCACTTAACTTGTTTACTTAATGTTCAAAAACGTTGGTGGTGGTTTAGCTAATGAGGTTTAGGTAAACTATTATAAAAAAAAAAAAAAAAAGTGTGTGATTGGTTAAGAAAGAATGAACCCCACCACACACCCATCTCTCTCCCCCTTCCCTCCCTCTCACCGACTCGGTGAAGGCTCACCGATTTCACCCCCTATTTCGGTAACATCCCGGCGGTAAAAAGGTTGGCGATGAATGAGGGATCGGTACCGATGGGGTTTACCGCCCCACTCCGCTCACCCTTATAGCTCATTGGCAATTGGCTGTCCTATTCAATTGGATTATTCGCTCAGATATAGCACGTGGGAAACCAATATCTCCTATCGCAAGTGACTTGTTTTTTATTTTATGCAATTAATATATAAACAAATATGTTCAAAGTGTATCTTTTCTTATTAATGTCCATATTAAATGTAAAAAATCCTTTTTATTTTAAAACGCATGAACATTCATGCATCTAGATGGATGCTTGTACCTTTTTAATTAATACGATTCCAAAAAGGTTTTAATATTGTAAATATGCATTTATGTGGACTGTGAGGACATCAACCATACCCCTATATATACACACACACCTTTGATCTAGAGACATTCAACTTCAAACTCAAACACTGTCAAAATGAAAACACCAAATTCAATAAGTCTGTTATTGGGGTTTGTTTTTGTGTTTGCTTTGTTCATAATATCCAACGGAAGATCGTTGGGGACAAACCGCCAGTTCATCAAAGCCGTTAATCTTGGAGGCTGGCTAGTCACCGAAGGCTGGATAAAACCTTCTCTTTTTGATTCGATACCGAACAAAGATTTTTTGGTTTGTTTTCGACTTAACTTATGTGTTTTACTGAAAACAAAAACGAAAACAAGTTAAGCGGCTGTTTTTTTCTTGTTCTGTGTCCGTTTAACTTGTTTTTAGTTTGGTTTTGCTATCTAAAAGGGAGTTGCGCCGCAACTTGATGCCCGTTTACCTGCCACCCTATTTTTAATTCGTATTGAAATACAACCTTAAACTTTATCGAAAATAATAAATATACTTTCTTAAAAAAAAAAAGTAAAAGGTTCTTCTTCTTATTATGCGTCTGTTTAACTTGTTTTCACAGTGAAAACAAGTTGACAAACGCATAAACCTGATTTCTGTGTCGATTCTTGTTGCCTGATTTTGACTCTTGGTTTAAAAAAAACTAAATATGAATTGAACGTCACTAGGATGGAGCTTCACTTCAGTTTAAATCGAGAACGATAGGAAAATTCCTTGCGGCAGAGCTCGGCGGAGGTACAATCATCGTTGCAAACAGTTCATCGGCTTCTGACTGGGAAACTTTTAGGGTAATTACATTTGATGCTAAGGTGTTTTAATTTTTGTTTTCTCTTTTCTGATTTAATTTGTTTTGTACAGTTGTGGAGGATCAATGAGACTAGTTTTCATATACGGGTGTTTAACAAGCAATTTTTAGGACTTGACTCAACCGGAATAAATTTGGTTGCAATTTCAACAGATTATAAAACATCGGGTGTTTTCGAGATTATTAGAAAATCTGATGATCCGAGTCTTGTTCGGATTAAAGCACCAAATGGGTACTTCTTGCAGGTTCTTTTGCCATCAATTTGTACTTGTTTAGTTACTTATTGTTCTTGACAATTGATTGTTATCAAGTAAGTTTCACTGACTCCATTTTCATGTCATTTGTGTGTGATAAAGGCGAAAACTCAAGATCTCGTGACTGCCGATTCTAAAGGAGATGGGCAGTGGAGAGACGATGATCCTTCGGTTTTCAAGTTGACGATATCGCAAAGATTGCAAGGAGAGTACCAAGTGACTCATGGTTACGGTCCTTCAAAAGCGCCACAAATCATGAATGTATGTTTTTTTTTCTTTTTCTACTTGCTTTTTTATGATAAACAAATCATGAATGTATGTTTTCTTCTTTTTCTTTCTTGTTGTTTTATGATAAACAAATCATGATTATGTTTTTTTTTCTGTTTCTTCTTGTTTTTTTATGATAAACAAATCATGAATATGTTTTTTTTTTCTTCTTGTTTTTTATGATAAACAAATCATGAATGTATGTTTTTATCTTTTTCTTTCTTCTTGTTTTATGATAAACAAATCATGAATATGTTTTTTTTCTGTTTCTTCTTGTTTTTTTATGATAAACAAATCATGAATGTATGTTTTTTCTTTTTATTTTTGTTTTTATATGATAAACAAATCATGAATATGTTTCTTGTTCTTTTTTATGATAAACAAATCATCAATGTATGTTTCTTTTCTTTTTCTTCTTGTTTTTTTATGATAAACTAAAAATGGACCATATTTAAGGTTATCTTGTTTTTTTATGATAAACAAATCATGAATGTATGTTTTTTTTTTCTTTTTCTTTTTGTTTTTATATGATAAACAAATCATCAATGTTTTTTTTTTTTTTTTTTTTCCTTTTTCTTGTTTTTTTATGATAAACTCAAAATGGACCAGATTAAAGGTTATCTTGTTTTTTTTTATGATAAACCAAAAATGGACCTGATTATAGATTATGACAAGTGATCATTGGGGCCGTGAAATTTTCTAAATGTCAAAATTTTCTAAATGTCAAAACATGAGTTTAATTTACGTTTTCTGGATTAGGATCAAATACAAAGGATCCTAATTGTAAGAAGTGTAAGAAGGATTTATAGAGTGACAAGTGTCCAATAACCTAAAAAAACCCACTACACAAAAAAACCCACTAAAAAAAAAAAAAACTTAAACATCCACCACCACCAAAAACACCCACCCCCACCCCCACCCCCCCCCCCCACCCCCCACATCACCCACCCCCCCAAAAAAAATTTTTTTTTTTTTTTTTTTTTTGCCGAGGGGGTGGGGGGTAGGGGTTTAGGTTTTTGGGTGGGGGGGTGGTGTGGGTGTTTAGGTTTTTGGTGGTGATGTAGTGGGTGTAGTTTTAGGTTATTGGACACTTGTCACTCTATAAATCCTTCTTACACTTCTTACAATTAGAAGCCTTTGTAGAATAACTTAACCCTACGTTTTCTTGAGGATATTGGGACATGAATTTAGTCTACTTCAATAAAATTCCTAAAGTCAAAGGTTTGACATTTGACTTTGACTAAAATAACATTTACTAAAACAAAATTTCCTAAATATCAAAACATGAGTTTAATTTTCGGTTTCATTCAGGATCATTGGAACACATTCATAGTAGAAGAGGATTTCAACTTTATCGCTACGAGCGGTTTAAACGCCGTGAGAATTCCAGTCGGATGGTGGACCGCCAGTGATCCAACACCGCCAAAGCCTTTTGTAGGAGGTTCTTTGCAGTACCTTGATAAGGCATTCTTATGGGCAACGTATGCATATATTCTTTTCTTTTGTTTCATGCATAGACTGTTATTATGGAAGCGATATACTAAGTAATATAACTTTGTATTTGACAATTTCTATGATAGAAAATATAACTTGAAGGTGATCCTCGATCTACATGCTGCACCGGGCTCCCAAAATGGTTATGAGCATAGCGGTTGTCGCGATGATTCTATTGAGTGGGGCCTAACGGAAGAAACTATACAAGAAACGCTTCGTGTCATTGAGTTCTTCACTGCTAGGTACGCGAACAATCCAAGCTTATACGCCGTTGAGCTCCTAAACGAACCCAGGGCAGATGGGGTATCACTAAGCGTATTGACCAAGTATTATGAAGCTGGCTATAAGGTTGTACGAAAGCATGCTCCGAATGCCTTTGTGCTTCTATCAAACCGACTTAGTGGTGATTCGAAAGAACTTTTACCAGTTGCAAGTCGAATGACGAATGCTGTTATCGATGTTCATTACTACCATCTATTTAATGACATTTTTAACAATATGACTGTCGAACAAAATATTGAGTACGTTAGAACAAACCGTTCGGAGGAACTAAAAGCCATTACAACATTAACTGGACCACTTACTTCTGTGTGTAAGTTTTTTTCAACTTCCTTATGATGCATCTTAATTTGGTGATACGATGTTCTAATTTTTTTTTTTTTTTTAATTTGTAGTCGAATGGACGTCCGAGTGGAAAGTGAAAGGAGCCACTAAAGAAGAATACCAGAGGTTTTCAAAGGTTCAACTAGAAGTGTATGGACGTGCAAGCTTCGGGTGGGCTTATTGGACACTTAAAAATGCGGAGAAGCATTGGAGTTTCGAATGGATGATAAAGAATGGTTACATTAACCTTTAGAATGTATCAAAATTGACCATTTAGTTTTGACTTAAATAAATTGAATTAATACAAACATTCATCTACATTGGCAACTTGTGCACAATCATAAAAAAGTGGACACTCTTTTATGAGTATACTAGGTTATAAGCTCGTGTATTACACGGTTGAATAAATGAATTTTATATACTAAATAATAAAACAAATAATAAAAAGTTATATTTATAAAAACCGTATGTATTGTACGGGTTGAATAAATGTAATTTATATACCAAATAAAAAAATATTATATCTTTAAAACCATGTGTATTATACGGGTTAAATAAATGTAATATTGTTTAACAAATAATAATAAAAAAAGTTATATCTTTAAAAACTCTCGTGTATTACATGGGTTAAATACATATTATTTTATACACCAAATAATAAGAAAATTATATTTAGAAAACTAATGGATATACTCGGTACGTGATAGATATGATGATTACAGAGATAATTATTGAAAAAGAAGATACAGTAATTAAACATATTATTTAAGAAGCAAATAAGCAGCCATTTGAGTGATAAAATATAAATTATATTTAAAAAAACTCGTAACAAATCTAATTTATATATATAAAGTAATATTGAAAGTTATATACAATTTGTTTAAAAATTATGTAATAATGAAAATAAAAATAAATAATATATTATCACAAAGTTTTGTTTTGGTGATAAATAATTTGACTATTTAAAAACTCTTAAATTAACAATTTAAATTTAAGGATAATATTTTATTAGAAAACTAAAAGTATTTTATTCAGGATAAGATTTCATATTAATTTTTTTATTTAGTTAATATAAGATAGAAAAAAATATATATGATTGAATAGTTGGGGTAAAAAGAAACTAAAAATTGTAGCTTATTATATAACACGTTAGGTAATATAAACAATGATGATAATATGATATAGAAAATCAAATAAATAAAATTATAATGAAAAGTATATATTAAATTTAAACTAACTAATAATTATCTATAGTTAAGTAGAAGAGATTAAACTAAATAATATTTAGTAGAAGAGTTATCTATAATTAATTAGAAGAGGTTAAGCTAAATAATAATTATCCATAAGAGATTAAACTAAATAATATTTAGTAGGAGGGTGATCTATAATTAGTTAGAAGAGATTAAACTAAATAATAATTATCCATAAGAGACATGACTTAATATGATGACAACTGTCCCCTAAATGGTTTCTTTTATTATATAGTACTAGCGGTAAGACCCGTGTACAAACACGGGTCGTTTCTTAGAAAACCATGCATAACAAATATAAATGATGAATATAGTTATATTTATATAGACTTATAAATAAAATAAATAAATAAATAAGCCAGTCGGTAAATACTTAAAGTTTAGTGTATAAAAAATACAAAAATATACAATTTATTAATCTTTTGTAAACGAAATAACATTTGCATTCAAACATTGTTAGGATCTAAGTTTCTTATGATTGTGCTTGTTCGATAATAAGGAAGATGAAATAGAATTAAGTGCAGCGGAATTTAAATGGAACAAACTTTCAACACACAATCAATGAGAGAATTTTTTTCAGCAAACATGTTTAACATGAAATCGAATGATTATATTTATTACAATCTTCAACTACAATTCATGCATGCATACAATCTCCCCCTCAGCCTGAGCTCACAGTGATTGTTCGTACAGAATGACTTTGTGATGAAGAGAGCTAATAGAACAGTACAGGGTACTGTTCTATTTATAGTACAGAACAAACCACTGAAGCATCTTTGCTGACGTCACCATGAAAGTGACATCTTGTCACACCCCGATTTCCACGTGTCACCGGTGGGCCCGGTGGGGGATTATCGTGACGTGGTTGGCAACATAGTAGTCAAACAACACAATATTTAATATGCACAGCAGAAGCAATTTTAAAAGATATAACACAACCGAATTTAATATTGTAATATCAATGTCACAATATTCGGAAGTTTATCCATAGATGGATCGATAACAAAATGTAATAATAGTTCAACAGACTTCAGGCATCTTAAGCTTGCGAGACTTCTAATGATGCTAAGGAGAAATCCCAGCAAATTTCGCTTAGTACCTGTATTTAATCTTTTTGGGAAAATACGTCAGTTTACACTTGTAAATACATTCAACTGACTCATTTTGGAAAATGATTGAAAATTGGTTTGGATGCACGTGGCATAAACATTTTTGTTTAACTTGGGAGAATTATTTAAATATATAATCTTGTGAACGAATTACATGTTCCTTGTACGTTCAGTAGCCCGGATCTTGTCCGGGTTAAAGATCAATAGACACACCACAATATTCTTTTGTGCACTGACGGGTGTACGCCTACACCCCGCGCTTAAGTCGTGGCCATTTCGTAAAATGATGCCAAGGATATCCGGGACATGGTCATTAACCCCCCAAAGGCTTTAAGTAACAAAACTGTTTAAACGAGCCGATCAGATTTATTCAATTACCCACTCAACGGTGGAGAATTTGATGCCCGATCAAGCGGTATGCTATATACCGTAACCCAAGCCCGTATAGGGAAAATAAGTTAAAAGTATTTACCTGAGCAAAGTATATATCACAATAAGCAAATTTCAAGTAGCATTTACTGGTCCTCCTAATCTAGAAAGAAGGTTTATAATAACCTATTAGAATCCTAACGGGTCTTTAATTAAGCTTAAGCTTAGACCGGCTAGTTTCAAAGATACGGTTCGTACGCACGATTAAGCGATGACCGGATAGAATGTGTTTTAGACCCGAAAAGTATGAAGACTTGTTTAATATGGGTATATTATACACATTCTGGATTTTGAGATAAAACCGATAAGGTTTGACCCGTTTAGGCTAATTTATGTAAACTAGTTACATAAAACGAACCGAACGCGTAATAAGCGTAACGGGTATTCATGAGAGCTATTTACAGGTTTCCTAAGTTAATATGCTTCATATATGTTGTGACATCGTGTTGAAGCTCGTTAGGTAAGCTTGACAGTCAAGGTTTGTCATCACCAATGATAGAAAATCAGACTCTATCTTCTCCACCTCATGTTGAGGGCAGTAATTTTCCCTGATAAGGGCAACAAATTGATCCCACGACATATTGTACAATGGGATTTTCCCGGTGGCTTGAATCAGAGATCTCCACCATGCTAAAGCTTCACCCTTGACACAAACTTGACCACGTCTCTCTCAGCGCATCCGCTGATGTCTACAACCGTATCCATCTCATCCAGCCACGTCATACAGTCAATGGCTCCCTTCTCCCCAGTGAAATCCCGGGGTTTGCAGGAAACGAAATATTTATAAGAGCAACCCTTGTCACGGGGTCCCTGTTTTAGTATAACCTGCTGAGATGGAACACTGTGGTTCGAGGAGCGTCGATCATCATCTTTATTTGAGTCGTCCTTCTTGGACGGTGGCTTTGAAGGCTGTGTAGATAGGGTCCTACTACGAGTCCCACTATACTCCTCGTACTGCCTTTCCAAAGCCTTTGTAACTGCGCCGTCTATTATTGCTTTCAACTCAGCACCCGTTAAATTAATTCGGGCGTTCTCGTTATCCTCCACTGGATGACTATTACCCTCGTCTGAGTTAGCCATTTCAATTGAACTGTTGCAGAAAACAAGGACAATAGTTTATTTGGGAGTTTATTATGGAATTGCCCCTTAGGGTAATTCATTAACCATGGTAAACAGAGACCATATCTGGTTAATTTATTAATCATATTTATTTAGGATTTTAATATAACTTATCCTAATTATAAAACAATAACAGTTTTATTCGTGGCACAAAAGGCCTAGTCACATGGACAAATTTAGTTTATAAGTTATGATTTCAGAGAATCAAAACATGAAGGTATATTGGCATAATAGGCCTAGTTACAAGGACATTTATAACTATATGCTAGGATTTCAGAGAATCAAAGCATTTGAGGTTTGAACTTAGTTCATTACCTTTATCTAACAGGGAGTCATAGCCACCACTGTCCTTTGGCTCATATAGAAATGAGCAGGGCCCGTAGGCACTATATTACCACGTATGGTAAAGGTATGATCATCTTAATTGATGATTTACCCCACGATTCAGAGATCATTTAATTGGGTTTGGAATCTTTGAAAGATCCTTATATAATAATAATGTGTGTGATTTCAAATGAATCACATCTGCCAGGAGTGTTAACATGTTTTCAGATGTTAACAGGGATACGAATCTTTTTAAACAGGTCTTACCATCTTGGCCTGACCTTATAATGACCCGTAGGCTAGGTTTCACACTTTAAGATTCTCATTTAAAAATTTACATAGGCAGGTATTTATTTAAAAGGAATGATTTTTGATTTATTTATTTCATATATAATATTTATGCATATAATAGCAAACATAAAATTTATAAAACAAATATTCCATTAATTTACTACAATATTACATGCAGCCCTAAACGGGTCTTTTTCAAATAACAAACTTACCCACGTAGGGGTTTTAAACAAGTACTTGCCCATGCAGGGGCTTAATAATAAACATAATAGTCCAAGCAGAGACTTACACAATAACATAATAGTCCACGCAGGGACCTAAACAATAACATACCCTCGTAGGGGTTTACAGAAAGATAGACCCACGCAGGGGCCAAAATAAACAACATACATACCCACGTAGGGGCTTAACAACAAATGGAAGAATTCAATGATCCTTCTTATTCTTCCCTTTGATCAAGCTTGCCAATCCTTGGAAGAAGCTCTGTCACTCCCTACGGTCACGGTGGAAGCCTCGCTCTACTTCATCCAACCTTTGTAGAATTTCCTCCCTTTCTGGGGGGAGAAAACCGTGGCGGCTGCGATTGCGTCCGGATAATAGGTCGAGGAGGTATCTGGTATCCCTGAGTCGGGTAACCTACTCCCCATGGAGTTCCGTATGGTCCCTCCGGGTGAAGAGCGTTATAATTAGCCGCTACCATGTAAGGGTCGGCCTCTGCGTAACCGTAGTTATGGTGAACTGGCGGCTCGAACGGATTGTATGCCATAGAACCCGTATACGCTGGAATTGGGTTATCAAAACCCATCGGCGGTGGCTGTTGAACAACTGGGTTAGAGGGTCCACCCATTTGTGGGTCCTCCTGATGTGGCGGATAGTGGCTGCCACTGGATTGACGTGGGGAACTGAAATGTAAATCCCCTGCTCGTGACGACATGCGCGCACCGGTTCTCCTTCGCCTCGGCGGTTGCGGAGGTGCCGGCTGTACTGGTGGCGGTGGAGGCGGTGGAGGCGGTGGCGTGACTGCCACGAATCTAGAATCCACAGAGGGATCCTGTTGTTGCTGCTGCTGCTGCTGAGGCGACGAATGGTGAGGAGGTGTATAGTATCATTCATGTCTGGTGAACATAGCTTGGAAGCTATCCGGACCAACATAGGGTGATCCGTGGAACGAAGATCCATCCGAAATCTCGATCGGATGGTTGGGTGTACCACTGGCGGGTTCGACGGGATCCGTGTCCTCGTCCATATCCTCCGCGTTGTCTCCCGAGTAGTGGTCTTCTGGCCCCAGTGGGTTAAAACCCACGGGTTCTTAGATGTAATTGGCCGGGTCAAACCGGCCCCTGAAAGCAGGTGTGGGGTCCCCGAAAGAATGATGCGATAAAGATCGCTGTAATGGTATGTAGGAGGGTTGGGGGTTGTTGGGCTCATTTTCCGAGTATGGCCCATATGAGTTATGCACTGGGGGCGTTGAGCTGTGTGAGACCGACTGTCTGGGTGGTTCAAACAAGTTCCTCCTGTTCTGCCGAGGGTCGTCACTCTCGGTAGTAGACGGAGCCTGCACATGTGATGGTCCTGCCTCGTTGTCATTGGGGGCGGTAATCGGCCCCTTGCCTCGTCCTCTCCTTCGGAAGAATCTTGGCGGCATTTTCAAATCCTGTCATTATAACATGAGCTAACAAAACAAAATATATGCAAAAATAAAGGACAACACAAACAAAGTGGAATTTGTCCTATGTTATATGTCTAGACTCGAAAGTTTAGATATGTGCAATTGTGTAACTGAGATTAAACACAAAAAGGCTAGTGTTTAATTCGTTCAGTGTTGGCTCTGATACCAACCTGTCACACCCCGATTTCCACGTGTCACCGGTGGGCCCGGTGGGGGATTATCGCGACGTGGTTGGCAACATAGTAGTCAAACAACACAATATTTAATATGCACAGCGGAAGCAATTTTAAAAGATATAACACAACCGAATTTAATATTGTAATATCAATGTCACAATATTCGGAAGTTTATCCACAGATGGATCGATAACAAAATGTAATAATAGTTCAACAGACTTCAGGCATCTTAAGCTTGCGATACTTCTAATGATGCTAAGGAGAAATCCCAGCCAATTTCGCTTAAGTCGTGGCCATTTCGTAAAATGATGCCAAGGATATCCGGGACATGGTCATTAACCCCCAAAGGCTTTAAGTAACAAGACTGTTTAAACGAGCCGATCAAATTTATTTAATTACCCACTCAACGGTGGAGAATTTGATGCCCGATCAAGCGGTATGCTATATACCGTAACCCAAGCCCGTATAGGGAAAATAAGTTAAAAGTATTTACCTGAGCAAAGTATATATCACAATAAGCAAATTGCAAGTAGCTTTTACTGGTCCTCCTAATCTGGAACGAAGGTTTATAATAACCTATTAGAAACCTAACGGGTCTTTAATTAAGCTTAAGCTTAGACCGGCTAGTTTCAAAGATACGGTTCGTACGCACGATTAAGCGATGACCGGATAGAATGTATTTTAGACCCGACAAGTATGAAGACTTGTTTAATATGGGTATATTATACACATTCTAGATTTTGAGATAAAACCGATAAGGTTTGACCCGTTTAGGCTAATTTATGTAAACTAGTTACATAAACCGAACCGAACGCGTAATAAGCGTAACGGGTATTCATGAGAGCTATTTACAGGTTTCCTAAGTTAATATGCTTCATATATGTTGTGACATCAGTAAGATATCATTTATTATGCCCGAAACGAGTTTGAACACAAACTATGCCCCGTAGGGGTAGTTTGGTCATTTACAAGGTTATAAAAGAGTCTAAGTGTTTTACTGAGTTACAGGTCTGATGTAATCAGCAAACATACTCAAATTAATGAGTTATAACAGTAGGATAAAGTTTATATGTGAAATTTACCAATTATAACCAAACTATGCCCCGTAGGGGTATTTTGGTAATTTCGCATAAGCCGAAAAGCTCAAAACTGAAGTCTGAGTTTATCAACCTTTGCTTACTGTTAAACTATTATAATTTGCCTCTAATATCAGTAGGTATCAACCCTTGTATGTTTAAAATAGTTTTAGTACATACTATGCGTTAAAAACGCTTAAAAAGGCGATTATAGGCCATTTCCGGGTTTGATACATAAATCTGATATTTTTATATTTCCAGGAGGCTTAAAATAATTTATTAATCATATGTGATCAGTAGCAAAAGGTTTGGAGTCGTTTAGATATGTAAAACTCATTTTATAGCACGTAAGGGCAAAACCGACAATTACCGGATTAAGCCTACGACTATAAGTTATGCTCAGCCTAAAATTAATTAAAAATCTTTAAAAATCCCAAAATAATATATTACATCAGTGGGTAAAGATTTTGGTATCGAAAAGTATGTTTAAGTAGGCTATACGCTAAATACGCCGTTTAATTAACATAAAGCCTTAATTTTACGCTAACGAGCATAACTCTTAATCTACACCTCAAACTAATGTCAAACTTTGCATACAAGTTTATATATCAGTAATTAAAGTTTCTACTCTTTTACATTTCCAAAAATCACGTTTTAAGGTAATAAGGGCATAATGGTCAACATATGAGCAATTAACGGAATCATGCGTAATAATCGGTTAACTAATGAACCATAGTGTATAATCACAGAGGGTTATACTAGCATGTAACCTGGTCCAAATAAAGCTCTAAGGCATTTTTAAAACATACCATAACGGGTCAGAACTGAAAGTCAAAGTATAAGTCAAACTATGCGACTTTCGGTTCCGAACCGGGTCTAAACAGGAAATTGTCGGGTTGAACATGTTTAGACATGTCCTTACACTAATTACCAAGTTATATTAATGATCAAATAGGTTATAAGTGTTCTACATTGCTAATCATGCATAAATCGCATTTTAAACTTTCTGTTGACTTTTTTAATTACACGTTTGACCCGACATTTGACCCAGTTAGAGTGGGAATCAGGGGAAACCCTTTTAAGGTTTTATTACCCACATAATTACCAACTTATAACTACTTTTGATTCGACTAATCACTGGACCATTAGTGATTAATCTTAAAGTCAACCGTTAATTACGACGGTTTGACTTTTAAGCTAAAACTTAATTTAGAAAGGATTAGTAGACTTACTGAAGTCCTATGCACAAAATGTGATCAGTTGAGAGAAGGCTTGAGCTCCAGAATTGATCAGAAGTGTAGGAATGAAGGTGTGATCACAGTGGTAAAGCATGAGGCCTTTTATAGTGAAATTCTTACCACAAATTGTTGACACCAAGGTCTAACACTGACCACAAATCATCAACATGTGTCCCTAAGTGTGTAGGACTGTTTAGGGGTCGCCCATGTTGCATTAATGTCGATTAAAGGTCGGTTTAGCGCGTTTGCAGGAGCCTGTCTCGTTTTTCTGCATCTGATGTCCTGATGCGGCCCGCGTATGGTTCTCTTAACCTTAACGCGGCCCGCCTGGACCCTGATATCAGATTTTAAATTTTCTATTTTCCACATAAGTGTCCCTTGGCTTCACGAAAGGGCAACTAAGCCTAATTCTTGCATTTTGACCCCCTTATATTTACCTACAAGGGCTTCAAGACTTGTACCCACTTTACCAAGTCCCTGGACACTTCCGGTTAGCCCAAAAAGTCATAACTTTCAACGTTAACGCTTTAACCCCTCGCACACGAATTTGATCATAACTTTCTCATACGATTACGAAACTTTATGAAATTTATATCGTGCATTCTAGTGAGCATATTTAACAGTTACAAAGCTTCGGGTTTGTCAAAAGGTCACTCAGAGGTATAAATTAAACATGTTGACACATTTAGTCCCTGTAGTTTGAAATCTCTCACTTTTAGCTTCGTATGATCCATGATTTATTCGTTTGAAGGTATGAGCATCATGTAGGGTTAATGTACATTATATTTATTCACAGTTGACACTTAGAATACGTATATTCACATACTTTCCATGTTTGTCAACTTTAGCCCTTCTATAATATTCTTTCACACGTTTTAAACATATGACACGTGTCAACACATTATAGGACGTGAATTTTCGAGGTGTTACACATCTAACCTCCTAACAACCTATAACCACTGATCTATACAAACACTGCTTACTAAACTACTAATTACAAATATTACAAACTACAAAGTGTCTTGAGATTGTGCTGAGTCTTGTTTTTCTGCCATAAGTGTCTGAAGAACCATTTTCATGATGTATTCTTCTTGAGCCTTGTCTTCTTTTATTAATTCATCCATCTGCTTTTGTTTCCTTCTTTGATAAAGGATGGTAGCATGTGAAGCAGTGGGTCTCCTGATTGGCAATTTTTGTTGTTTGACTGGAACCACTGCTTCCGGATAATCAGGCTTTTTAGGAGCAGTGGGATCTCTCTTCCTTAACTCTTCCAACCTTTTGTAGTTAGCTAACACCTTTTCTTCTGACCACCGTGTAACCTGGTTCCTTGACCCATAATCAGCAGTTATCAGCTCTTCTTTCATTCTTTTCAGTTTCAAGGCCCTTTCTGGTACATTTTTCTTGTAATTGGTCCAGACTGGAGGAGTTTGCTTTACCTTGTCTTGAATCATCTTTTGAATTCTGGCTATCTCCTCTTGTAGTTCACTGATGGTCCATTCTTTGTATTGATACTTTTCTGCCAAGTACTTCTTGTATGCCATGATGTATTCAAGGTAGTCATTTCTCATGCTTTCATCATCTTTTTCTGATAATTTCTGACAAAGGTCTTTTGAGAACTGCTCTAAAGTTTTAACTATGGTGAGCAGGTATTGCAAATTTCTTTGAATCTCTTTGTCAGACTTTCCCTCTGTGTCTCTTTTAGATATATCCTCTGCTTGTTGGGCCTTTATTTTGAGATATTCTTCTATATTTCTTGGCAAAGGATAACCTTGAACAGATGGGAGTTTCCTCTTTTCAGGGTCATCTTCAGAGTAGAAGGATTTGATTTCCTCCCAGATGTTGAGGATAAACCGGTACTAAAAGCTCTTGTGTCTTTGGACGACCTTGGTATCTTACCAACACTATACTACGCTCACGATGGGTGCACTTACCCATATGTGTGTTTGGTGTTAGTAAATATCGTGTTTTATAAATTTAAAACTTGACTAATGTGTAAAAGGGGCTAAAAATATACTTAAATATATATCACACCGCACGCACATCAGGAAGTGTCATCTTCCAGTACAATGTTTGTTATCCTTCTCCTTTTGTGCTTTGGAGAAGTTGGTGGTGTATTTGTGGGTTGAGTGGCAGTGATTGAAGTAGTGGGTATCTGACTAACAGCTGTTGAAACAACTGGTGTTTCAACCACTGTTGTCACTACAACAGTTGATGTGTCAACCGTTTTCTTCTGCTTTTTGGCAGGTGGTTTTTGTGGTGGTGATATTGTTTTTGGTATGGTAGTGGATTGAGTGTGGGTTAATGTAGTAGTGATGGCAGTTGTTGGGATAACATATGTTGAAACCACTGAAGTACCAACAATTATTGATACAACAGGTATTTTAACATCTGTTGGTTTGGAGGTTTGATGAGAGGAACTTTTGGGGATTTGAGGAGTTTGTTTGGTGGTTTTGGAAGGTGTGGTTTTGGGTTGGCTTACTTTTCTGGTAGGCTGTCTTCTTTTAGGTTTAGAAGTACCCTGCTCTTCTTTTTCCATCAAAACTTTCTTCTCCTGAGCAAACCTTTTTGACCCTTTTATTTCCATTGACTCTTTCATGTTTGCTTTTAGTTCAGCAAATGCATTTTGAGTCTCATCAACTTTTTTAGAACCATCTGGCCTTGGGATTTCTACCACAAGTTTGGACATTTGATATGGTGGCATGTATAAACCATCTTCTTTTCCCTTCTTCCCTTTAGTTTTCTCCCCCTTTTTGGCATCATTAGGATTTTCAACATAGATGATTGAAGGAGGAGCAGTGCCAGTGGTTTGAAGCAGATGAGCTTTAATGGCTTTGATATCTGCTTGAGTATCTTTGTACCTAGCTTCCATGACATTTCTGACCATTTGAAGTTGAACTTCATGCTGTTGATCTGCATATTGTCTTTGTTTGTGAAGCAGAGGTTGAAACAGATGCCATATCTCAGCAGGGGATGGAGCAGATTTTGCAGATGGTGCAGCAGTGGGTGTAGCCTTTTGAGCTTGTAACAACTGTTGCAGCATAGTTTTGATTTCTGCAATAGATGTGTCAAGTTTATCAACCCTCTCCGTCAATTCTTTGTATTTAAAACCATCACCCAAGTTAATGGGATCATCTGATTTCCCACCAGTGGTGGTTGTATCAGTGGTTGACTTAGGAAAAGTTTCCCAAAAATCATCCACTGATGCCCCTTGTTCTCGGTACTGGGGACTTCTTTCTTCAGCAGACGTTACCATTTTAAGGTCACCAGTGTATAATGGAAACACACTGGTGGACACTATGGTTCCCAAAGAAGAAATTGCCTTCAAGGGAGTCTCACTATTGAAACTACTATCCAGGTGTAAACTAGTGGGTTCAACACCTGTAGTAGCTGATCCACTTGAACTACTGGCAGGAATTAGTTGTAATTCCTGCAGTGTAGCCTCCTCAACTGTTGGTGGGTTAGCAGAGATAGAGACACCAGACTCAGTCACTTGTTGTGGTATATTCTAATTGACAGGTGATTGAGAAGAACTGATTTGTGTCTGGGCTATATCAAGTGCATCCAACAGATGTATCATTGATGCAGGAGGAGTTTTAGGCTTAGGTTGAGATCTTTCTTCCATCTGCTGTGAGGAAGTAGCAGCAGTGGTTTCAGGTGACTTTTGTGTTGTCACAGGTGTTACCTCTGGGATCTCATCTTCTAGAGTCACCTTTTTGGTGGGTTTGGGGGGCTTTTGGATAGTTTTCTTTTTGGTCTTTTTGGTGATTTTTGGTGTGGGTTTCACAGCAGGGGTTGTGCTGCTGTGATCACCAGGAGCAGTGGGCTCAACAGCAGGGGCCTAAGGAGCAATTATTGCTGCTAAATTCTGCTCAGGTACCTCTGTTTGTGTTTTTGAAGGTTTTGACAGCCTTGTGAATGTTTCAGAAGTTAGGTTGTTTATTTGAATAGGATTTCCTTGGATAAGCACATGTGCATTATCCTTTGAAAATTTCTTTTGAAGATAAAAACTTAAAAACCTTGGAAACAATAAAAATGATTTTTTATTAACATTCTTATCCATATTATTGAAAATCTCCTGAGAGTAGTTAAAATTTTCTTCAGCCATGATAGCATAGCCCCGGTATTGGATTTTCAATGGTATTTCATTAAAAGCTGTTGTTTTATTTGACACACACATGAGGAGGGTATGGAATAAAAACCTCATGGAAGGTGGAAAACTGCCCTTTTGTAAAGTATCCTTTTTCATTTCTTCTTCATACCCTCTCTCAATGAAATCAGTTTGGCACTCTGTTTTTTGGGAAAGAGCTTTTACCTGTAAGATCATTGATTTCAAAAACCTCTGAAATGGTTTGAGGTGTGATGGTAACTGGAATTCCCCTTATTGATGAAGTAATAGCTAAGGTCTTTTTGTCCTTAGTTTCAAGCTTTGCATTTTCCCGAACTCTCATTGGGTATCCAGGTAGATGGTTTCATTGCAGGTCAACAAAGTTTTGTACTTTGAAGATGAAAGTGCATCAATCACGGAATGAAAATCTGTGTTTTGACTTGTTTTGCAAGTGTACACAGGTAGTTATGATGGGTTTTGAATGGAAGATCCATGATGAATCGAAGGTGGTTAAGAACGAAGGAAGAAGATGAGTGATTTGAGAGAATTTGGTGAAAATTGCTTTTGAAAGGAATTTTGAATTCGACTCGACAGTGAAAACCCTGTTTGGGGTTTTGATCAAGGTTTTATAGGTGGAAAAAGTGAATGCTGTCGTGGCAGCGGTTACAAAAGATCATCTGCTAAGTACTGTCAACGTGACAACCTCTGATGAATAATGGATGACAGTTGTCATGAAACCACTGATGAATCAATATCAGTAGTTTACTGTGCTGAAAATGAAAACAGTGGCTGACTATAACTATCAGTGGATAGCCTATTAGTGGATTAAAACACTGAGGTTTAACAACAGTGATTAACAAAGAAAATGAGAGAACAGAGGTTGACTTTCAGCAGTGGATAATATTCAGCAGAACAGATGTTTGAAACAAACGGTGGTTATGGCAGACTTTTAAGGATTTAATGAAAAATTTCATTTTTAGCTATTTTTAAGGATGAATTTTTGATTTTGTGGAAACATTTTAATGCTTTTATTCATAGAAAAACAGGATTTTGCCTGTTATTCCATGTTCAGCATGCCAATCCTAGAGATCAAGCTTTCAAAGGTAAATGTGTCTAAAGCCTTTATTAGCACAACTTCCAGCTGATCTTTAGTTGGAACATGGTGCAGAGAAATCAAACCTTTTTCATAGCAATCCTTCACAAAGTGATGTCTGATATCAATGTGCTTGGTGGTTGAATGTGAAACTGGATTTTTGATGATATTTTCTGCTGCCTGACTGTCCAACATGAGTGGTGTCTGTTTTCCTCCATCTGTCAACAGATGTATCAACTAATGTTTTATTTTCAAGCATGTTCCTTCTCCAAAAAAACAATATTTTAACCAAACAGTCATTTCAATCCCCTTCAACCTCCACAAAACACTATTTTAACCCAACAGTGGTTTTAAACCACTGTTTTAACCAAACAGCAGTTTCAACCACAGTTTTCTCCACAACACTCTGCTTTATCTCAACAGTAGTTCCAAACATCTGTTTTCATCCATCTGTTGACCAAAGTCAACAGATGTATCAACCACTGTTTTATTTTCAAACATCTGTTCCCAATAACAGAGCTTTGATCATTTAAACAGACATTTGCCAATATTACAAGCTTTTACACTCTCAAACCTAAATATTTATTTACTTAATTTATATAACAAACATGGTTAATAATTTTAACACAACTAATTATATAAAAACTACAAGTGTCAAACAGAGGTAACTATATAATAAACAAAGTTCAAAACAGCAAACAACAATCAAAAGAATACAACATACTAATTCCTAATCAATTGGCGAAACAGCATACAAAGTTCATCCATCTGTTGACCCAAGTCAACATATGTATCAACCACTGTTTTATTTTCAAACATTTGTTCCCAATAACAGAGCTTTGATCATTTAAACAGACCTTTGCCAATATTACAAGCTTTTACACTCTCAAACCTAAATATTTATTTACTTAATTTAAATAACAAACATGGTTAATAATTTTAACACAACTAATTATATAAAAAATACAAGTGTCAAACAGAGGTAAGTATATAATAAACAAAGTTCAAAACAGCAAACAACAACAATAGAATACAGCATACTAATTCCTAATCAATGGGCGAAACAGCATACAAAGTTCATCCATCTGTTCACCCAAGTCAACAGATGTATTAACCACTGTTTTATTTTCAAACATCTATTGCCAATAACAGAGCTTTGGTCATTTAAACAGACCTTTGCCAATATTACAAGCTTTTACACTCTCAAACATAAATATTCATTTACTTAATTTAAATAACAAACATGGTTAATAATTTTAACATAACTAATTATATAAAAAACTACAAGTGTCAAAACAGCAAACAGCATTCAATAAAATACAGCATACGAATTCCTAATCAATGGGTGAAACAGTAGTCTCGATAAGTAAAGCTCCTTTCGGACCATTGTAGTTGTCAACATGTTGGAGGTATTTCAGAAGTTCGTTGCTCAGATCAACTTCAACCATATTCCCCCAGATGCTTGTTATCAGCCACTTGTTGTCTTCAATTATATTAGTCCTTCGGCGCCTATCTACATAATCAACTACACGAGGATTATTGAAAACAAACACCTTCATCCAGCCTTCTTCTTCATATCTGAGCAAATCAGCAGTTAGCTCAGCAGACTTTCCAATAACAATCAAATGCAGCCTCTTTGCAATGGTCAAAAAATGCCCTTGGCAAGGATCGACTACAATACTCTCTGGAAAACGAAGCATTCTGAAAGTCTAACTCAGAACATCAAAAGCAACGATCTTCCTCTCACCTAGTGGATACCAATAATTTGAAACCATAAAATATATGGTTTTATCAGCATAAACTCCTGTAGACCATGAATAACCACTTGAACCATAATTGTTTACGCTACCGAAATTTATTGTTCTCCATGACTCACGACGTCGTGAGTAAAAACGAGCAGCAGCTACATTACGGTAACATCTGATGTTCAACACTTTCAGATCATTGAATTGATCAAAATAAATTCCACCAGTATCAGAGTTTCGATCATGATTGTAATTGAAGTAGTCATCAGACAAAACCTTATAGCGCCTAGTAGTTGGATTCCAAAGAATCAGCTCACAGCAAATCCCTTCATTGCAAACAAACAACAAACCATTAAATGACGATAGAATACGTAAGAAGCTAGGGTGTACATTGTTAGGAAAACCTAAGGTTTTGCTTCTAACAACATCCAAATTACCAGCAACTACGTCGTCAACGACAATTGATGTGTCTTTAAAGGAGAGTAGTTTCTTTTGTTGTGAATCTCCACTTCGGAAAGCATGCATCATCTGAAATCCATGACTTGACAATTCCCTATAAAAATTCTTGGAAAGACATTTGAAATGACCAATATCTTCTGCAGAGAGCCTTGTGAAAATTTCATCAACAATCACTTGAAACCCAATGTTTTCCATTTTGCAGTGAACCAATGCATCTTTGAAAGTAAAAGAAATTGTAATGATATTGATAAACAAAAAACTTTTGAAGATGATTGAGTAGATGGATGAAAACGGTAATGATCAAAACCTCTGCCCAATGTATTTTATATACCCAATGAAGGCGGTTATGACTAAATACATCGTCAGACGAAAGAATATGATGCGGCACTCGTTAGGCTTTTAATGCATTTCCATGGGAAAATATAAAATTAAACACGTTATTATAATTACAATTAACCTCTTCATTTAGCATAAGACGTCTTTACCATAAGACAGAACTGAGTGAGTGACGTGCATTAATTGCAAAGTACATATCCCCAGGCATTTTGAATTTGAAATTACCGGCAATTTCAAAACCACTGCTAAGGTATATGTTTGCCAAAGGAAACATCTGCTAAGTTATACTTTCTTGGCGATGGGCAGTAGTTTGCCCTCTTGAATATGGGCCAGACCTTTGACATTTAAATATAGAGCAGTAGTTTGAAATTAAATGTATTTTAACTCAGATAAAAAATCTTAGATAAAAAATATATTCATTTAAAGACCTGCAATACAAAGATATTGCGAACATCTATTAGCCAACAACAGATATTGCCAACAGTAGCAAGTCAAACAGCCCTTAGATTAGCAGAAGATCACCACTAAACAAATGTTCTCTTTGGCCAGACTTTACCCTTGACAGAGAGTTAAAGTAGGAGATGCATCAGTATTTACAATTGAGAGGAGGAAATTCTTCGAAAAGCTCTATTAGGCAACAACAGATGTTGGCAACAGTAGCAAGTCAAACAGTCGTTAAATCAGCAGATGATGATTTACAGCAGATGTTCTCTTTTGGCAAACTTTAACTTTGACAGATCTATACACTAACAGAATTTGATACAACATCAACATAATCTAATTAAACTTAGAGACAATTTCTGTCACACCCCGATTTCCACGTGTCACCGGTGGGCCCGGTGGGGAGTGTCGTGACGTGGTTGGCAACATAATAGTCAAAAAACACAATATGTAAATGCACAGCGGAAGCAATTGAAAGATATAATTCAACCGAAGAAAATATTGTTATATCATGTATCACAAACAGTTGAAAGTTTATCCACAGACGGATCGAAATAAATAGGAAACAGTAGTTCAACAGACGATAGGCATCTTAAGCTTGCGAGACTCTTTACTGATGCTAAGGAGATAATCCAGCCTATTACGCTTAGTACCTGCATTTAATCTTTTCGGGAAAATACGTCAGTTTACACTGGTAAATACGATCAACTGACTCATTTTAAAAATGATTAAAAATTGATTTGGATGCACATGGCATAAACATTGTATAACTTGGGATAATTATTTAATATATAAACTTGTAAAAGAATTACATGTTCCTTATGCGTTCAGTAGCCCGGATCGTGCCGGGTTAAAGATCAATAGACACACCACATTAATTATATGAGACACCGACGGGCGTACGCCTACGCCCCGTGCTGAGGTCGTGGCCATTTCGTAAAATGATGCCAGGGATATCCGGGACATGGTCATTAACCCCCCAAAGGCTTTTAAGCAAACAAAACAATTTAAACGGTCATCTCGATAATACTTAACCACCAAACGATTAAGGTCGAATGCCCGACCAAGCGGTATTTTATATACCGTACCCCAAGCCCGTATAAGGGAAAATAAGTTAAAAGTATTTACCTGAGCAAAGTAATAATCACATTAAGCAAATGCAAGTAGCTTTTACTGGTTCTCCTAATCTGGAACGAAGGTTTATAATAACCTATTAGAATCCTAACAGGTCTTTTAGTTAAGCATAAGCTTAGACCGGTTAGTTTTAAAGATACGGTTCGTACGCACGATTAAGCGAAGACCGGATAGAATGTGATTTACACCCTACAAGTTTGAAGACTTGCTTAATATGGGTATATTATACACATTCTAGATTTTGAGATAAAACCGATAAGGTTTGACCCATTTCGGCTAATTTATGTAAACTAGTTACATAGACCGAACCGAACGCGCACGAAGCGTAACGGGTAACCATAAGAGTCCTAAACAGGTTTCCTAAGTTAACATGCCTTAAATATGTTTTGATATCAGTAGGATACATTCCATTATGCCCAAAACGAGTTTAACCTATAATTAAGCCCCGTAGGGGTATTTTGGTCATTTTAAAGATTATAAAAGGGATTAATTAAGCTCCTGTGATTCGGGTCTGAATTAATCAGTAAAATGACTTATCTTAACAGGTCATATCAGTAGGTGTTAAGTCCTTTGTGACAAAATGGTTTTAAACCCTTACTATGCGTTTAATACGCTTATAAAGTCGTTTTAAGCGATTTACGGTTTAAAATAGGAATCTAAGTTTCCAGGTCAGTTCATAAGGTTCAAAACACTTCATTTATTATTTAAAATCAGTAGCAATTGGATTGGTAGCAAAAGGACTTGTAAAACTCATTTTATGGCCGAAAAGGGTATATTCGGTATTACCGAATCAAGGCACTAATCCTAGCTTATGATCAGTTTAAAAATAATTAAAAATCTTCAAAAATCCTAAAATATTATATTACATCAGTGGGTAAAAGTTTTGGTGTCAAAAATTGGGTTTAAATAGGTTTTACGCTAATGACGCCGTTTAACTAATAAAAAGCTTTCTAATTACGTCATTGAACATAACTCCTAATCTAGACCTCCAATTGACGTGAAAATTTACGGACATGCATATTAATCAGTAGCAAAGATTATTGTCTTTTCACATTTCCAAAATTCTCGTTTTATAGTCATAAGGGCATTATGGTCCATATTTAAGCAATTAACGGAAACGTCGGACAATTAGGGATTCGAGTGGTATAAACGCAGAGGGTTATACAATCATGTAACTAGGTCCTAATGGAACTTTAAGGCATGTCTAAACCTATCTCAATCGGGTCAGAACCGAAGTCAAGGCAAAAGTCAAACTATGCGCCTTTCGGTTCCGAATCGACCCTAAACAGAAAAATTGTCGGATCAAACATGTTTAGACTAGTCCTTATACATATTACTATGTTATACGAATGATAAAATAGGTTATACGCCTTTTACTTTGTTAATTGTGTATTAAATCGCAAATTACATTTCTGTTGACTTTTTATCATCACCTTTGACCCGACAAACGACCTAGTTAGGATGGGAATCAGTGAGTACCCTTTTAAGGGTTTATTACCCACATAATTACCTACTTAAAGGTACTTTTAATTCGAGATTTGACTGAGCCATTATTAATTAATCTCGAAGTCAAACCGTAATTACGACGGTTCGACTTTTAGCTAAATAACTAAGCTAAACTCAAATCAAGAAGGTTAAGCATACTTACAAGTGTCTAATGATCGATTAGGAAGGCTTGGAAGGTGCTCTTGTGCTCCAGAAATGATCAGGAATGGATGGGGAATGAATGCAACCATGAAAGCCCTTTTTATAGTAATTTTCATGGCTTGTAAACATGACAAATCACTCTACCAAGGGTCCTTGATCATCAACAGGTGTTCCTAGAGTCTAAAAACATGTAGGGGGTGCGCATGAATGAAGAAAATATCAAACAAAGTCGGTTAAAAGCTCAAAACAGCCATCTGTCAGTTTTCTGGTCGCTGGGCAATCCCTTGCGCACCGTAAGGGGTTTGCTTGCGGTGCGCAAGCCTTGAGCAGAAAACAAAAATTGTTGTTTGTTCAAGCTTTGAAAGGGCAAGTGGTGTATAACAAGTTTTGGACGTGAATTATTCAGAATGGGGCCTCCTACAAAGTACCTTGAACAGTTTAGATCCCTTTAATGCAATACATTTGTCTTAGACATTATCAAAAATTCGTAAACGAAGGGTTGTCATGCTTTTTCTTCGTAGGATCCCACTCATGAAAATATGGATCCATTATTGTTAGTATTTACCGGGTTTTAGAATATCAGATGTTTTTAACAATTCTGGGTCTTGGGATTTATAAATTGGTCGTTCAGAGGTATTTTAATTAACATGGCAACGCTTTAAATCCTACCATACATCTTTGACTAGATCCGGGTTTCTAACATTTTTGTCTTGTATGCCACGTGTCATTATTTTATTACACACGAATTTTCGAGGTGTTACATCCTCACCTCCTTAAAAGAAATCTCGACCTCGAGATTTACTGGAATAAATGAGGGTATTTTTCTTTCATTGTGGACTCCACCTCCCACGTGTATTCGGGACCTCTACGGGCGTCCCATTTTACCTTTACAATTGGTACATGCTTCCTTCGAAGCTTCTTAACCTGTCTATCCTCAATCGACACAGGTTTTTCAACATACTTCAAGCTCTCATCGATGTGTACATCTGTATGTGATATGACTAGTGATTCATTAGCTAGACACTTCTTTAGATTCCAGATGTGGAATACATTATGAACACCACTGAGCTCTTCAGGCAAATTTAACTTGTAAGCCACTGATCCGACACATTCGATAATCTCGAATGGTCCTATGTATCTGGGGCTTAACTTGCCTTTCTTGCCAAAACGCATCATTCCCTTCCAGGGTGATACTTTAAGCAACACTTTGTCCCCTACCTCGAATTTTCGAGGTTTACGCTTTGGATCTGCGTAACTCTTCTGCCTATCTCGGGCAGCTTTGAGACGGTCACGAATCTGGATAATCTTGTCCGTCGTTTCAAAGACTATCTCCGGTCCTGATAATTGGACATCTCCAACTTCTGCCCAACAAACGGGCGTTCTGCACTTTCTACCGTACAAGGCCTCGAAGGGTGCAGCCTTGATGCTTGTATGGTAGCTATTGTTATAGGAGAACTCGACTAATGGCAAGTGGTTATCCCAGCTACCACCTAAGTCGATCACGCATGCTTGAAGCATGTCTTCCAATGTTTGTATTGTACGCTCACTCTGCCCGTCCGTCTGAGGATGGTAAGCCGTACTGAAATTTAAGCGCGTGCCCAAAGATTGTTGAAAACTCTTCCAAAAATGTGACGTGTATCTAGTATCTCTATCAGAGATAATAGACACTGGTATGCCGTGTAGAGCTACAATCTTATCTACGTACAGTTGGGCTAACATGTCGGAACTATACGTCTCCTTAATGGGTAGGAAATATGCTGACTTAGTTAGTCTATCAACGATCACCCATATAGTGTCATTTCCTTTCCTTGTTCTTGGCAACTTGGTGATGAAATCCATCGTCACCATCTCCCACTTCCATGTGGGAAGTTCAGGCTGTTGTAGCAAACCTGACGGCTTTTGATGTTCTGCTTTGACTTGTGCACAAGTCAAGCATTTTGCTACATCGGCAGCTACAGACTTCTTCAAGCCTATCCACCAAAAATTTGCCCTTAGATCCTGGTACATCTTATCAGCTCCAGGATGAACGGAATATTTAGAGCTATGGGCTTCCTGGAGGATAACATCCCGAAGTCCTCCATGAATAGGAACCCATATTCGTCCATTTAATCTCAGAATTCCGTCCTTGCCCTGAGATAACTGTTCTTCGGTTACCCCAAGCTTTTCATTAGGGTAGTTATCTTCCAACACAGCTTCTTTCTGTGCAGCTAACAACCTTTCATTCAAGCTATTCCTAACCTCAATGCTCTTGGCATTGATTCTTATCAGTTTCACTTTTTCCTTCCGACTCAAGGCATCGGCGACTACATTCGCCTTGCCGGGATGGTATCTTATTTAACAATCGTAATCATTCAGAGTTTCCATCCAACGGCGTTGCCTCATGTTCAAGTCCTTCTGATTGAACATATGTTGAAGGCTCTTGTGATCAGAATAGATCACACATTTGATTCCATATAAGTAGTGCCTCCAAAGTTTTAGTGCGAATACAATGGCACCCAACTCCAAGTCATGGGTGGTGTAATTCTTTTCGTGCACCTTTAACTGGCGTGAAGCATAGGCAATGACATTGCCTTTCTGCATAAGCACACATCCCATCCCGGTGTGTGATGCATCACAATAAATTACAAGCTCCTCAATTCCATCAGGCAATGTCAGTACTGGAGCATTGCTCAACTTTTGTTTCAGAATATCGAAGGATTCCTGCTGCTTAGGACCCCAGTCAAACTTAATCTTCTTACGCGTCAGCGAAGTCAGGGGTGCAGCAATCCTTGAGAAGTTTTCAATGAATCGCCTATAGTATCCTGCCAAACCTAGGAAGCTACGAATTTCTGTAGGCGCCCTTGGCTCTTGCCAATTCATGACAGCTTCAACTTTAGCGGGATCTACTTGGATACCACGCTCACTAACAACATGTCCAAGAAATTGGACTTCTCGAAGCCAGAATTCACACTTCGAGAATTTGGCATAGAGCTTTTCTTTATGAAGTAGTTCCAGAATGCAGTGAAGATGCTTCTCATGGTCAGCTTGGTTCTTCGAGTAGATGAGAATGTCGTCGATGAAAACGATGACGAATTTATCTAAGTATGGCTTGCAAACGCGATTCATGAGATCCATGAACGCGGCAGGTGCATTAGTGAGCCCAAAAGGCATCACTAGGAACTCGTAATGACCATAACGAGTCCTAAATGCAGTCTTGTGTACGTCTTCATCTCTAACCTTCAGTTGGTGATAGCCTGACCTTAAGTCAATCTTAGAGAAGAAACTTGCCCCTTGAAGTTGATCGAACAGATCGTCGATTCTGGGCAAAGGATACCTATTCTTGATAGTGACCTTATTAAGCTCACGGTAGTCGATGCACAAACGCATCGATCCATCCTTCTTCTTGACAAATAAAACTGGTGCTCCCCAAGGAGACGAACTAGGTTTGATGAAACCTTTGGCTAGCAAATCATCTAACTGTGTTCTCAATTCCTTCATCTCTGTTGGTGCCAACCTATAAGGCGCCCTTGCTACTGGTGCTGATCCAGGAATAATGTCAATTCTGAATTCTACTTGCCTATCTGGTGGCAAACCAGGTAGTTCTTCAGGAAAAACTTCGGGGTATTCAGAAATGACGGGGATATCCCCAATCTTGGGCTTCGGCTCATCAATAATCACTTGTGCCATGTAGATGACACAACCCTTCTTCAAACACTTAGAGTCCTTGAGCATAGACATTTGCTCAGGCAGCCCATACTGGGTATCTCCCTGGATAGTAAGTGATTCACCAGACGGAGTCTTGATCACCACTTGCTTCTTATTGCAAACAATCTGGGCCTGGTTATGAGATAACCAGTCCATACCCAAAACTATGTCGAAACCAGCTAGTTTTAAAGGAAGTAGGGACAAAGGAAAAGAGTGGTTCTTAATGGATATGAAACATCCATCTAATATGGTTGAGGTGGTTTCTAAAGTGCCATCTGCCAGTTCCACCTCATACTTCACACTTAAGGTCTTAACAGGTAATTTCAACAATTCACAAAACTTATTATCTACGAACAACTTATCAGCGCCTGAATCAAATAACACTCTCGCATAAACATCATTTACGAGGAAGGTACCTGTTATCACATTGTCGTCCTGGATGGCTTCCCTAGCATCCATCCTGAAGACCCTAGCATTGGTCTTCTTTCCTTCTTCAGCTTTCTTTGCAAACTTTGGGCAATTGGTCTTTATGTGCCCCTTTTCGTTGCAATCGTAGCAGGTCGCATCCTTCATCTTTTTGCAATCCAAGGTCTTGTGTTCCTTGGACTTGCATAACCCACATGCAAAAGTTTTTGATTGCGAATGCGAGTTCGATTCATACCTGCACTTCCCGAAGTGCTGTCTCTTGCAGATTTTACATCTGGGTTTTTCACCCGACTGCTGACCATCCTTCCTAGATCCTGACCCCTTCTTGTGGTCATTGTTTCCCTTATGCTTCTTGTCTGTACGTCGTGAGTTTTCATCCTCACGCTTCCTCTTTTCGGTATCGGTGTTCCTCTGCGATCTCAGCCTGACCGCGTCCAAGGTAAGAGACAATGATATGTCCGCTGCAGACCGAAAAGTAGCTGGTCTGGAGGCCTTCACACTTGCCTTGATCTTCGGGGCCAAACCCCCAATGAATCGAGCTATACGTTTGGGTTCCGGGGTTACCAAATATGGAACCAACCTTGACAAGGTGTTGAAACTGGTAAGGTAGGCCTGACAGTCTAGGTTTCTCATGACCAGCGACAAGAAGTCAGCTTCAATTTTCTCAACCTCATGCTGAGGGCAGTAGTTTTCCTTAATCAGTGACATGAACTGTTCCCAGGTCATATTGTACAACGGGACTTTCCCCGTAGCTTGGATCAAAGATCTCCACCAAGCTAATGCTTCACCCTTGAAAGACTGAGACACAAATTTCACAATATCCCTATTATCGCAACCACTGATATCCACTACCGTATCCATCTCGTCCAACAAGTCATGCAATCTACAGCTCCTTTTTCCCCAGTGAAATCCCTGGGTTTGCACGAAACGAAGTACTTATAGGAGCAACCCTTATTACGGGGTTCTTGATTCAGTACGACTCTTTGGGATGGAGCACTCCTCTGGTTTGATGAGTGGTGAGAATTACTGTTGTGGGTAGTGTGGGTCCTGGAGGGTGTTCTAGAGTGTGGTGCAGATCGGGTCCTTGTATGGGTACCACTGGAATCATGGAGCTGTCTATCCAAAGCTCGTTTAACGGCATTATCTATCATTGCCTGTAATTCTGCACCCGCTACATTTACTCGGGCATTAACATGCTCTCTCCTTGGGTGACTGTTGATCTCGTTTGAGTCGGCCATGTAGCTTGAACTGTTACATATTGACAATAATTTATTGGTGAGTTTATTATAGAATTGTCTTTTATGGCAATTTATTAACCGTGGTAAACGTAGACCATATGTGGTTAATTTATTACTCACATTTATTTAGGATTTCTATTATAATTTATCCTAATTATAAAACAATAACAGTTTTATTAGTAGCACAAAAGGCCTAGTCACAAGGACATTTTTAAATTATAAGCCATGATTTCAGAGAATCAAGGCATGAAGGTTTGAACATAGTTCATTACCTTTATCAGACAGTGTCACAGACTATTACTGTCTTTTGTCTCATATGAAAATGCGAAAGGCCCGTAGGCATTATATTACCAATGGATGGTAAAAAGAACTGATCATCTTTATTGATGATTTAAACCCACGATCTATAGATCATTAGTTTAGGTTAGGAATCTTTTGAAGAATCCTTATATAAGAATGACGTGTGTGATTTTGACGGATCACATCTGCCAGGAGCGTTAACATGTTTTCAGATGTTAACAGGGATTTGAATCTTTTATACAGGTCTTACCATCTTGGCCAAGTCTTATAATGACATGTAGGCTAGGCTATACCTTTAAGATTCTTATTTAAAAGGAATGATTCTTGATTTATTTATGTCACGTATAGTATATATAATTGCATAAATGACATAAATAAAATTTTCAAACTTAACATTCCATTAAAATTTAAAAGTAGTACACTTTGCCCTAAACGGGACTTTTCACAGAAACATTTGCCCACGCAGGAGCTATACCGATAATACGAGTCCTCGCAGGGACTGTTTACTAAAATAAATGTCCACGCAGGGACTAACAGAGACAAATCCTCGTAGGGACTAAGTACAAAGGTAGATGTCCATGCAGGGACTACATATACACATAAATAAATGTCCACACAGGGACTTGATTTAAACAAGGAAATACAATAATACATATTGGGATTTAACGATCCCGTTTCTTTTTTCCTTTCAGCAAACTTGCCAAGCCACTCATGAATCCCTGATTCTTCCTACGTTCTCTCTGGAAGTCTCGTTCAACCCTTTCCAGCCTCTGACGGAGATCCTCCTGCTCCGGTGGGGAAAACCGTGGTGGCTGGTGCTGTAGTGGTGGCTGAGCAGGTACTTGATACCCACGAGTTGGGTATCCCATTCCCCAAGGGTTTCCATATGGTCCCTCAGGATTTTGGGCAAGGTAGTTTGATGCCACTTGGTAAGGATCCTCAGCATAGTTATAGTTAGTGTATGCCGGCGGTCCGTACGGATTGTATGTTGCAGGAGCAGTATATGCAGGGATAGGGTTACCAAAATCCGATGGTTGCGGCGCGACAGGTGCCGAATTCACCTCCGACACTGGAACTGAAGGTCCACCCATTTGTGGGTCTTCATATGGTGGCGGGTAGTGGCTGCCACTAGAGAGTTGAAGGGTGCTGAAATGAAAATCCCCTCCTCGTGCTGACATCCGCGCGCCAGTCCTCCTACGTCTTGGTGGTTCTGGAGGCGCTAGATTAACTGGCTACGGTGGAGGTGGTGGCGTGACTACCACGAAACGTGGATCCCCAGAGGGATCTTGCTGCTGCTGTTGCTGCTGGTGAGGCGATGAATGGTGAGATGGTGTATAGTACCACTCACACCGGTTGAACCGTGCCTGGTGACTATCCGGACCTTGGTAGGGTGATCCGTGAAAAGATGAACCATCAGAGATCTCAAAAGGATGGTTCGGGGTTCCGGTTGCAGGCTCGACGGGATCTGTGTCCTCGTCCATGTCCATCGCTTGATCACCGGAAAAGTGATCCTCCGGTCCTAGTGGGTTAAAGCCCACTTGTTCTGGTAGGTATTCTGCCGGGTTAAACCGGCCCTGAAAGACAGGAGTAGGGTCGCCGAAGGAATTGTGCGATAAGGATCGCTGTAGAGGTATGTATGAAGGTGGCGGGTTGTTGGGCTCATTCTCGGACTGAGGCCCATAGGAGTGATGATATGGAGGCGTTGAGCTATGCGACGTAGATCGTCTGGCAGGCTCCTCATAAGTCCTCCAAGGTTCTCGCGGATCGGCACTCCTTGTAGAAGAAGGAGTTCGCCGGTGCGAAGGCCCGGCCTCGTGATCGTTAGGGGCGCTGATTGGCTCTTTTCCTCGTCCTCCTCGCCTGAATCTTGGCGGCATTGTTAAACCTGTCAATATAAACAAAGGTAACAACAAGGAAAAATAAAGGACAAGGTTAAAAATAAAATAAAAACATTTTGGATTATTCCGAAGTTCTTTGTCTAGACTCGAAGATTTAGGAATGTGCAATTGTGTCATTGAGATTAAACACAAAAGGCTAGTGTTTAATTCACTCAATGTTGGCTCTGATACCAACCTGTCACACCCCGATTTCCACGTGTCACCGGTGTGCCCAGTGGGGAGTGTCGTGACGTGGTTGGCAACATAATAGTCAAACAACACAATATGTAAATGCACAGCGGAAGCAATTGAAAGATATAATTCAACCGAATAAAATATTGTTATATCATGTATCATAAACAGTTGAAAGTTTATCCACAGACGGATCGAAATAAATAGGAAACAGTAGTTCAACAGACGATAGGCATCTTAAGCTTGCGAGACTCTTTACTGATGCTAAGGAGAGAATCCAGCCTATTACGCTTAGTACCTGCATTTAATCTTTTTGGGAAAATACGTCAGTTTACACTGGTAAATACAATCAACTGACTCATTTTAAAAATGATTAAAAATTGATTTGGATGCACATGGCATAAACATTGTATAACTTGGGATAATTATTTAATATATAAACTTGTAAAAGAATTACATGTTCCTTATGCGTTCAGTAGCCCGGATCGTGCCGGGTTAAAGATCAATAGACACACCACATTAATTATATGAGACACCGACGGGCGTACGCCTACGCCCCGTGCTGAGGTCGTGGCCATTTAGTAAAATAATGCCAGGGATATCCGGGACATGGTCATTAACCCCCCAAAGGCTTTTATGCAAACAAAACAATTTAAACGGTCATCTCGATAATACTTAACCACCAAACGATTAAGGTCGAATGCCCGACCAAGCGGTATTTTATATACCGTACCCCAAGCCCGTATAAGGGAAAATAAGTTAAAAGTATTTACCTGAGCAAAGTAATAATCACAATAAGAAAATGCAAGTAGCTTTTACTGGTTCTCCTAATCTGGAACGAAGGTTTATAATAACCTATTAGAATCCTAACAGGTCTTTTAGTTAAGCATAAGCTTAGACCGATTAGATTTAAAGATACGGTTCGTACGCACGATTAAGCGAAGACCGGATAGAATGTGATTTAGACCCTACAAGTTTGAAGACTTGCTTAATATGGGTATATTATACACATTCTGGATTTTGAGATAAAACCGATAAGGTTTGACCCGTTTCGGCTAATTTATGTAAACTAATTACACAGACCGAACCGAACGCGCACGAAGCGTAACGGGTAACCATAAGAGTCCTAAACAGGTTTCCTAAGTTAAAATGCCTTAAATATGTTGTGATATCAGTAGGATACCTTCCATTATGCCCAAAACGAGTTTAACCTATAATTAAGCCCCGTAGGGGTATTTTGGTCATTTTAAAGATTATAAAAGGGATTAATTAAGCTCCTGTGATTCGGGTCTGAATTAATTAGTAAAATGACTTATCTTAACAGGTCATATCAGTAGGTGTTAAGTCCTTTTTGACAAAATGGTTTTAAACCCTTACTATGCGTTTAATACGCTTATAAAGTTGTTTTAAGCGATTTACGGTTTAAAATAGGAATCTGAGTTTCCAGGTCAGTTCATAAGGTTCAAAACACTTCATTTATTATTTAAAATCAGTAGCAATTGGATTGGTAGCAAAAGGACTTGTAAAACTCATTTTATGGCCGAAAAGGGTATATTCGGTATTACCGAATCAAGGCACTAATCCTAGCTTATGATCAGTTTAAAAATAATTAAAAATCTTCAAAAATCCCAAAATATTATATTACATCAGTGGGTAAAAGGTTTGGTGTCAAAAATTGGGTTTAAATAGGTTTTACGCTAATGACGCCGTTTAACTAATAAAAAGCTTTCTAATTACGTCATTGAGCATAACTCCTAATCTAGACCTCCAATTGACGTGAAAATTTACGGACATGCATATTAATCAGTAGCAAAGATTATTGTATTTTCACATTTCCAAAATTCTCGTTTTATAGTCATAAGGGCATTATGGTCCATATTTAAGCAATTAACGGAAACGTCGGACAATTAGGGATTCGAGTGGTATAAACGCAGAGGGTTATACAATCATGTAACTAGGTCCTAATGGAACTTTAAGGCATGTCTAAACCTATCTCAATCGGGTCAGAACCGAAGTCAAGGCAAAAGTCAAACTATGCGCCTTTCGGTTCCGAATCGATCCTAAACAGAAAAATTGTCGGATCAAACATGTTTAGACTAGTCCTTATACATATTACTATGTTATACGAATGATAAAATAGGTTATACGCCTTTTACTTTGTTAATTGTGTATTAAATCGCAAATTACATTTCTGTTGACTTTTTATCATCACCTTTGACCCGACAAACGACCTAGTTAGGATGGGAATCAGTGAGTACCCTTTTAAGGGTTTATTACCCACATAATTACCTACTTAAAGGTACTTTTAATTCGAGATTTGACTGAGCCATTATTAATTAATCTCGAAGTCAAACAGTAATTACGACGGTTTGACTTTTAGCTAAATAACTAAGCTAAACTCTAATCAAGAAGGTTAAGCATACTTACAAGTGTCTAAGAATCGATTAAGAAGGCTTGGAAGGTGCTCTTGTGCTCCAGAAATGATCAGGAATGGATGGGGAATGAATGCAACCATGAAAGCCCTTTTTATAGTAATTTTCATGGCTTGTAAACATGACAAATCACTCTACCAAGGGTCCTTGATCATCAACAGGTGTTCCTAGAGTCTAAAAACAATTAGGGGGCGCGCATGAATGAAGAAAATATCAAACAAAGTCGGTTAAAAGCTCAAAACAGCCATCTGTCAGTTTTCTGGTCGCTGGGCAATCCCTTGCGCACCGTAAGGGGTTTGCTTGCGGTGCGCAAGCCTTGAGCAGAAAACAAAAATTGTTGTTTGTTCAAGCTTTGAAAGGGCAAGTGGTGTATAACAAGTTTTGGACGTGAATTATTCAGAATGGGGCCTCCTACAAAGTACCTTGAACAGTTTAGATCTCTTTAATGCAGTACATTTGTCTTGGACATTATCAAAAAGTCGTAAACGAAGGGTTGTCATGCTTTTTCTTCGTAGGATCCCACTCATGAAAATATGGATCCATTATTGTTAGTATTTACCGGGTTTTAGAATATCAGATGTTTTTAACAATTCTGGGTCTTGGGATTTATAAATTGGTCGTTCAAAGGTATTTTAATTAACATGGCGACGCTTTAAATCCTACCATACATCTTTGACTAGATCCGGGTTTCTAACATTTTTGTCTTGTATGCCACGTGTCATTATTTTATTACACACGAATTTTCGAGGTGTTACAATTTCACTTCTACATCAAAAGTACTGATCTGCAATAATCAGATGATACTAAAAATTACATAATAATACTTATTCAGCTTAAAATTAGTAAAAATAAAATGCTCCACAAACATTATGAAGATTAAAAGATCAACAATTACATCGAGTACTGAACAACGAAACTTTAAAATCTAACAACAACACCAAGAAATTTACGAATCTAACAGCAAAAATTTAGTGCTTTTAGCTTAAACTCCATCGAGTACCGAACTTCTCAATGTATATCTTTGAAAATCGCCATGAACTCCAAGGAAGTACTGAATGCATCAATGTCGGGTTTCTAGAAACCTGGTCTCTCGTGAACATACCAAGATGCAGTACATGAAAACACTTCTTCAGCTGTTGAAGAGTAGCCATATCCTCATATACTTAATCCTTAACTTGCTTCATAAAGAGCTGCTTTAAACCAAACTTTATGCTTCTTTTAATACAAAAAAGGCAGGAAAGACCATTGCTCTAGTAAGATAAAATCTTATCTTACAGCAGTAGCAGATCCTTTCTTGCGTTTAGTAAGAACTACTGTGGGTTCTACATCATCATCATCTGCCAAAAGTCATTTTAAATGTACATTTAATAATCTTTCTTTCTGTTTAATTTAACTTTATCCTTCTTTTAATAAAAACCTATAATAACCCGCCAGCAGACTCTATGAATTTCAAACAACTGTGATTAGACTGAAATATAAAGCGAGAATTAGAGTATATCACTTCAAAATTCAAAATTCAAAATTTCAAAATTAGAGTAGCAAAAAAAACATACTTTAAACGATGTTGAAACAATGATGCTGGAAACAACCGTAGAACAATCATCATCATCATCTGCTCAGATCATTCACAATCATCATTTAGTCATAACTCAGATAAAAAACTTTAGTAAAAATCAAAAACAAAAACAAACATAATCATATAGCAAAGGACAACAGCAAAAGACAAACCAGATGTCGCAGCCCCCGACCCCTGCCCCGGGAGCGGGCGGCCGCGGCGTTACGCAGAGCCGGTGGTATCGATGTTTATTAATTTGGCAGCGGAAATGAGACATCAGGGCCGTAGTTAGAAAATGTTTATCAGAGTTTAAAACATCAAACTTTTATAAATAAACAAATGGGATAAAAACCCAAGTTTCCATTACAATATATTTCGTATAGATAAACACTAATTTATTGAAAACAAAATCTCCTTTTTATTTAGGTAACTTTTATAGCCACTTTTCTAAGCCTTCGGTGCCCTCCAGCTGGTTTCTATTAGCTTTCATATTAAGTTACCTGAAACGCATTTAAAAACATTTTATCAGCAAGAAATACTGGCGAGTGCATCCCAGTTTAATCATAACAGCTTTATAACTTTTGCAGTATTGAGAGAGATTACAATGTTTATATCTACACAGTTACTCATTCAGTACTGTCAACACCTGACTTGTGGGTCATGTTACTCATTGGCTAACTCTTTGTCCAATAGTAACGGATTTCAAATAATGTACACCAAACCCCAACATACCAGCAGTAATTGTAGAATATATAGACTCAATCACTGTTTAAGGATAATTAATAGACTTGAGGTTTTGGTAAAATAGTTTGACTCACAAAAATAATGTACTCATAAACGGTGAGAAAAAGAGAATGAACTCACATTGTTTATTTAGGTAATACTAAAGGAAATGGAAGTATGGTTGATGATGGTTTCAAACAATGTGTGAAAGAAATTGAAATTGCCAAAAGGACGATGAAAAATGGAACCCATGCACGTAAGAAATACCAGGACTACCGCCGGACAGGGAAGTTGAATTCAGAATTCATCTACTACCAGGGACAGCACCAATTGCCAAGTCACCTTATCGTTTGGCACCAGCAGAGATGCAAGAACTGAAGAAACAGTTGGACGAACTTTTGGAGAAAGGATTCGTACAGCCAAGTTCATCACCGTGGGGAGCACCAATCTTGTTTGTTAAGAAGAAGGACGGGTCAATGCGCATGTGCATTGATTACCGAGAATTGAATAAGGTCACGATTAAGAATCGGTACCCGTTACCGAGAATCGATGATTTGTTTGATCAATTACAAGGAGCTTGATTTTTCTCAAAGATCGATTTACGCTCAGAATATCATCAATTAAAGGTACAGGAAGAGGACATCCCTAAGACCGCTTTCAGAACAATGTGTGGCCATTATGAATTTACATTCATTCCATTTGGTCTAACCAATGCCCCAGCCGCATTTATGGACATGATGAACCGAATATGTAAGCCATATTTGGATAAATTCATAATTGTCTTTATAGATGATATTCTAATTTACTCTAAGAGTAGAGAGGAACATGCAGCGCATCTGCATACACTTTTAAATTTGCTGAGAAAAGAAAAGCTTTACGCTAAATTTTTGAAATGTGAATTTTGGTTAGAAGAAGTGCAATTTCTTGGACATTTAGTTAATCATGAAGAAATTCATGTGGATTCCACAAATATTGAGGCAATTACTAAATGGAAAGTCCTTGAATCACCAACGGAGGTTAGAAGTTTTCTAGGACTAGGCGGTTATTATAGACGGTTTATTTGAGATTTTTCTAGAATAGCCATTCCCTTAACCAAGTTAACCTGTAAATCTGTTAAGTTTGAATGGGGACCAAAACAAGAAGAAGCCTTTAGAATTCTTAAGCAAAGATTAACCAACGCACCCATATTAGTGTTACCAGAAGGAACTGAATACTTTGAAGTCTATTGTGACGCTTCTAAGTTAGGTTATGGATGTGTGTTGATGCAACGTCAAAAGGTTATAGCCTATGCGTCTAGACAACTTAAGAATCATGAAGAAAATTATTCAACCCATGATTTAGAATTAAGAGCCATAATTTTTTCCCTTGAGATTTAAAGACATTATTTATATGGAAATAAATTTGTTATCTTCACTGATCATAAGAGTTTAAGGTACATTTTTGGGCAAAAATTGTTAAACATGAGACAAAGACGCTGGATGGAATTTCTTAGTGATTATGATTGTAATATCCAGTATCATGCAGGAAAAGCTAATGTAGTAGCTGATGCTTTAAGTCGAAAGTATCATGAGAAGCCGAAAAGAGTACGTTCTCTTAAATTAAATATGCAGATAGATTTAAACAAGCAAATTAGAGCTGTACAAAAATCAGTAATCAAGGATGATACTGAAAAATTGAAAGGAATGATTAAGGAACTAGAACAAGGTACAGATGGAATAGGGAGATTCCATAAGTAAAGAATTTGGATACCCAAACTAGGAAACCTACGCCACCGAATATTAGAAGAAGCCCATAAATCTAAGTACACAATACATCCTGGAAGTGATAAGATGTATCAAGACTTAAGAAAGAATTTCTGGTGGATAGGAATGAAAAAGGATATAGTAGCTTATGTTGCTAAATGTCTAACCTGTTCACAGGGGTGATAGGTGTTGAGTGGTGATTGCTGAATTTTTTATTAGTCAACAGAGGTGGTGGTAAATACTCCAAATATATAATAAAAAATAATAATAATAAAATAAAGAAAGACTAATAATTACTTCACATATGTGTCCACTTACGTGGATGTAATCTTGTTCCCTAAGTAAACAAAATGTGTAGTATAAATACAACTGCAATTCAAACATTAACCAGTGCTCGGGTCCTGTCTCCATATCGCTATCTCTCTCACTTTATATATATACCCTATTTTTATTTAGTATTACACCCCTAAATACTCCAAATCCATGCCCTGTTTTAAGTGTTTTAACCCCTGATCACTGATACCCTGTCCGATTGATTTAGGACCCACCAACGCATGTCAAGGCTTTGCCAGACTAAGCACGTTGGGGTTCTGTCTCGTGACGTAGGGATAAAGTTGAATTGGGTTACTACACTTAACGCGAGTGCATTATATATTTTTATTAAATAATATAACCACCCTCCTAAAACACCCCTGACACCCCTAGACGTCCTAAAATACACCCCGTATACGAGAAATGGCCCAAAATACCTTCATTTTTATAAAAGTTAAATAAAAACAATTTTTATTGATCTCTGGCGGGCCGCGAAGACCTAGCCTTAGTCTTACGCGGGTCGCGAGAGCCTGGCTACGAGGCTGCACCCTGAGCCGCCATGTGTCACATACGCGGTGAACCTATACGTATGACCGGACAAAGCTACGTCGTAGACCCCCTATGTCGCGGGCCGCGTAAGCCCAGCCCTTGGCTTTCGTGGGGCGTGACGGACTCGACGAACAACCCTATATAAGAAGGCCATCGGCCTTCAGTCCAACTCGTTCAATTCATTTCGATTCTCTCTCAAATTCTGAAGTAGTAAGAATTAAGACCATGCATTATACCCCCATAATTAGCGAAGCTCTGCCTCGTTGTAAGTATTTTAACCCCGGTTACGTATTAGATACGCTGCCCGATTGATCTAGTGCTCCGTAACGTCTGTCGTGGCTCTGCCTGACGTAGTCGTTGGAGTTTCTGTCTCGGGGAGGGTATAACTAATATAAAATGGGTTATTATACTAACGCGTGTGCATTGTTTAAATAATAGATTATAACCAGGAATACACGAAGGAAATACCTAAAGTAGCAATGTGAGTAATCTCCTTTTTGTAAACTGTTTTTACAAAACCTTAATTATTTTACAATGTGATTAAGCAGTGATTGAGTCTTTGTAATTCTTCAAGTACTGCCGGTATGTTGGGGTTTTGTATACAAAATGTGGAACACGTTACCATTGGACGAAGAGTTAGCCAATGTGTAATATGACCCACCAGTCAGGATTGACAATACTGAATGAGTAATTGTGTAGATGTAAACATTGTAATCGCTCTCAATACTGTTAAAAGATAAAACTCTTCTTGATTAAACTGGGATTCACTCACCAGTATTTCCCACTGACAAAAAATGTTTTAAACGCGTTTCAGGTAACAAAATGTGAAAGCCAAATAGAAGACAGCTGGAGAGCACTGAATGCTTAGAAAAGTGGCTATAAAAGTTAACTAAATAAAAATGAGATTTTATTTTCAATACTTAGGGTTTATCCCTATAAATGTATTGTAAAGAAAACTTGGGTTTTTATCCCATTTATCTATTTTAAATATTTTGGTGTTTAACTCTGATAAAAATATTTCCTAACTACAGACCGGATGAAAATTTCCGCTGCCAAATTAATAAACACCGATACCATGTAACTGGTTCGCGGCTCCCGCTCCCAAGATGGGGTCTGGGGTTGTGACAGAAGGTGGTATCAGAGCCACTGGTTTAAGTCATCTAGGTGTTCTTTTAATACCTAAAACTTAAACCTTATGTTAGGAAATTAATTAGACAATTTATGTGTTATTCTTTGTAGATAAATATTAATATTTATTTTATGATTTTTATGTTTTGAGTTCAGAGTATGAGTAACCAATATGACTAGACATACCCATAGGCTACCTAGGCAAATGTATTATACTACACTCTTATACAATTAGTAACTTAGGGTACCACCTTAAATTAGATCCCTTCTTAAATAAATGAATGTACCGTAAAAAAAATTTTGATGTTGGATGGTTGAACTATCATGGGGAGAAACTAATGGATTATATATCCTAAGGTTAAGAGTCAAAGTATTCTCAATAGTCGGGTAAATTTTAAACCACTACTGATATAGTGATACGTATTCTTATAGTAAATATAAGTAGTTAAAAATTTAAGACATCTATATTGTGGATAAAAGAAAAGATATTATTAAAATAATAACAAAAGTTGTTATCTTGAGTAAGTTCAACCCATGCTATTTTATGTCACGTTGATATATATATAAAAGGAGATAAGATGATAGTAATACATCTAAATTTCTAAGTGCTAATAAGAAGTTGTTATGAAAGAATATGTTGGATAGACTACGTTTAACGATGTCATAAATAGTATATAAATGACTAGTTATGAAAATTAAATATTCATAAATTTTGTTATATAAAGAGATAAGATGTAGATAGATTATTTGATATAAGGAGATATATTTGAATTATAATTCGTGAAGAAAAGAAGATATAGTTGAGCTATTAAATTTTTCTGATATAAGAATGTAAGATTATAACAAGTTCTTACAGTATATTGAAATTATCGATATATAAAAGAAAATAATGATAAATAAATAAAATAAAATAAGTATTCCAATCATATATTTTCCAAATAACTATATGCACCGAAGCATCACACAAATATGTTCTATGATTCAGTTACTAATAACTTGGATAAATATGTAACTTTATGTATATGTATTTATGTAATTATGTTTGAAGATTAATATATTATAATATTCATAGATAAAGCCCGTATTTCAAGATACTCAATAAATGTATATGGATAATGGAATATGATTAAATCAAGAAAATATGTTTTACATGATTACTAAAATATATATTTATTTAAAAACACCATATCACTAATATAAGATTTTAAATTAGCCAGTAATGGAACACCACATATAGTTTTAAATAGAATATAACTAATATAAGATCTTAAATAACTCATAAGTTTAATTGTGGCCTATATCATCTTTATGTGTATCAAATCACTGATATATGTATATACCTGTGTTACGTAGGCCCATTTTATGGCTTAAACTTTATATGTAAAATTCACATGTAGATATGCAACTATATATAAAATTTTGTATTCTAACACAGAAATAAAGTTAAAACAGCTTTAATTTGGTTGCGTTCATATGTATTATACTTGTATTAAAGTGTTTATGTACCCTAGTTTATTATATGTAACACAAAATAAAATAAATCATCATTCTCTATCATTTAGAATATTATATTTAATAAAAGTAATAATTTTTATTTTATGGTGTATTATAAAAGAAAAGACGGGTCTAATGGTTTGTACAATCGATACATATAAAAGGGATTAGATAATTAATTTTTAGAAGTAAAAGATACTACAAAATGAAAACCCTTTTTCTTACTCGACTTAAATTAATAATTTAGTATTTTATTTTTACCTGGCACGTTAAAATTTCCCTAAACGTTCTAGTTATTGTTTCATTTTCAAACTAAAATTAAAATGGATGCCCCACATAAAAATAATTGACTCAAATGTGTGTCTAATGCACTTGTCCTTTATATAACTTTATAAAAAAAAGAGAGAATATATTTATAATAATAATACATAGTTTTTAACAACACTCTTACTATGTGTACATTTGTAAATACCTTTATATCACTTTTATTTTATACAAATATATATGTTATATAATGTGCTACTTAAATATACACATTATTACATTTAAATATATATTTATATTATTTATATATGGTTTTATATACATTTAACATTTAATTACGTTATTTAAAACCTACACCTAAAAAGTAAAGTATATACACTAAACACTGTAAGATTTAGTATACTAGTGACTATGAAAAAAAATAGTACTGGTGATTCTTATAAAAACATGAAGTCATAAAAAATAAATCATGAAACGTGTTATGTTTTAAAAATACCATATATCTCAATAAAATATTCCTTGCAACAGAATCTAAGGTTATATGTGCATAAATAGAGTTAGTTGTAAGTATACTCATCACATTGAACCTAGCCATAGTGTCAATGGAGACAATGATATTTTTGTCAAAACTCCATTTTCCAAACAGAAGAAAGTTACATCCATAATAATACCTATGCTTAAAAAAGAGTTAGGATTTTGATATTTACTGGTAAACACCCAGTATAATATTTAGACTTGAACCTAAGAAAAATGTCTTAGTATAAGCTTCAAGATAAGCTAATTACATGCGTAGATAAAATGTGATGGATGTTGGTATGCCGTGAGGATGATGACTAGAACAGTGCAAGTATGATAAATAACGATAACACCTGGCCAATGTTATTTCTTGTTTATTAGTACTACTCAGTTCTAGAATATGATCCCTCATGAAAATACTAATTTCCTTGTTTCTTGATATAAGTCATAATAAATGGTGCACTTTTAATCATGACTTAAGAAAAATTCTATTTATGGGAAATACAATAATAATTACCTCTCCGGCAAGACTGGGTATGGTGTAGTAGACTCTCCAGCTTGTCCGGGTGAGATGGGGGTACCTCTCCGGCGAGACCGGGTAAGATGAGGTATATATTATGTTAATGGAATTCCCTAAATAGCACCATGACCTGATGTCTGACTTGTTTTTGGATATATGAATCTGTTAAATACATTGACCTTATGAACGATGTGTATATTACAAGTCTGTGAAATATATGATTATATAGATATGTATATCTATGAGGAAATCCAAAGACTATAATGATTGACAATTAGGGATAAATCACGAGCAGGTGTGTCAATGATAATTTTAGATTTATTCATCAGGAATCTCTCGTATACGTCTAAAATTTCGATATTAAACACTATTTTGTTTGATCATCCGTCTCGTAACTCGTGTGTCAAGATGAACGACGGGAAACCTATCAGTTGGGACGTCATCGAAAGTATAAGAATTCCCCTTATGATTATTAACGCATTAGGAAACCTGTAACTAAAAGTTGTGCTAAGACACAAAGTATCTAAAAAACACTTACCTTCATTAAGAACTCTTGAGAAGATAAGAGTCTCAAAACATAGAGAATAGTTCTGGTCAAAGTAAAGTGGAATTCAAAGCAAGGACCAGAATATACTTAGTAACTAGGATCAATGACGAACTAAAAGTACTCCTCCACATTTCAGTAAATCTCGAGGACGAGATTTAAAACAAGGTGGGGAGGATGTAACATTTCCAAAATTTTATATAGAAACTTATATTATTAAGCGGGTAGATCATGGGGTAAGTTGACTATTAGAAATACGAAGTACCTAGACGGGCCTAGGAACCGTTTAATAATTAAATTATAAAAAAACATTATATTTGAACCTACTCCGTTTTTAATGAAACTTGGTTCAAAACGTAGATAAAAATATTCTCGTTCTAATGACATATTTATTATTTTATAAAACGTCATATTTTAGAAGTTATAAGCGCCAAATGAGGGAAGCAGTTAAATTAATATATAATAAATAAAATAATAATAATAAAATAAAGCAAGACTAATAATTACTTCACATATGTGTCCACTTACGTGGATGTAATCTTGTTCCCTAAGTAAACAAAATGTGTAGCACAAATACAACTGCAATTCAAACATTAACATGTGCTCGGGTCCTGTCTCCATATCGCTCTCTCTCTCTCTCTCTCTCTCACTTTATATATATACCCTATTTTTCTTTAGTATTACACCCCTAAATTGTCACACCCCTTTCTACGGCGGAAGCACGAGGTGTGATCATGAAAGGTTCTCATTGCATACGAAGAGTAAACATACTACATGCTCAAAAAAATAACTTCAAATACCATAATTTGAAAACATACGTTAGCGTTTACATCGCTAAGTCGCATAAAGCATTGTCTTAAAAGTTTACAACTTTATTTAAAGCTAAACACAAGCGACATCCACGAGCATGAGTAAGACCACGCGCACATCCATCCTAGTTACCTGAAATACATGTGAGTTTTGGAAAAACATCAACATAATGTTGGTGTGAATTCATGCAGTTTTGTATTTCATGTTTGTATACTTTGTATGAAAACACAGTTTGTGAGTAAATCAAGTTTTCATATATAAATTCAGTTTCATGTGTACACCACGTACATATGTATATTTCAATTTCTTCTTGAGTACCCCACGTACTCAAGTATAATTCTCATTCTCTTGAGTACCCCACGTACTTCAAGTATAATTCAATCTTCTTGAGTACCCCACGTACTTCAAGTATAATTCAATCTTCTTGAGTACCCCACGTACTTCAAGTCATATATCAATTTTAGTATGGTATGAATTTTATGTAAATACAGTATTTCTGTAATTATCAGATTGTTAATGGGTTGCAAGGCCATTAACATGTGGCACGACATAGGAAGTCACCAAACCTAAGGCATTTAATTGGTATATTCTGAGACACAAAAGCACTACTCGATTCTCGCCCTCACCGAGAGTGTGGCTGCCAGGCACCCGTTAGATCTAACCTTTTGTTCTGCGGTCTAAGTATGTACACGATTAATGGTGCTTCTGTACCCTATTCGTGACACTATTTCTCATAACGCATCCTACTTGGTTCTCGTCCTCACCAAGCGCGTTTCTTTTTATCATTTCTCATAACGCATCCAACTTGGTTCTCGTCCTCACCAAGCGCGTTTCTTTTTATCATTTCTCATAACGCATCCAACTTGGTTCTCGTCCTCACCAAGCACGTTTCTTATTATCTTATATTTTGTCACACTTGGTTCTCGTTCTCACCAAGTGTACTTCTTGTATTTATATCATACCATTTATAAATATTGTACTTTTGTACATGTATTTCACCCCCGAAGTTATAAAAACTGAAAACAGTTAAGAGAAAAGGGGGAGCATGAACTCACAACTTTGCGTTCCTAGCGTCGTAAACTCCACCGGATTTGCTTACTTAACGTCGTAACCTATACGCGTTTTCTTAACGTTAGTCACTAGACTTGCGTCGCACAAGTACAGTCACTCTCTTTTGTGTATATCCTTGTGTTAAAAATATTCTATATTTTTAACTACGTATCTTACTTATATTATTTTCTCCAAAAATAAATATAAGTTTCTTGTATTTTTGCACTTTGCACCCGAATTGTGTATCTTGTATGTTGTATGTGTATTTTTATATTTCTACTCCTCATGAGTATTTAGTGTATTTTTAAGTCTTAATACACTAGCACGTATAACACATACTATATACACTTAGCACAAAATTTGGTGATAAAATAATATATATTTTTCTCTCAAAATATACATACTTATATCCACTTTTATTCTTGAAGAAATCATCATTTCTTATCACCAAAAATTAGGGAAACCTTGGTAATACTTTTAAGCACATTTTTAGGGAATAAGTTTCTCAAAAACTTATATTTTTCTAAGTGTCAAAATTTATAAAAATTTTGACAGAGTTTCCCCTAAAAATGGAGGTTTCCCACGTTTTCAAAACGTGTGTTTATTTTCTTTTAAATCATCATCAATCATCAATAATCAGCAACAACAATTATCAACAATAATCGTCAACAATAATCACTAATTTCATGAACTTGAATATTTACGAAAATGTGTAGTAACTTACTAGCACAGTTAGTAAGTCTTGTTATCTTTAAAAATAAGTTTAATTTCTTAAAAACTTTATTTTTAAAGAGTATGAAGTTTTACAACTTCTAGTCGGTTTTTACGAAAACTATTCCTTCGTTAACACTTTTGTTACACAAGTATCCACACACTTGCTTATTCACAAAAACCACTTTTGTTTGTGTAAGACCCGGTTTAGAACATGTGATTTCTTTAAAGTGTGGTTCTTCAAAAATACCACTTGCAGATACGTAGATCCGCTAGTTTTAAACTCCATTGTACAAGTTAAATTACTTTTACACAAGTAAAATATTTCTACACAAGTTCATGCATCTTGTGTGGTAGAGTTTCGCCTTTTAACCCTTGCGGTAACCAAAAACGAGCTTATGTGAAGATACATGATCTTACAAGGTTGGGTTAAACGGAGATCCGAGCTACCACATCATAGATCGGGTCTCAAAAATAACAATTTTCAAGTCCTACAACTTTTACACAAGTTATATGTCTTTAACCACCATTTTAAGTATTTTTAGTAGACTTTTGATCATCATCTTTCATTTTAACGAGATTCAACCGACAATATTCCTTTTAACCATTTTAAATAAGTTCAAGAATGAGTTTTAAACAATATACCTCTAGCTCAAGGCTAGGGAAGATTCTTGATGAAAAACGCGTGGATAAAAGCTAAAGAAAGAGGTCCTTCGTGTTCCGCTTGCTCCAAGCTTCCTAATACGTGACCTCTAACACTTGTGTGATGTTGGAAAATGATGAAGGAAGCTCGAAAAATTTATGGATTTAGGGATGTTTGGCCGTGAGCTCTTGGAGAGAAAGAGAGAGAGTTTTGGTTCTTGTGTTGTGTTGCAAATGAGCTTGTGTGTATCAAGAGTGTTTTATAGACAAAAGTGTGATTATTGTCCAAGGGATTATGTGCCATATAGATACTAGACAACTTGATTAAAATAACAAAAAGAATTCAAGGGTTGTCCCCTTCTAGTTGGGACCGATTACAATGGGGGGAGGGGGGGGCGGTTTGGTTAGTTTGTAACTAATCTTTAAGTATTAGTTAGATTAAACTAAGTTAAGTTAAGTGTTTAACCCCGTTACTAATGTGTAGCGTGTTATGACGGGTGTTAGGGTATACGGGGACCCTAACTGGCTTAGAAAAAGACAAATAATGAAAATAACAATATTTTCATGTTCCGGGTATAGTCCGGTCGTTCGGTTAGATACCGATTCGTTAAAGTGCTAAATTACACTTTTTTAGTGTCGTTTAAGTACCTTTCTTGTACTCTTTCGATTCCCAACACCTAGGGAAATATTCTGGATAATAAAACGACATTTCTGCACAACATTCATATGTTTAAATGCTGAATTATTGCTGATTTGTATAATTTTTGCACTTAAAGTGCGTTTCGGGTGCTTTTTAGTGCTTATATTTGCTTTCGTATTGCATATATATTAACCCTTGTATGTACTCTTGGGTTTTAATGCATTCTTGTTGTCGGACCTACACCTAGGCCTCAGTTATAATGTCTGACTGCTTTCTGCAGTTCTGTTGACACAGTGTGTCTTACCGGTGAGTTTACTATTATTCTGACGCAACGCTCTCGTTTATGCATAAAGCAATATTTTGTAGTATACAACATGCATGAATTCACTTGTTTAATCATGTGTTCAGACATTGCTGACAATTAAACTCATAATTGCAGTCATTAAGCAATAATTATAGTGTACGGAAATTACCGGTTTGTGCCAGTTGTCACAGTCTCCCCCCGTTAAAAGAATTTCGTCCCGAAATTCAGACTGAACTAACTCTCGCTGGAGTCTTCTTGAATAGGTGGGGATACTTTTTCTTGAACTGGTCTTCACGTTCCCATGTGTACTCGGGTCCGTGCTTAGAGCTCCAACGTACTTTGACAAGCTTCACACTGCTCCTCCTGGTCTTGTTGACTTTCCAGTCAGTAACCTCAACGGGTTTTTCTGTAAATCGGAGGGCTTCATCAATATGCACTTCATCCATCGGGATGATCACGTTTTCTTGCGTTGGACTCTTCTTCAGGTTGGATACATGAAACGTATCATGTACTCCATTAAGTTCTTCCGGTAACTCCAACTTGTATGCCACGGTACCAATTCTCTTCAGTATCCTGAATGGTCCGATATATCGTGGATTCAGCTTTCCACGCTTTCCAAATCTGACTACGCCCTTCCATGGTGAGACTTTTAACAACACTTTGTCTCCCACCTTGAAATCTACCGATTTTCTATTTGGGTCAGCGTAGCTCTTTTGTCGCTCTCGAGCCGCCTTAATGCGCTCTCGGATCTGTGCAATCTTGTCGGTTGTCTCTTGTACAAGTTCAGGACCAACCATACGTTTATCTCCAGCGTCTGCCCAACATAAGGGCGATCGGCATTTGCGGCCATACAGAGCTTCGAACGGCGCGGCTTTTATGCTCGTATGATAACTGTTATTGTAGGAAAACTCAACTAAAGGTAGATGAGTATCCCAGCTGCCGCCTAGATCCATGACACATGCGCAAAGCATATCTTCTAACGTTTGTATAGTCCGCTCGCTCTGGCCGTCTGTTTGCGGATGGAATGCCGTGCTCAGATCTAACTGAGATCCAAAGGCTTCCTGAAATGATTGCCAGATTCTTGAGACAAAGCGTCCATCTCTGTCTGAAATGATTGAGATTGGCACTCCATGTCGTGCCACAATTTCCCTTAAGTATATTTCAGCAAGCTTTCCAGTGCTGTCTTTCTCTCGGATTGGTAGGAAATGTGCAGACTTCGTTAATCGATCAACTATTACCCATATCATATCGTGCCCTCTCGGGGTCCTGGGTAATTTCGTTATGAAGTCCATCGAGATTTGTTCCCACTTCCACACGGGAATCTCTGGTTGTTGTAGTAGGCCGGACGGTTTCTGATATTCGGCCTTAACCTTCGCACAGGTTAGGCATTTTCCAACATAGACAGCAACGTCGCTTTTGAGTCTCGGCCACCAATAGTACTCTTTCAAGTCTTGGTACATCTTGTCCGATCCTGGATGGATCGAATATCTCGATTTGTGGGCTTCATTAAGGATGACTTCTCGTATGCCACCATAGAGTGGAACCCAAATACGCTTCTTAAAGTATAAGGCTCCTTCTTCGTTTGGCACCATGTATTTCAGCATACCCCGTAGGTATTCAGCTTTACGGTTTTCTTCTTTAAGAGCTTCTTGTTGTGCATCCCGAATGCGTGCTGTGAGGTTCGTTCGAATCGTCATTTCCAATGCTCGAACCCTTAGGGTCTTAACCCTTTCTTTTCGGCTCAACGCGTCTGCTACAACGTTCGCCTTTCCAGGATGGTACTTAATCTCACAGTCATAATCATTCAGCAGCTCGACCCAACGTCGCTGGCGCATATTCAATTCCTTCTGATCAAATATGTGTTGCAAGCTTTTGTGATCTGTGAAGATTGTACATCGAGTACCATATAAATAATGTCGCCAAATCTTCAAGGCGAATACCACTGCACCCAGTTCCAGGTCGTGAGTGGTATAATTTCTCTCATGAACCTTCAGTTGTCTTGAAGCATAAGCGATGACTTTTTGGCGTTGCATTAGCACACCACCCAAGCCTTGTCGTGAGGCGTCGTAGTATACCACGAAGTCTTCAGTGCCTTCGGGTAGTGATAGTATGGGTGCATCGCATAGCTTGCTCTTCAGTAACTGGAAGGCTTCTTCTTGTTTGTGACCCCAGTCGTACTTCTTGTCTTTCTGAGTAAGGGTCGTTAGTGGTTGAGCTATCTTCGAGAAATTCTCAATGAATCGCCGATAGTAGCCCGCTAAGCCCAAAAATTGTCGAACTTCAGTTGGGGTCTTGGGAGCTTCCCAATTCTTTATTGCTTCAATCTTGGACGGGTCTACATGAATGCCCTTCTCATTCACCACGTGACCAAGAAATTGTACTTCGCGAATCCAGAATTCGCATTTCGAGAACTTTGCATAAAGTTTCTCTTTCTTCAGTAGCTCCAAGATGGTTCTGAGATGTTGCTCATGTTCTTCTTTCGTTCGCGAGTAAATCAGGATATCATCGATAAATACAATCACGAATTTATCGAGATATGGTTTGCATACGCGGTTCATTAGATCCATAAAGACCGCTGGTGCATTCGTCAACCCAAATGGCATCACAAGAAATTCGTAGTGCCCATATCGCGTTCTGAATGCAGTCTTTGGCACGCTTTCTTCTTGGATTCTCAGCTGATGGTATCCAGATCGAAGGTCGATCTTGGAATAGTAGCTTGATCCTTGCAGTTGATCAAATAAGTCATCAATCCTCGGTAGCGGATACCGATTCTTGATTTTGAGCTTGTTTAGTTCCCTGTAATCGATACACATCCGCAGTGTTCCATCCTTCTTCTTCACGAACAATACTGGAGCTCCCCAGGGTGAGAAGCTTGGCCTTATGAATCCTTTATCCAACAACTCCTGGAGCTGTGTAGATAATTCTTGCATTTCGGATGGTGCAAGTCGATAGGGTGCCTTGGCTACAGGAGCAGCTCCTGGAACCAAGTCTATACGGAATTCGACTTGTCGTTGCGGAGGTAGTCCTGGCAGATCTTCAGGGAACACATCAGGAAATTCCTTCACCACAGGAATGTCTTCGAGTTTTGGCTCCACAGCCTTCTTGTCTATAACGTGTGCTAGGAAAGCGACACATCCTTTCCTCAAGCACTTCTGTGCCTTCATGCAACTGATGATTCGAAGAGGCGCGTCTCGTTTTTCTCCATGCACGATGAGAGTTTCACCATTCGCTAAAGGGATGCGAATGATTTTCTCATGGCAAATAACTTCAGCTTTGTTCTTGGACAACCAGTCCATCCCGACTACTACATCGAAGCTACCCAATTGAATAGGTAGGAGGTCGATGCTAAATCTTCGTTCACCAAGTTCTAGTGTGCAGCCTCTAACAACTTCGCTTGATTCAACAAGTTTACCATTGGCTAGTTCTATGGAATAAGGAATTTCTAATCTACTAGATTCTATTCCGAGTATGCGTTTAAATTCCACAGACATGAAGCTATAATCGGCGCCAGTGTCGAATAATATGGATGCAAAGTGATTGTTAATGAGAAACGTACCGGTGACCACGTTAGGGTCCTCGCGTGCGTCTCTTGCTCCAATCACAAGTGCTCGAGCCGGAGCGTTGTTTCTCTCTGGGCAGTTTTTCATGAAATGATCATTGCTTCCACACTTGAAGCATCCTTGCCCTTTCCCGTTGCCATTCTTGTTACCAGCACCGTTCCCATTTCGGTTCTTTCCTTTTCCCCAACAGTCTTCTGTTTGATGACCCAATTTACCACATTTGTCGCACCTTGGAATGCGACAAGCTCCATCATGATGATACTTACATTTTTGGCATTTAGGCATGGAGCCTTGGTATGCTTTGGTTGCATGGGTTTTCGTCTCCTGAGGCGGATTAGTGTCGCGCTTCTTGTTGAAACCCTTGTTGTTGCGAGTAGCTTGGTTCAAACTTGTATGCTTTCTCTTTTTGTCACCGGACGACTCAGCATGAGTCTCGGTCTTTTCTGTTGGGTTTAGTGATAACTTCTTCATACGAACACAATCTTCAGTCAGGCTGACAGCCAGAGTTACAGCCTCGGTGATTGTTTGTGGTTTGGCCTACGTCACCATGCCACGAAACTCTGAGGCCAGTCCCCAAATGTAGCGTTCAACACGCTTGAATTCGGGAGTTACCATGTAGGGAAGCACTCTAGACAGGTCGTGGAACCTTCGAGTGTAACCATTGATGTCAGCACCTTCCATAGTTAAGTGCCAGAACTCTGTTTCCAGCCTTTGGAGTTCTGCACGAGAGCAGTACTTCTCTCTCATCCTTTCCTTCAGTTCCTCCCAAGTGAGGCCATAAGCGGCGTCATCACCCAAAGTTTGGGCTTGCAGGTTCCACCAAGTCAGAGCTTCATCGACGAATAACCCAGTAGCAAAAGTGACTTGTTGATCCGCGGTACACTTGCTCATGCGGAAAGTAGCTTCAGTCTTCTCCGTCCAGCGCACAAATGCTACTGCACCTCCTGTGCCGTCATAGTTCAGCGGCTTGCAGTCGAGGAACTGCTTGAAAGTGCAGCCTGGAATTGATTCAACCAATTCACATGTGAGCAATCGAAGAAATAATGAAACATAGACCGTTCATAAATTTCCTCATGCTTAGTACAGTGTCTCAAGGTTACCTTGAGCTGCATTGCCTCCAGACGAATCTCCATTCCCATTACGCCTAGCGTTGCTTGGTCCTCCACTGTCTTGAGTTCGGTTCGCCTCGTACTGGGCGATAGCAGCGGAGATCCTTTCCTCCAGTAGAGCGTCCAGCTCTTCAGCAGTTCTTGGCAGTGGGGGAGGAGGAGGTAGATCGTCATTGCGAGCATTCACAGTTTTCCTGGGTGCCATGTTCTGACAGAACATAACACAGCAGGGTTAGGCATTTGTTTGATATCGTCACACTAAACAGTAGTATCATATATATTCACAGGTATATATACCACATACGTGACATCAAACAATTATTACCCTAGCAGAGTACTTGGTAGGCTTGCACTGAGGGAATCTATACGTGACAAGACTTGCTGTGGTTTCTGTGCACTGAATTCCATAATTATGTATGCATCCATAATTACGTAACTCCTTGCACAGTCCGCACAGTTCGTTTCATCCTCGTATTTCTTCCTTCAGATAGGCCATCGCTTTCAGGTAAAGTCACATATACTTATGACATTCTACTTCTAGTACATGCTAATTATCACACATAATTGCAAGTAGTTTCTAGTCAAGGACAAGTGCTACTCAAGTGCACTCTAAGTCTCGTAGTGTCTTTTCTAGACTCATGTAGTCAGTTTCAGGTAGTGGATGTCGCGGGACGTTTTATGCAATGAAAACTCTTTGAAAATTGTTTTCGTGAATGGATCCTAGAGATTGTAGACTAGACTCGAGAAGGAATCCTGGTTCACTACAATCGCAGCTCTGATACCAATCAGTCACACCCCTTTCTACGGCGGAAGCACGAGGTGTGATCATGAAAGGTTCTCATTGCATACGAAGAGTAAACATACTACATGCTCAAAAAAATAACTTCAAATACCATAATTTGAAAACATACGTTAGCGTTTACATCGCTAAGTCGCATAAAGCATTGTCTTAAAAGTTTACAACTTTATTTAAAGCTAAACACAAGCGACATCCACGAGCATGAGTAAGACCACGCGCACATCCATCCTAGTTACCTGAAATACATGTGAGTTTTGGAAAAACATCAACATAATGTTGGTGTGAATTCATGCAGTTTTGTATTTCATGTTTGTATACTTTGTATGAAAACATAGTTTGTGAGTAAATCAAGTTTTCATATATAAATTCAGTTTCATGTGTACACCACGTACATATGTATATTTCAATTTCTTCTTGAGTACCCCACGTACTCAAGTATAATTCTCATTCTCTTGAGTACCCCACGTACTTCAAGTATAATTCAATCTTCTTGAGTACCCCACGTACTTCAAGTCATATATCAATTTTAGTATGGTATGAATTTTATGTAAATACAGTATTTCTGTAATTATCAGATTGTTAATGGGTTGCAAGGCCATTAACATGTGGCACGACATAGGAAGTCACCAAACCTAAGGCATTTAATTGGTATATTCTGAGACACAAAAGCACTACTCGATTCTCGCCCTCACCGAGAGTGTGGCTGCCAGGCACCCGTTAGATCTAACCTTTTGTTCTGCGGTCTAAGTATGTACACGATTAATGGTGCTTCTGTACCCTATTCGTGACACTATTTCTCATAACGCATCCTACTTGGTTCTCGTCCTCACCAAGCGCGTTTCTTTTTATCATTTCTCATAACGCATCCAACTTGGTTCTCGTCCTCACCAAGCGCGTTTCTTTTTATCATTTCTCATAACGCATCCAACTTGGTTCTCGTCCTCACCAAGCACGTTTCTTATTATCTTATATTTTGTCACACTTGGTTCTCGTTCTCACCAAGTGTACTTCTTGTATTTATATCATACCATTTATAAATATTGTACTTTTGTACATGTATTTCACCCCCGAAGTTATAAAAACTGAAAACAGTTAAGAGAAAAGGGGGAGCATGAACTCACAACTTTGCGTTCCTAGCGTCGTAAACTCCACCGGATTTGCTTACTTAACGTCGTAACCTATACGCGTTTTCTTAACGTTAGTCACTAGACTTGCGTCGCACAAGTACAGTCACTCTCTTTTGTGTATATCCTTGTGTTAAAAATATTCTATATTTTTAACTACGTATCTTACTTATATTATTTTCTCCAAAAATAAATATAAGTTTCTTGTATTTTTGCACTTTGCACCCGAATTGTGTATCTTGTATGTTGTATGTGTATTTTTATATTTCTACTCCTCATGAGTATTTAGTGTATTTTTAAGTCTTAATACACTAGCACGTATAACACATACTATATACACTTAGCACAAAATTTGGTGATAAAATAATATATATTTTTCTCTCAAAATATACATACTTATATCCACTTTTATTCTTGAAGAAATCATCATTTCTTATCACCAAAAATTAGGGAAACCTTGGTAATACTTTTAAGCACATTTTTAGGGAATAAGTTTCTCAAAAACTTATATTTTTCTAAGTGTCAAAATTTATAAAAATTTTGACAGAGTTTCCCCTAAAAATGGAGGTTTCCCACGTTTTCAAAACGTGTGTTTATTTTCTTTTAAATCATCATCAATCATCAATAATCAGCAACAACAATTATCAACAATAATCGTCAACAATAATCACTAATTTCATGAACTTGAATATTTACGAAAATGTGTAGTAACTTACTAGCACAGTTAGTAAGTCTTGTTATCTTTAAAAATAAGTTTAATTTCTTAAAAACTTTATTTTTAAAGAGTATGAAGTTTTACAACTTCTAGTCGGTTTTTACGAAAACTATTCCTTCGTTAACACTTTTGTTACACAAGTATCCACACACTTGCTTATTCACAAAAACCACTTTTGTTTGTGTAAGACCCGGTTTAGAACATGTGATTTCTTTAAAGTGTGGTTCTTCAAAAATACCACTTGCAGATACGTAGATCCGCTAGTTTTAAACTCCATTGTACAAGTTAAATTACTTTTACACAAGTAAAATATTTCTACACAAGTTCATGCATCTTGTGTGGTAGAGTTTCGCCTTTTAACCCTTGCGGTAACCAAAAACGAGCTTATGTGAAGATACATGATCTTACAAGGTTGGGTTAAACGGAGATCCGAGCTACCACATCATAGATCGGGTCTCAAAAATAACAATTTTCAAGTCCTACAACTTTTACACAAGTTATATGTCTTTAACCACCATTTTAAGTATTTTTAGTAGACTTTTGATCATCATCTTTCATTTTAACGAGATTCAACCTACAATATTCCTTTTAACCACTTTAAATAAGTTCAAGAATGAGTTTTAAACAATATACCTCTAGCTCAAGGCTAGGGAAGATTCTTGATGAAAAACGCGTGGATAAAAGCTAAAGAAAGAGGTCCTTCGTGTTCCGCTTGCTCCAAGCTTCCTAATACGTGACCTCTAACACTTGTGTGATGTTGGAAAATGATGAAGGAAGCTCGAAAAATTTATGGATTTAGGGATGTTTGGCCGTGAGCTCTTGGAGAGAAAGAGAGAGAGTTTTGGTTCTTGTGTTGTGTTGCAAATGAGCTTGTGTGTATCAAGAGTGTTTTATAGACAAAAGTGTGATTATTGTCCAAGGGATTATGTGCCATATAGATACTAGACAACTTGATTAAAATAATAAAAAGAATTCAAGGGTTGTCCCCTTCTAGTTGGGACCGATTACAATTGGGGGGGGGGGGGCGGTTTGGTTAGTTTCTAACTAATCTTTAAGTATTAGTTAGATTAAACTAAGTTAAGTTAAGTGTTTAACCCCGTTACTAATGTGTAGCGTGTTATGACGGGTGTTAGGGTATACGGGGACCCTAACTGGCTTAGAAAAAGACAAATAATGAAAATAACAATATTTTCATGTTCCGGGTATAGTCCGGTCGTTCGGTTAGATACCGATTCGTTAAAGTGCTAAATTACACTTTTTTAGTGTCGTTTAAGTACCTTTCTTGTACTCTTTCGATTCCCAACACCTAGGGAAATATTCTGGATAATAAAACGACATTTCTGCACAACATTCATATGTTTAAATGCTGAATTATTGCTGATTTGTATGATTTTTGCACTTAAAGTGCGTTTCGGGTGCTTTTTAGTGCTTATATTTGCTTTCGTATTGCATATATATTAACCCTTGTATGTACTCTTGGGTTTTAATGCATTCTTGTTGTCGGACCTACACCTAGGCCTCAGTTATAATGTCTGACTGCTTTCTGCAGTTCTGTTGACACAGTGTGTCTTACCGGTGAGTTTACTATTATTCTGACGCAACGCTCTCGTTTATGCATAAAGCAATATTTTGTAGTATACAACATGCATGAATTCACTTGTTTAATCATGTGTTCAGACATTGCTGACAATTAAACTCATAATTGCAGTCATTAAGCAATAATTATAGTGTACGGAAATTACCGGTTTGTGCCAGTTGTCACATAAATACTCCAAATCCATGTCCTGTTTTAAGTGTTTTAACCCCTGATCACTGATACCCTGTCCGATTGATTTAGGACCCACCAACGCATATCAAGGCTCTGCCCGACTAAGCACGTTGGGGTTCTGTCTCGTGACGTAAGGATAAAGTTGAATTGGGTTACTACACTTAACGCGAGTGCATTATATATTTTTATTAAATAATATAACCACCCTCCTAAAACACCCCTGACACCCATAGACGTCCTAAAATACACCCCGTATACGAGAAATGGCCCAAAATACCTTTATTTTTATAAAAGTTAAATAAAAACAATTTTTATTGATCTCTGGCGGGCCGCGAAGACCTAGCCTTAGTCTTACGCGGGCCGCGAGAGCCTGGCTACGAGGCTGAACCCTGAGCCGCCACGTGTCACATACGCGGTGAACCTACACGTATGACCGAACAAAGCTACGCCGTAGACCCCCTATGTCGCGGGCCACGTAAGCCCAGCCCTTGGCTTTCGCAGGGCACAACGGACTCGACGAACAGCCCTATATAAGAAGGCCATCGGCCTTTAGTCCAAGTCGTTCAATTCATTTCGATTCTCTCTCAAATTCTAAAGTAGTAATAATTACGACCGGGCATTATACCCCCCTAATTAGCAAAGCTCTGCCTCGTTGTAAGTATTTTAACCCCGGTTACGTATTAGATACGCTGCCCGATTGATCTAGTGCTCCGTAACGTCTGTCGAGGCTCTGCCCGACGTAGTCGTTGGAGTTTCTGTCTTGGGGAGGGTATGACTAATATAAAAGGGGTTATTATACTAACGCGTGTGCATTGTTTAAATAATATATTGTAATCAGGAATACACGAAGGAAATACCTAAAGTAGCAATGTGAGTAATCTCCTTTTTGTAAACCGTTTTTACAAAACCTTAAATATTTTACAATGTGATTAAGCGGTGATTAAGTCTTTGTAATTCTTCAGTTACCGACGGTATGTTGGGGTTTTGTATACAAAATATGGAACACGTTACCATTGGACGAAGAGTTAGCCAATGTGTAATATGACCCACCAGTCAGGATTGACAATACTGAATGATAAATTGTGTAGATGTAAACATTGTAATTGTTCTCAATACTGTTAAAATATAAAACTCTTCTTGATTAAATTGGGATTCACTCACCAGTATTTCCCACTGACAAAAAATGTTTTAAACGCGTTTCAGGTAACAAAATGTGAAAGCCAAATAGAAGTCAGCTGGAGAGCACTGAATGCTTAGAAAAGTGGCTATAAAAGTTAACTAAATAAAAAGGAGATTTTATTTTCAATACTTAGGGTTTATCCCTATAAATGTATTGTAAAGAAAACTTGGGTTTTATCACATTTATCTATTTTAAACATTTTGGTGTTTAACTCTGATAAAAATATTTCCTAACTACGGTCTTGATGAAAATTTCCGCTGCCAAATTAATAAACACCGATACCATCTAACTGGTTCGCGGCTCCCGCTCCTAGGATGGGGTCGGGGGTTGTGACATTAACCAAGTCTGCTCATTTCTTACCAGTGAAGGAAACCTTCAGTATGGAACAATTAGCCAAGTTATATGTTAATGAAATAGTTTCATTACATGGAATTCCTTTATCAATTGTTTCTGATAGAGATAGCCGTTTTACTTATCATTTTTCGACAAGTTTCCAAAAAGCAACGAGAACCAAGTTAAATCTAAGCACCGCTTATCATCCTCAAACGGACGGACAAAGCGAAAGGACAATTCAGACGATGGAAGATATGCTTAGAGCTTGTGTAATTGATTTCGGAGTAGATTGGGACGATCATCTACCATTAAGAGAATTTTCCTACAATAACAGCTATCATACCAGTATCAATGTTGCACCCTTCGAAGCACTTTATGGACGAAAGTGCCGAACCCCAGTCTGTTGGGCAGAAATTGGAGAAAAGCAATTGTCTGGACCAGAGATAGTACAAGAAACAACGAACAAGATTATTCAAGTCAAGAAACGACTAAAAGCAGCACGCCTCGTTGTAAGTATTTTAACCCCGGTTACGTATTAGATACGCTGCCCGATTGATCTAGTGCTCCGTAACGGCTGTCGAGGCTCTGCCCGACGTAGTCGTTGGAGTTCTGTCTCAGGGAGGGTATAACTAATGTAAATTGGGTTATTATACTAACGCGTGTACATTGTTTAATTTATTAGATTATAACCAGGAAGTCACAAAGGAAAAAACCTAAAATAGCAATGTGAGTTTATCCTCTTTTTGTAAACCTTTTTGTGAGTAATCCTCTTTTTATAAACTGTTTTTGCAAAACCTTAATTGTTTTAAAATATAATTAGCAGTGATTGAGTCTTTGTAATTCTTCAATTACTGCCGGTATGGTGGGGTTTTGTATACAAAATGTGGAACACGTTACTATTGGACAACGAGATAGCCAATGAGTAATATAACCCACCAGTCAGGATTGACAGTACTGAATGAGTAATTGTGTAGATATAAACATTGTAATCGATGTCAATACTATGAAATGATAAAACCTATTTTGATTAAACTGGGATTCACTCACAAGTATTTCCCACTGACAAAATATTTTTAAACGCCTTTCAGGTAACAAAATGTGAAAGCCAAATAGAAGCCAGTTGGACAGCACTGAAGGCTTGGAAAATGTGGCTATAAAAGTTACCTAAATAAAGAAGATGTTTTATTTAAATAAATTAGGGTTTATCCCTATAAACATGTTTGTAATGGAAACTTGGGTTTTACCCGTGTGTTTATTATTATAAAAATGTGGTATTTTACTCTGATAAAATATTTCCTAACTACGGTCCTGATGTAAATTCCGCTGCCAAAATGATAAACACCGATACCACTGAATCTGAGCTCGCGACCGCCCGTTCCCAGGTAACTAGGGGTCGGGGGTTGTGACAGCCGTGCCCACCAGGCACGACCCCGTGCTCAACTATCTTGAAGAAACACCAAATTTAAATGATCGGAATCAATCAGATCTGGGGGTAGGGTTTATGCATAAAAAGGTTAATCCTCCCGCCGATGACTGATGGGAACTACTTTGCCGGAAATCACTACAAAACAAAAATCCGTTAGACTCGCCACGGGGAGAATGGGGGCTCTCTCCGTGACCACCCTCCGGTGTGAGAATAAGTACAGTGATCTCAAGAAGAAGATGAAGTAGTAAGAGTGAAAGTAAGTGAAAGTGAATGAACAGATTGTACCTGAATTCCCATATTTATAATCGAAGTTTGGATCCAAAAATATCACAGAGTATATAACGAAATCACCTTTTCCGTTAACAGTTATCTCCCCATTCATGCACACGGATTGCGATTTTGATCAATGGCTGGGGAGATGCCACATAGAAGTGGTTTGATCTAGATTTGCATGTAAATTGTTGCCATCATCATGACTACAATGAAGGCCCCAGATTTTGCCACGTCACATACGGTTGTAACCGAATGGGGTTATGCATGGTGGTCATTTAATGTCTTCTAGAAAATCTACAACTGTAAACCATTACTCCCTTGCCACGTGTCCATTCTGTTATAACAGAAAAGATTCCTTTTGTTCAAGTCCTAATTTCATACGCGCGGATGTGTTCAAGACTTATATTTTGTTGTTAAATCTTCAATCTTAACTGTACCCTTGCGCGGGCCCGCGCAAGGGTGTTAATTGAACATTCATCTTTCTATTCTCCGGCGCATGGTCATTGAGGCATGATCTCTCCAAATCTTGCTAAGACATGTTGGGCGGCCGCGCAAGGTCTGTTCAAGATGAATTTTGGAGTGTAATTGTGGTATGGTCCTCTATGCTTGCGCGGGGTTTTTGGGACGATACCCCTTCATGTCTGATGTCCAGAAGTTTCTACCGAGAATGTGGCACGGGACGTGATCATCCAGCACACCCCCGTGTCCATCATACTGTAAGTCTTCTGATTAAGATTGTTACTGGCACTTTGGACACGGGGTCGTGTCCCCATAACATGCCCCCATGCTGCAAGTGCCAGTAACCAAAAAAATTGTTATTTTCACACTTTTTACGCATTTAACCAAAATAAATCCTATTTGGGACACATTGAGGGAAATGTGTAATTTAAGTGGGGGGGGGGGCGATAAAACCTTGAATCGTTTGTCCAAAAACAAGCCTTACACAAAACTCGCCTTGGAAAACCGCTAATCACCCCAAACTTTTTCAATTTTTTTTATTTTTCTTTTTACTTATCTTGGTTTAGTTGGGTAAAATTAGTTCTAAAAAATATGTTTTTACTAATTTACACCTGATAGCGTCGTGATAAAAAGAGCCAATTAAGATAATTATAAAAACGGACATAACAAATCTTAGTAAAATTTGATTATATATACATTTTTACACTATAACCCCTTGTCCCACAAAAGTGAGTTTTGAGGCTTTACCGAGCATACAAATACACATCTATATTAATTGCTCAATTTTCGTTTCTTGTGTTAATAGCCCGTTTGGTTCTCGCAAATCCAGAACTTGCCAAAGCGGTACATTCCAAATCCTTACCGACACAAATCCAAGTAAGTAAATGATGGAGGCATTAGGATCAAAACCATTTTTCACTTCAAAACCTTTATTTTTTCCTTTCTTTACCAAAAACATCCCCTAGATAAACCCTTTTGAGCCTTAACCACTTTCATTTCTAAACCCGCAAAGATATATAAATTAGCAAAAATAAACCTTTTTATTATTCACCTTTTATTTTTGTAAAGATATCAGTTATAAAATTACAATTATGGCTCAGTTTCAACTTTGGCAACAAAAAAAAACCAAAGTATTTTTTGCTAAGCCAAAAAGCAATGGAAAAAAGCCGATACTTTTTACGCCTTTCGCCATTTCAATAAAACATACTTACCCGAACCACAACCTACCCTTTAAAAGTTCTCTTGATATTTACAAGGATTAAACATAAACATCACAAAGGAGGATGTTTGATTGTTCGTCAAGCCTATAGTAGAGCTATCGGTGTCTAGCGGAAACGAATCGGTTGGAAATTCTATTTTTAAAAATATGGAAGAAAGTGGTATAAAATTTTGTATTTGTGTGGGTGAAATATGTATATGTGTAGATGATATATATATAGTGTTTATTTTTTTTTAATTTTCTCATGGTTTCAACAGTAACATCATCTCAACGGTAACATATAACGTTCGAAATCCATCATATTAAAGCGTGATCCCCCCTGGTATTGGACGCCTGATGCTGTGGAATGCTGGGTGGTTGTGATCGGAGTATCGAAATTCAGTGATCTAGGCATCAATGGAGAGTGATTCTCCGCTGATCTCTTCAATTTCTTGATCTCATCAATCTCACGAAGGATCCTGTCATTAGTTTTGTCCTGCTACTGCATATAATCCTTCATCTGCAAAATCAAAGAATAAATATCATTGTTAGTAGGACTAGAAGAAACAGCAGTAGTTGCTTTTGTGAAAATGGGGGTTGGCTTCTTTGCAGCATTCTCAGCATTCTTCTGGGATCCAGAAGAGACGAAAGGCAAAGGTGGAATGCCCTGTGAAGAGGTGATCGTCGGCATGGAGCTTGAAGTGTTTTTTGCATGAGAAGCCATGTGGTTAAGGGTAATGAACAGAAATGGATGAAATAAACAAAATTTTTCAAGAATGAAGCACCGATTGCCACACGGTGGGCGCCAAACTGTTTTAATCAAAAATCACACTAGGATAATGTAACCAAATCTGATTTTTGTGAGGTTAGATACTTGGTTAATTGAACAAATGTATGAACGAATAGAAAATGAAATCAACGATGAACACCGAGATATATACGAGGAAAAAACCCTTGATCAATGAATGATCTCCGGCATAAAAACCTCGGGTGATGGAAACTACCGATCACCAACTATATTGCATAAAAAATATTACAACTTTGGAAGATATTGAGCTTGTTACAAGGAATTCTAGTGTGTGTGTATTCGAGAGCGAGTAGCAGAGGTGTTGTGTCGAAAAAAAGTGTGTTCTACCAGCTCAATATCCCCTAAAATAATAGGTAAACTTGCTAACAACTAACTTTGCGAAAAATATGGAAGCTCCCACGTTCATTACCCACGACCATTGTGAAAATAGCACATGTGTGGCATCTTGAACGAATATTCCCGAGATTCTAGCTGAGAATTAGTCCACTACGTCCATTATCTGCGCATAAACATTAAAAACATGACAATTGTTAGAAATCATAAGTAATGTTAAGGATCCTCGGACTCCCTGCATTATCCGTTAAGGATCCGTGATCCATTCCCAGTCTTAGGATAGATGATCCTTAGCAAAAAATCCATGCCCTAACAGTACCCTTGCGCAGGCCCACACAAGGGTGTTAATTGAACATTCATCTTTCTATTCTCCAGCGCATGGTCATTGAGGCCTGATCTCTCCAAATCTTGCTAAGACACGTTGCGCGGCCGCGCAAGGTTTGTTCAAGATGAATTTTGGAGTGTAATTATGGTATGGTCCTCTACGCTTGCGCGGGGTTTTTGGGACCATACCCCTTCATGTCTGATGTCCAGAATTTTCTACCGAGAAGGTGGCACGGGCCGTGATCATCCAGCACACCCCTGTGTCCACCATACTATAAGTCTTCTGATTAAAATTGTTACTGACACTTTGGACACGGGGTCGTGTCCCCATAACACGCCCCATGCTGCAAGTGCAAGTAACCAAAAAAATTGTTATTTTCACACTTTTTACGCATTTAACCAAAATAAATCCTATTCGGGACACATTGAGAACAATATGTAATTTAAGTTTGGGGGGGACGATAAAACCTTGAATCGTTTGTTCTAAAAACAAGCCTTACACAAAACTCGCCTTTGGAAAACCGCTAATCACCCCAATCTTTTTCAATTTTTTTTATTTTCTTTTTACTTATCTTGGTTTAGTTGGGTAAAATTAGTTCTAAAAAATATGTTTTTACTAATTTACACCTGATAGTGTCGTGATAAAAAGAACCAATTAAGATAATTATAAAAACGGGCATAACAAATCTTTGTAAAATTTGATTATATATACTTTTTTACACTATAACCCCTTGTCCCACAAAAGTGAGTTTTGAGTCTTTACCGAGCATACAAATACACATCTATATTAATTGCTCAATTTTCGTTACTTGTGTTAATAGCCCGTTTGGTTCTCGCAAATCCAGAACTTGCCAAAGTGATACATTCCCAATCCTTAACGACACAAATCCAAGTAAGTAAATGATGGAGGCATTAGGATCAAAACCATTTTTCACTTCAAAACCTTTATTTTTTCCTGTCTTTATTTTTCATTTCTAAACCCGTAAAGATATATACCTTTGCAAAAACAAACCTTTTTATTATTCACCTTTTATTTTTGTAAAGATATCAGTTATAAAATTACAATTATGGCTCCGTTTCAACTTTGGCAAAAAAAAAAACCAAAGTATTTTTTGCTAAACCAAAAAGCAACGGAAAAAAACCGAAACTTTTTACGCCTTTCGCCATTTCAATAAAACATACTTACCCGAACCACAACCTACCATTTAGAAGTCCTCTTGATATTTACATGGATTAAACATCACAAAGGAGGAGGTTTGATTGTTTGTCAAGCCTATAGTAGAGCTATAGGTGTCTAGCGGAAACGAATCGGTTGGAAATTCTATTTTTAGAAATATGCAAGAAAGTGGTATAAAATTTTGTACTTTGTGGGTGAAATATGTATTTGTGTGGATGATATATATATATAGTGTTTATTTTTTTAATTTTCTCATTGTTTCAACCGTAACATCATCTCAACGGTAACATATAACGTTCGAAATCCATCATATTAAAGTGTGATCACTATAACGTGTTTTGAAGACCACGCGTGATCGATCTGAGTGGTGGCGGTGTATCACGCTACTCCACGCGTGATCAATGGTCCATAACGCGGCGTCCTGGATGCCTTATAGGATTAGGGCTGTTCACGAGCTGAGCCGAACCGAACGGACCTTTGCTCGTGCTTGGCTTGTTTACAAACTGAACCGAGCGGAGCGGTTCATTTAAAACCGAGCCTCAAATCAAGCGAGCAAGTTTCCGAGCAGTAAATATTCTGAGCGAGCGTCGAGCGAAGTTCGAGCGATTTGGACAACCGTGTCGCATGATTTAAATTTGTTGACAGAGATAGTGACAACGTTGGGTCTCAAGTTTTTATGTCATGGCATATATTTTTCTTATGAATAACAATATTGTGGCCGATGAGGCGATAGTTATATTGCACGAACAATGACGTGGAGAGCCGGAGACGATCGACTTAGAGTAACAGCATGAAATATTGAGGCGATGAGCATACTGACGTTTATCGGTTTAGAATTTAACTTTTAGATTTGATATTAATTTTTTTTAATGGCGTGATTGGGCTAGTACGAATAGATGTAGTTGCAAATTTGTATATAGTGGACCACAATATAATGGAGTGGTATATATAAAAGTATAAATTTAACTTATATTTGTGTATATATATGTGTATATACATGTTTATATATGTATGTGTCTATGTATATGTATATATGTACTAATTAAAAATAATAATTCGAGCCGAACCGAGCCGAGCCGAGCGGAACTTTGCTCATACTTGGCTCGTTTACAAACCGAACCGAACCGAACAGAGCGGCTCATTTATAACCGAGCGTCAAATCAGACGAAATTTTTCAGGGCAATTTCCTAAAAGTAATATATAATAATGGATTGAGAGAAGGGTTGGTGGATAGATAATTTTCACAAGAACAAGCGGTTAAACAGAATTACTAGTAACCCCCATCCATATCCATACGAAACAAAAGAATCTCATCTTTTTTTTTTCTCTTTTCTTCTGGCGCCGCATCTATCATCGTAAGTCCTCTCAATTTCTGACACTGATTCAACAAATTTCTCACTTATTTTTCGTTGATTCTAGATTCAGTTGTGTAATCGATTACAATTCCTTCGTGTTTTCATGATTTGTTAGGTTTAAAATTGTTTATTTGATGTAAATTGTGTTTAGGTTTTGCTGAATGTATTACCTTTGATTCTTGATTTAGTTGTGTAATTGTTTTCGGTCCATAACTTTAAAACTGATACACATTCAATGTTTTGTTTGAAGAAATTAATTGAATTGAATTGGAATGAGATATGCATCTGTTTTGTATGGACAATGAGATTGTATGCTCAGATGGATGGATATAGGGTTGTAAACGAACCGAACGAACACGAACAAGGCCTTGTTCGTGTTCATTCGTTAAGAATATTATGTGTTCACGAACGGTTCATGAACACTTACCGAACGAGATTTTTTGTTCTGTGTTCGTTCGTTAAGAAAATGAACGTGTTCATGAACGGTTCACGAACACAAACGAACACAGATAAAATCGACGAAGTTCAATTGTATTTTTCGATGTGAATAATAAGAAAGAAAGGTGGAGGTAGGGTTTCCTATTTTATTTGTTTGGGTAATGAGATAAATAAGAATTAAGGAATATAAAAGGTTTAGATACAATAAATAAATAAATGCTGAAAAAATATTTAATGAACAACATAAACAAACGAACATGAACGAATGTTCACGAACACGTTACCGAACGTTCATGAACGCAATTGAACGAACGAGACAGTTGTTCGTGTTCGTTCATTTAACTAATTGAACGGAATTTCTTGTTCATGTTCGTTCATTAATTAAATGAACGAACGTAAACGAACTTCCCGCCGAACGGTTCACGAACTGTTCGCTGAACATTCGGTTCGTTTACAGCATGGATATACTATGGCGAAACTTGAGATTTCCGACCGGGGGGTCGAAAACGTATACACCCAATAATTTCTATAAAACGGGGGGTCGAAAACATATATACTCAAAAATTTCTATACGAAAACTACATACTCTGCACTACTGAGCGAAAAGTTCGGGGGGTCGGCCGCCCGCTCCCGCCCCCACTATCCTACGCCCTTGGATATACATCTGCTTTGGAATGATTTTATTTTTTATAAAATCTTGATTTAGTATGATATTGATCACTAAACTAGGGATAGCATGAAACATATTGGAACAGGTCTGATTAGTGGAGCAATATCGTATCTGGTTCAACGTCATTAGTTATGGTTAGATTTCTCACTCTGTTTGAATCTTTCACACCGAAAATTATAAATCTGATAGTTTGAATCTGAAAGTGATACTCTTACCTGATTGTCAGCAAGTTTGAGTTTTGCCAGCAGCTGCTCTTTCTCTTCAGCGGTCAGTATTTCATGCTTTGGCATTGTCACATGTTTAGTAATGTTCATTTTTGGTGTATTGGCTCTTTTTTACAAGTTTTTCCTAGTACCTTTAGTTTGCGTTATGATTCTGAAAATGGTTATTGGTTATAATACGTTTACATAATTCCATACTACAAAAATAAAAAAAAAGTTCATGCAGATGGTTCTAAGTTCTTAACCGAACCAATAAATTCGCCAAACTGAACCATGAACCAAACCGTTTTGGATCTTAAAATGGTCGATGGCTTGATCGGCTTCAATAGTTTATGAAATCCTCTACGCTTTGTAAAGCTGTATGTGAAAACCTCTACATTTGATTTTGAAATCGATCTGCAAAAACACTGATTATGTTTGATTATGTTTCTCATTTTTGAACCACTTAAACTATTCACATATTATAAAAAAAAATCTCTTTATTAAGAATACTTTCAAGTTCAAAGCGTTATCAGGAGTAAAAACTAATTCGTGACTCGTAAATTGCTCATAGTAGCTCATTAAAAACTTTATTAAATCCAGTTCGAGCTATTTGATTTGTATAAATACCTAAGAAGAGTACAAGCTGTAGGTACTAGTTAGCTTGCTTGTCGGCTTAGTCGAATAAGAGTTTAAGATTGTGGATTATGTGACGAGTGAACTCGACTAGACTCGGTATTATTATTGAGTGCCTAAATTGAACTATTTTAAGTAGTAAATTGGTTTGGTAACCTGGAGAAACTATTTTTATATTATTACTTGTGTTACAATAAAAGTATATAAAGCTGAAGAAATGATAAGATATTTAGAAGAACGACATGAAGATTATAATATCTGAAACTTTTTGTGTGATTGATATAGGTATAGACTTCGCAACGGAAATTTAAACTTTTTGTCGCTGTAATATTTGTTTAACTATTTAATGATGTGTGATTACATGAGTTACTGTTTGTCAAATCGTCATACTTGTCTTTTTTTTCTATAACAAACCTTTGTGATCTTAATTAATTTTTGTTTAGGTTTGAACCCAACCCAACCCAACCCAACCCCTTTGTAGGAACAACGGCAACAGCAACAGAGACGATGAGATGGGACGACGAACAAGAACCCCAGCAGCAGCAGCAAGACGACTCTTCCTATCTGGACTTCGATACCCTTTCTCTCATTCATAAACCCAAGGTTTCCGCTTTTCTCGCCTTTTCTTTTTTCTATTCTCATTTCCTCACCTCTTTTTCCTTCTTCTTCTTTAGGATTATTATCGTATCCTCGAGGTGGATTATGAAGCTACGGAAGAACAAATTCGATCCAATTTTATTCGATTAGCTCTGGTTGGTTGGTTTCCCCTTTTCTATTCTGATTTCTTTCTTTTAGGGCTTGACAATAATTAGTTGGTTGTTTTATCTTTGACAGAAATGGCACCCAGACAAGAAAAAAGGCGAGGATAGCGCCACATCCAAGTTTCAAGAGATAAACGAAGCTTACCGAGGTAGTCCGCATTCTAATACTTATTTCCAGACTAGTTGTTTACCTCTCAAAACCATCACCATTTTTAGACAACCATTTTTCGACATGCTTATCTCTTCTTGAATATAAGTTATTAATCTTTGTTTCTTGTTGTTTTATTCAATCAAAGCACTGTGCTTATGCCATTCCCCTGGTTCTTCTACTTCAAATTGCTTTTGTTGTAAACATACCAAAACCAATTTTAAGCATAAACACAACACATACCGATTGCTTTATGTGATACATAAGGCAGGCGGTTATGTAATCTCATAACCCTCCCTCCCTATGGTACTATGTACAAGTGATATTACTGTATTAGACATGCTCCTATAGTCCTATATATAGAGAGGCATTTATTACATAACCATTTTTAAGTAGAGAATCGTATAAGCACTTGTATGTAGACCTTTAAAGATACAGTGAGAAAGAGAAATAAAGGCCAGTTAAAGCAATTTGTATACACACATTTGTGCAGAAAGGGTGCTTCATTGGTCTCTTATGGTCATTTGAACTTGTGGCATATCGACAAGCAATTCAATGCTTAACAATCATACGTTTCCTTTCTCTGCAGTTTTAAGTGACCCTATCCGCAAAGAAGAATACGACAGGAAAGGAATGCTATACCTCTATGATTACAACATTGTTGTAAGCATCATCACTATCACACATTAGTGATCTTAAAAAGACCCTAACGGAATTTGATGATGCAGGATTATCTTAATCGTTACAAGGGTCTCATCTTAACATGCAATGGGCTCGGGATGAAGACCTCCATCTTATGAGAGTGTAGATAAGGCAGTTGATGTTATGATGGTGAATTTGCAGAATTAGGTTTGTTTTAATACTACCTGCAACTGCAACTGTTATGTAAAGCTTTAAATCACTGCTATCAACTTCCAAGAAATCCAAAGTTGCATTGTAATATTACTACTACTTTGGGTATATTAACCCTTGCTCTCTCTTGTGCATAATTTTTATCTTATATCTAGCTATCACTTGGTGAATAAAAAGATTCCATATCTAGAAACTCTCTTAACTATAGAAACAGCTAGAAACTAGCAAACCATCTTGAGGTGTGTAGATGGCCGGGTGCATGTGCTGATTCCGTTCGGCTATATGAGCAACATGTGCTGTATTTGTGGTTTGGTTATAAATTGTTTGTTTAATCAGGGGTTTTAGCTAAACACCAGCAAAGGCTCTTTGAAGCATGGTCATGTATAACCGGTGTTATCTCGTCTTCAAAAGTTGCATTTCATAAACACATCAACTTCAAATGCTACTTTCACTTGTCATAGTTCTAAATCCCTCTCTGTTCCCACCATCTGTGGTTCCTTTTATCAATACATCAATGAGTTCAAATGTAGAGAGCAACCTTCTTTCCCTGCATATTACCTCCAAGAGCCGACTCCACACACGCGGTTCAGGGTTAAACCCCATCTGCGCCAACACCGCCAACACCATGGCTGCATCCAAAACACTTCCAGCTTCACACAGATGGACCAGCAACTCGTTCGACGTAGCAAAATGAGGGAGGAATCCCCTGCTCGCCATCACACCAACCAACTCTGTTGCTTTCTGCAAATATCCCAACTTGCATAGAGAATTCAGCACAATCCTATAACTAGATTTGTCCAAATAAACACCTTCATAAGGTAGCCTTTCCAGCATTTCAAGAGCTTCATAAGTTCTATCATACCTGCATAGTCCCACAAGTATAATATTGAAAGTGATATGATCACCTTTACAATCTTTTTCTTCCATTTCTTTTAAAACCCGAGTAGCTTCATCGATTTCCCCACTTCTACACAAACAATTGATAAATGTGGTGTAACCGACTTTGTCAAGATGTAACCCGACACCTTTGATTTCATTGAACACCCTTTTCGCCTCTTGCAGGTTATGAAGTGAAGATTTTGAGAAATGTGTCATAAGATCAAGAAATATACTTTCATGGAACTTGCAGGTTTCATATGTCATTTGATGAAGAACCAAATCTACATGTTCAAATTCTTTTAAACGGGCGAGTTGGTGGAGAGTAACAGCATAAGTCGAGTGATTGTGACTAAAACCCCTTTGATTAGTCACCATGTTAAAAATGCTAAGAAGACGGCGTGGATCTTTCTCACGTTTGATCAACTTGATAACCGATTCGTGAGAAATATATTTGGTCTTTCTTGGGATTTCTGTTGGAGGGTCGGGTTTTGGGGATCTGGCTCTGATCCATGGAACCATACAAGGTTCTTTAGAAAACGACGTTGAGAACTGGCGTGCCGAACCAGCATTAAGCTTATGTGAATGCATTAGAGTCCTGCAAAACTACAAAAAGAGTTGGTCTCTAACCGGCATTTCCTCAAAAACTGTAGAAATTTCAGCCCTTGAAATAGACAGTGGCAATGTACCCGTCCGATAAATGTTCATCGACATTTTTCTAAACACGAAACTTACCCAATCAAACAAATGTACCAGTAAAATCTCACCCATAGCAAGCTATTGTAAGAGCCGTGGGAACTTAGGATGGGACAAACATTTTCTCTATCTCAGATATAGAGAGCTGCTCCCGAAACATAGTCACATAATTCGCTGGTCATGGCACGATTTTTGTTTTGGTTCGTCCGATCCAATTTGAGGTACGAACAGGGGCAGACCTACCTTATAATAAAAGGGGTAGCCCCCGCTACGCGTCGGCGGTAGTGTAAATTTTGGAAAAAAAATAAATTGACTTTTTTGCCGTTTTTTTCGACTTTGTCACCTTTTTTTTTTTTTTGAAACGTTACCCTAAAAGGATTTTCAAGATCCGCCACTGGGTACGAACACGATCCGGGTGGACCATAAGAAAAAACAATTCAAATGTAATAGAGAAGAAATGGTAGCTAATTGAAGCGTACCTGCTGATTGAACCTTACCTTACCTTCCCTCCCCTGCTGAATCGTGAAGATCTGTCGGCTGTTTGTTTTTTTAGAAGATGGAGGAGACCAAGGGAGATAGACAAGAGGAGGACGACAGGTTTAGTTTAGGGTTATTTTATTTTTATTTGAGTTAAATGCCATTTTTGTCCCTGTGGTTTAGGTCATTTTGCCAGTTTAGTTCAAAGGTTTCATTTTTAACCTGTGGGTCCAAAAAGGTTTCACTGTTGCCATTTTAGTCCACTGGGTTAACTTCATCCATTATTTCTGTTAACAAGAAGGGCGATTCGGTCATTTTGTATGGCCGAATTGCCTTTCTAGTTAATAGAATTACATATAAAATGACTGAATTGCCCTTCTGGTTAACATAAAAAATGGATGAAGTTAACCCAGTGGACTAAAATGGCAACGGTGAAACCTTTTTGGATCCACAGGTTAAAAATGAAACATTTGCACTAAACTGGCAAAATGACTAAAACCATAGGGACTAAAATGGCATTTAACTCTTTTTATTTTTAGTATTAGTTTTAGGGGGTGTTTGGCCTAGCTTTTTTAACAAAGTTTATAGCTTTTTTTTTTTTTTTTTTTTTTTTTTTTTACAAAATAAGCTTAATTTGGTGTTTGGTTTAGCTTTTTAAGTTTATGCTTATTAGCTTATATAAGCTAATTTAAAGAAGCTTATTTAAAGATTGTTTTTTAGCTTATTTGAAGAAACTTATTTGTGTATGGGCAAATGATAGAAAATTTATATCTATACTATATAATAAAAGAAACCATTTTTGGGACACTTGTCATCATATTATGCCATGTTTTATAGATAAGTATTATTTTAGTTTAATATTTTCTAATTAGGGTAAATTACATTTTTCGTCCTTTATGTTTGTAGCTGGTTTCAATGGATGACCTTTAACTTCAATAATTACAGGTATAGTCCTTTATTTGGAAAACTTATTACACCTTAGGTCCTTTAGCATTAACTCAGTTAGATTTTTCAGTTAAGTATGATACGTGCCTTACACATAAGGGTAGATTAGTAATTTTACTAATATATTTAAAATATATTTAAACAAATAAATAAAACCAAATTAAAAAAAAACAATAATCAAATTAGATGGAAGAGGGTGTTTGGGGTTCCTTATTTTGAGGGTAAAAGGACTTTGGAAGGGCAAAAGTCCTTTTGAAAGTGTTTGGCTTTTCTTTGTTTGTGAGAGAGATTTGCCAAAAGTCAGGAATTCCTGACTTATTTTGGCCAAAAGGACTTTTCAAAAGTTGAAAATAAGCTAAGCCAAACATGCCCGGATTGTAAATTAAAACCTTGACTTTTTTGTTTTCATTTTCGAGATAAGTTACCAGATGCTTCCTTTCTTTTTTCCCTATACAAACATGAACCTCAAGTCAATAACCTAACCTGCAACTTAGATTTCAGATTTCAAGCGGTGCTTGTTGGATTTAAACTAAAATTGGTGGTGTTTGATGGTGGTCACAGACACTGAATCGATGCCATCAAACCGCATCATGAACTCCGATTGCTCAACAAACACAAGCACTGAATCTGAATCACCGACCATTTAACAACATCAGCAACTCCCTACGTTCCAGATCTGAATCACCCACCCTTTAACGACATCACCAACTCCCTATATTTCATATCCGAAATCTACAAGGAACAAGAGAGATCTGGCAGTGATTTTGCGTTTCAGGTGGTTTGCGAGGGTGTTTGGATCCTTCTACTAAATATTATTTAGTTTAATTTCTTATGGATAATTATTATTTAGTTTAATCTCCTTCTCATTTATAATATTATTTATTTAACTAATATAGTAAATTACGATTTTGACCCCTGTGGCTATATCACTTTTACTCTTTTAGCCCAAAAAGATTTTTTAACATCTGAGCCTCCAACGTTTTTTTTTTCTAATATTTTTGGCCCCTAACGTCTTTTTTCTAACCCTTTTGGCCCCTGACATTTAATGGACGGGATTAGTGTTAGGGGCCAAAAGGGTTAGAAAAAAAGACGCTGGGGGCTCAGATGTTAAAAAATTATTTTTTGGGCTAAAAAGGTAAAAAATATATAACCACAGGGTCCAAAATTGTAATTTACTCTAACTAATATTATTTATCATTTATACATTTACAGAGTTTTAAATAATATTTTATGATTTAGTATATAAATTTATTTACTCAACCCGTGTAATACACGGGGTTATAACCTAGTAAGCTATAAGCCAAGCCAAATACTAAAAAAAGCTTATCAAATGATATAAAATAAGCTATAAGCTACTTTAAAATATAAGTATAAGCCAAAAAATAAAAGCTAGGCCAAACACCCCCTTACTATATGTTATTAGGCAATGAATAGTGTCGGTAAAAAAAATTAATCTGTTTTTTACTTAGCATAATTAAATTATTTTGAGTTTTTTTTATTTACTTTATCTTTGTTTGTAACATGATTTTCATTTTTTACCTAGCATAGTTAAAGTATTTTGAGTTTTTTTTTACCTACTTTCGTTTTTGCTATTAACATGTTTTACATGTTTTTCATGCCACGTGTTTTTTTTTTCTAGATAGTCATGGCTGATGAATAGTGTCATGGTAAAAAAATTAATCTGTTTTTTACCTAGCATAGTTAAATTATTGTGAGTTTTTTTATTTACTCTCTTTTTTTTGTTAACATGATTTTCATTTTTTGCCCGGCATAGTTAAATTAATTTGAGTTTTTTTACCTAATCTCTTTTTTGCTGTTAACATGTTTTTCATACCACGTTTCTTCTTCTTTTTCTAGATAGCTGAAGGGGTATGGTCCCAAAAACCATGCGCATGAGCAGAGGACCATACCATAACTACATTCCAAGAACCCTTTGAACAGACCTTGCGTGGCCGCGCAACGTGTTTCGGAAGGGTTTTGGAAAGATCAGTTCTAATAACCATGCGCCGGAGAGAGGAAAGACAAATTATTCAATTAACACCCTTGTGCGGGCTCGCGCAAGGGCACAGTTAAGCTTAAAGATTTAACAAATCTTGAGTATATCCGCGCACAAGAAATGAGGACTTGAACAAAAAGAATCTTTTCTGTTATAACAGAATGGACACGTGGCAAAAGTGAAATGGTTTACAGCTGTAGACCTTCTAGAAGACATTAAACGCCCATTATACACAACCATATTCGGTTATAACCGAAGATGACGTGGCACGATCTAGAGCCTTCATCTAAGTCATGATGATGGCAACAATTTACATACAAATCTTGATTAAGCAACTTTCCACGTGGCATCTCCCTGGCCGTTGATCAAATCCACGATCCGTGTCCATGGATATGAATGTAACTGATTAACGGAAAAGAAGATAATTGTAACGAAAGAGGAGATTCTGTTAAATCCTCCGTGATAAATTTGGCGCCAAACTTCGGTTATAAATATGAGATTTCATGTACAAATTTATTCATTCACTTTCACTTACTTTCACAAATACTACTTCATTTTCTTGAGGTCACTGTAGTTATTCTCACACCGGAGGGTGGTCACGGAGAGAACCCTCATTCTCCCCATGGCGAGTCTAACGGCTTTCTGTTTTGCAGTGTTCTCCAGTAAAGTGGCTCCTGTCAGCAATCGGCGAGAGGATTAACTATCTTATGTAGAAACCCTACCTCAGATCTGATTGATTCCGGTCATTCTGCTCTGGTGTTTCTTCAATAGCCATGTGTTACAGAGTTATTCTTGAACTCTCGTGCGGCACTTAGAATACTTCTATGTTCAGCCTTTTGGATTGATATAGTACATACAAATATATTTTTAAAGATGAATACACATTTGGTGTATGTATATTTTTAAAGAGGAATACACATTTGGTATATACATTATTTTAGAGTAAATTACAAGTTTTGTCCTTTATGTTTACATCAAATTTCAGGCACTGTCCTTTTGTCCAAAAGTTTACAAGCAGTATCCTTAACCTTTCAAAATCTTGCTCGTTTTGTCCTTTAGGCCTAATTTGGTTAGAAATTTCAGTTAAAAAATGTCATGTGCGGAGGGTAAAATGGTCTTATCCCTCTCAACTCTTTTAATTCCTAATACTCTCAAACTGAGAACTCGCAGTTTCAGGACACCAAACTCATAATCACAAAACATCCAAACTCCTAATCACAAAACCTAAATCCACCATCGTCTCAACACCGGACCTCCACAAACCGGAGGCCGCCCCTAAACCGACGGCACTTGAATCAGATCTCCCAAAGCTGACACCAATCGCCGGAGCTAGGGTTCATTCCCTCAATCCAGATGACGTCATCGAGATTTTTGTTGATGGATATCCAGCGAAGATCCCGAAAGGTATGACTGTATTGCAGGCGTGTTCGGTTGCTGGTGTTGATATCCCTAGGTTTTGTTATCATGATCGGTTGTCGATTGCTGGTAATTGTCAGATGTGTTTGCTGGTGTTCTTTCTTTTCCACTATGATTCAGATCTGAGGGTAAAATGGGTTGTAAATCGACTGTTGAATCTCGAATATTATAACTCATATTGATCGCAGTGAAGTTTTTGATCCAACAAGACGTCTGTTATCTTCAGGTTGCTTGAAAACAACCGCGGAACGATACCCGAATGAAGAAACTGAATCCCCTTCACTATGCCGATCGTCGATGCTATTCGTTGACACCATAACAAACTTCTTCCATTGTTCTTCCCTATTAGGGTTTGTATTAGAAGCATAGTGGAAAAGAAAGAAGTGTTTGCGGATGTTGAAGAGAAAGCTGGTGTGGGTTATAAATCTATACTATCTATAATAAGAGAAGTTGAGCTGATGTAAAACTGCCTTTGTGTCAACTCCTGAGCTATGCCAAGTGTCAATGCTGATGTCATAATTCCGATTTTCAATTTTCAATTTACAAATAACTATAAATCTGATTTTATTTTTATTAGAATTAAAAAATAGTGGTTTTTTTAGGCGGGACAATTTAAAATTCAAAATTTAAACAACTGACCCATAATAAAAAGCTCTCTCTAAAATTCAAAATTAGAGCTTCACTTTCAGAAATCAATCCATTTCTCTCTCAACTCTCTCTCTCTCTCTGAACTTGAAAATATGGGCTCCGATTAATCCTATCTCTCTCTCATCCAGATCTTTAGTTCACAAGAAATCCGGTGACGGTGTTGTGATGAACACGATTAACTCTTTCTTATTTCATTTCATTCAAATCCCCTCACTCTCTTTTTCTCTCAATTCCAGAAGACGGTACAGTTGTTTCGAAGGTAAGGGTTGTGGTTCCGCCGATGACGTTAATGGATAGTAATAACTTCCGGCAATCGGTGATTCCGATGTTCCTGTACTCATCTTCATCCGATGAAGAAATCGTTGAATATAAAGTAAGTTTTGGTTTTAAATTGATTTGAGTTTCTGTTGATTTGTTGATTGGGTTTCTAATTTAGGTTTTGTGTTTCTATTGATTGGGTTTCTAGCTCCAGTTGTGCTGCAAACCAATCAACGGTAGATTCAGCAGCAGCAGTTGTTGATGCAGGAATATGAAGATTTAATTTGTGAGGTTCAGTTAATAATCGACTGATTGAAATTAAATTATTTATTGTATTCACGATTGTGAAACCGAAATGATTGAATTTGTGAGTTTCAGGAATATGAAGATTGAGTTTGTGAGGTTCAGCAGCAGCAGTTGTTGATTCAGCAGCAGCAGTTGTTGGATGCTTATGGTGATTTTTGCAAAGGTTTGCGCGTTGAAATTAAATTATTTATTGTATTCACAATTGTTAAACCGATTGTGCTTTATGTTTATGATTTGAACTTGTGATAATTTGTACCTAATAATCGACTGATTGAACGGATTGTGATTTTTAATTAAGTTTATTAATGTGAACCAAAACTTTTGATAACTTGTTCCTAAATTCAGTAATATGAGCTATCGTGGAAACCTTCTCAGGTGGATTTGATAACTTGGGCCTAAATTCAGGTGGATTTGATAACTTGTGTTTTATGTTTATCTGAGACATGATCCGATTGTGCCTAAATTGTTAACTCGATTGTGCTTTATGTTTATCTGAGACATGATCCGATATTTGATTACTTTAGGAACTTACATTGACAATAAGAGAAGTTGAGCCATGCCAAGTGTCAATGCTGATGTCATAATTTCGATTTACAATAAGTTACCTTAGGAAGTTACATTGACAATAAGTTACCTTTCATTGGTGATGTCCCCATTTTAGGTCAATATCGATTCATCCATGATCCATCCATTTTTGTTGTTGTTTTTTCCCTAAAAATTGTTGTTTTTTCACTTATTTTGAGCACACAAGCAGTACATGAACTTCAATTCAATGGATTGAAATTTGATGATTATTTATTAACAAATTTTATATTTTTAACTCGAGTTCTTCATAAACATTTAATTATTTTAACTGCTATATAGTTATCAAATCACAGTCATTCAATTGAAATGAACATTTGGTTTCATTTTCCCCATTCAATAAGCCGAGTTGAGAACCGAAATCTTTGACAAGCTTTTGCTATTTTTCTTGATGTTTTCTTCCTTTTGGATTCTGGCATGTGTGCAGCAAATATGGATGGACATATGTGAAAATGAAGCAGACAAAGACAATATGTTAATGGAATTAGAAAGAGAGTGAGTCAAAGTATATAGAAGAAAAGTTGATGAGGCTTCAACTGTTGTGTTTGCAAAGCATTGAAACCCAAGCGCGTGAAAAATGGTTGCGGTAAAGAAAGGCCAAACCGAGCGAGAACTTGGTAAGACCATCATGCTTCTAGAGGAGATTATTCACAAGTATTGTAATTTACATTTTCATTAATTATTTGTGGTGAGATTGTTATTATATCAATGACTTGCAGAAATTCTTTTCTGAAAGCTTTGTGTATCATCAAAAACCACAACCCAGCTTGACGGTAAGGCATGTGCGGCTGTTCGACAAAACGGTCTTATGGCACTTATGATACACTGTTTAGCCAGGTAAAATCCATACTACATGATTATATTTACAGAGTTGATTCTTGAATTTAGTTTGTTTTGTTTTGTTTTGTTTTGTTTTGTTTTGTTTTGTGATTGTTTGTTGGTATGTGGTTTATGTTTAGGTTGATCAGTGGTTTATAATCGGACCGTCAGGTATTATTTCCTTTTCATTTTCACTACACTGATTTAGCGTTACCTGATGTTGATGAGGCTTTGTTTTGTTACCTGATTATTTTCTTTTTTATGATAGAACATTGTTGTAAGATTGATTATTTTGTTTTGTTTTTGTAACAATCAGGCTCATTGTTTTTTTGGTAGGTGTTATGGATTTGATAGTTGCATTGTTTCAGTTTCAAGTTTGTTAATTTGTTTCATGTTTCAAGTTCGATTTTAGGTTTTGGGTGGTTTTTGTTTTTTCTGTTTTTTAAAATACAAATATCTTTATTGATGTAAGGTAATATGCTTTTGTACACTGTGTTCAATCTTGATTTTAGGTCAATATCGATTCATCCATGATCCATCCATTGTTGTTGTTTTTTCCCAAAATGTTGTTTTTTCCCACTTATTTTTAACAAAGATTGTTAATCTGTTTCATATTACTGTGAAATGAATGTTGTTTACTTTAGAAAATCAAGTAGAAGTGTTCTTTCATTGGTGATGTCTCCATTAGAGGTCGTATTCTTGCTGGTAGTTGCCACAGTGTGAAAATGGTTAGGACCAATATTGTTCGTCAGGATTACCTCCATTATGTGAAGAAGTATCAGCAGTTAGATTCAGAGAGTCAAAACCCTTTGCTGCAATTTACCAGTGTTCTTATCCATAATTAATCCAATTTGCAAGATTTATGTGTTGTATGCAGTTATGATAAGCGCCATTTATGTGTTGTATGCAGTTATGAGAAACACATTGTTCATGAGTGAAAGAAGGTGACCATGTCACTGTTGGATCTGTGCAGGCATCCACTGATTGTTTTTTGATCCGATTATCGGGTAAGTTCTTCATACTTTACTTAATTTCTGAATACTTAAAACAAAAATCTCTACTTTCTACTGTGTTTGCTATCTAGATTTTTAATTTCGTCTTGTACTATAAAGTGATTGGAGGTTTAGGGTTTTAGTTCGTTGTTTAACAATCGAGGAAAACGGGTTTGATATCATACCTGCTTTAGAGTTTTACTTGTATCGTTTAAAACAAAACCCAAAAAAAATTGTCATAATTCCGATTGACAATTTACAATTTATGAGGCTTTGGGCTGATGTAAATCTGCCTATGTGTCAATTCCTAAGCAATGCCACATGTCAATGATGATGTCATAATTCCGATTTACAATTTACAAATAATCTATAAACCCAAAAAAAAATGTTTCCCAGTGAAGAACCTATAACAAAACAAAAATTCAGCATTTAAAACAAAACCCAAAAACATTTGTGAGCCTAAAACCATACCTAAAATTATAATGAAACAGAAGTAAAAATAAAATGTCATAAAAAAAATTAATACGATTAAAGTATAAAGTATTAAACAATGTAACAATTACATATAAAAAAGAAAACTAATCAGACACTTAAAATCTAATAGCAAGAATCAAGAAACTTTAACTTCAACTCCATGGATGACTGAACTTCTCGATGTATGTCATTGATCTTTCTCATGAAGTCCAGGTCCCTGTCTCCACACTCTATATTACTCGCAAGACACAGGTCACGAACGGAAGTAGTCAGCATCGCCCTCAGGTCTCTTGAAACTTGGTCTCTTGTCAGCAGACCAAGTTGCAGTCCGTTAAAACATCTCTTCAACTCTTGAAGAGTACACCTATAAGCAAAAACTTGCTCTTCGATTTGTTTAATAAAGCGTTGCTTGAAATCCTCAGATTGTGCAGAAGTATGTGACTCCATTTTAATGAACTTATAACAACTAAAGCAAAACAATAACAGTTGTTCTTCTATTTCACTTAATGAATCTGGGTATGATGAAACAACATTTGAATTTGCAATGGTATTATATAGGATATGTAACAGCCCAAAGGTCAGATTTAAATGCAACCATTAAATAAAAATTTATATTTAAAAACCTGATACATTTAATGATTTAATAATAAAAAACGTGCATATGGCCAACATGTCTCTTCATTTACCTTATCAAACATTTTAATGTAAAACCTTTGAAAAATCAGTATTAATGGCAAACCAAGTAAAATTAAATATCTAGAAAACCAAAGAACAAAATTTAAACTTTCAAAAAAACTTGATCTTTATTAGCAGACGTCTCTTTGTTTACCCTATCAAATATTTCAAATACTATAAAGGATCATGATTAGTCTACTTGAAAACATCAAGACTTCATTTTTAAAAAACCCTTCATCATAAAATAAAACGTCCAAAACCATTCACAGTCTTTCTAAATGGCAACCAAAACCTTCTACCACTGGTCGGATACCACCGATCTTAAAATTGAATTTTCAAGATGGTCACTCCATGAACAGAGAAAAGTTGAAGAACTCAACAAAAAGGTTGCGTTGGTAAGTGATAAATATTATAAGCAGGCGTGGAGTTCAATTGCACTGCTGCTGGATGAAGTTGTCTCTTCTCCTCCATCAGAGTTTAAAGAAAAAGCAGAAGAGTTTATCACACATCTACTGAAACAGGATCAAAGACCTGTGATATGCTAGCTGATCTGCAAATTAAAACAAAAAACAAAATTGCATTCAAGAAGGCGAGAGAAATAGATATCCTAGGAAGTGTTAATTGTAATGTTTAATTTTTAATATTTTTAAAACTCAGAATTTTGTAATACTATTTAATATCGAATGAAGAAGTTTTTATTGAAAACCCCAGAATTTTGTAAACTCAGAATTTTGTAATGTTTATGGCAGTCAGGTATAAATCCGAAATTTTCATCGAATTATAATCACCGTAACTTTTCATGATTCTGAAAACTTTCATTCCACTACTATGGATATCATTTGTGATCTTCGTGCTTCTGAATGTTAACGGTATGTCGTTACTACTACTACCCATGTCAAACCTGCTCAATATAATTTTCACAACATTTCACCATTAATTCCTTTTCAATTTAAGAAATTATTGATTTAATAATTTAAATTAATTTGTCCCATTAGATAGAAATTAGAATGGTTGTATAGTAGCTGTAGTTAGGGGTGTGTATTGGTTAATTCTGGGCTTAAGCTGAACAAAGTCAAAATTTTGGTTTCAAGAAACTGATCGGTTTTGGTTTTATGTATGAGTTCTGTTTAGTCATGGGTCAGCTTTTGATTTTACATTTGAGCTTTTGATTTTACATTTGCTTTCAAGAAACTGATCGGTTTTGGTTTTATGTAGTTTACCAAGTTGTTGATTTTACATGGGTCAGCTTTTGGTTTTATGTATGAGTTCTGTTTATTCATGATGATGATATTTGTTTAATCAGAAAAATATTGGCACAGTTGATCAATCATAACTAATAAAGGTGTTTGGGGTTTTCATTATTCGAAACTTTCTTTTATAATAAAGGTAATTTGTATTACAGATCAATCACAACTAAGAACCTCATGACGCCTGTCAAAAGACATTTAGAGGATAACCAGAAGGCTTCACCTTTGGTAAGTGGTGTGATGAACTCGATTAAAACAGGTTTGGATGAAATGAGTCTTTTTTAAAATGGGTCTTTTTCAAAATTGGTTTAATTTACTCAATTAAAAATTAAAACTATTCATAAATTTTATGCTTGCATTTTCTTTTTTATTTCAAGATACTTTTCTATTACTACTATGAGTGTTCGGATCTTATTAGGTTGTTAGTGTTGATTATGTGTCAGATATGAGGAGTGAGCTCTGCCACCAAATATCTGGAAAAAGCCGGAATCATAACTTAAGGTTTGAATTATGACCAACCTTATGGATATACAATGGGTTTGGATCATAAATTAAGTTTATTATAAGCTTGAAGTGCACATTAACGTGACTACGCAGACATTATGGGACTCTTTGTTCCTGTCTTCAATTGGTAATACTATCCTATGTTTTCTTTCATTATTTATTTTTACTGTTTGTTCTTTGTAATAACATTTACAAAATTGTTGTGTTATCAGATGTAGGTCCTTCGAAAATAAAAGAGTGGAAAAAGAGTGGAACTTTTTGTGGGTATGTGATGAATTTTTTTATGTGATTCTTGGGGGTTATGATGATTATAGAATTTTTTTTCTGGACTTCTTTGCCACTTTCCCATCCCTTTGAAGTTTACCATTTTTTTGTAGGGTGTTGATGTATGAAGTGGGTTTTGGTTTGAATTACTTGTAGATCAATATATGGAACAATAGAAGTTCAGCATGGCCTGTAGCAAACCCAGTTTGACTTGTGCTTCAGTCACTGCCTCTGGGATCTCAAGTAATTTTGTTCTTGACCCCTTTCTTTATGCTAAGGTAATTTTTTTATTATTTTGCTTGATTTGCTCTGTTTGGTTTCTGAAGTTTAATCGGTTTCATCTTTTTTGGTTGGTTTTGGTTGTCGTGATGATTTTTGTTTTGTTGTAGATGATGTTTATAGATTCAATGACACGTGTAAATCTGGATGATGTTTATAGATACAATGTTGTTTGTTTGTTTTTCATTCAGTTTACTTTTTTCTAAAACGTGTTTTGATGATAATAGCAATTTGCTGATTACGATGCCGGTTACTTTGATAAGCAGCATACTGGTGTACACATGTGGAAGCTGCGGTGCAACACTTCAAGGTTGGTAGCATATAACTAACTATTTGTGTTTTGTTTATTTTTTATTTTTTTTGGAATATTTTGTTTGCTTTTATGTTTTAAGATTTTAATGTGTTAATACAGCGAAGGATCGGAATAACAGTACAATTGACACCATATCACACAGGCTGGACAACAATTCTTCAGGAAAAACTGGTTAGTGCATTCAGAAGTTAATAATGTAAATTGTAAATCGCTATTAAGATGTTTGTGAATTGGTTCTTTGTTGTTAGCTGATGTTGAGATTCTTGAATTAGTGAAAATCCGGTGCCATATAATTAAGTACAGGTTATACTTCAATTTATCGATTTTGTTTTTCATGCAGGGATATAATCTGCTTTTTAGTATTTGATTTGGCCGATGACCCATGTTCAAGGATTATTTATGTTTCAGACTATACGAAGATTGCCTCTTGGTTATCATAAGGTTAAATTTTAAATTAATATGGTCTCATTTGTTAATAAGCTTATAATACTATCATTGTTTTGTAGGTGTGTTATTATTCATGTTCGTTAAGAAGTTACATACTTTTTATAACATTGTTTTATAGGTGTGTTATTATTCATGTTCAAGATAAACTCTTTCGTGTTCATGTGAGCAAGAAGAGAGGAAGACACAAAGGATGGGTTAAAACGGTTCAGATGATACAGGTTCACGTAATAAGAGGAAACTCTCTGTTGCGGAAGTGGTTATCTTGAACATGAGTAATAACACACTTGTCTTCTACCTCCATTGCAAGTAAGGTTCTTTGAATCATTTTGGCTCTTTTCTTAAGTCTTTTGAGGGAGTTTACACCCTTTCATTATGTAAGGCAATTCAGTATGTATGTATTTGACACATGAAACGTTGATTGCAGGCATTGCGGTTTTCGACAACAACTTGCGATAACAAATCCGAGGCGTTTGGAATCATCAAAGTTTTGATCAAGTGAATGAGACTCTGTTGAGAGTGTGAGGGTTTCTTATAATAACCGACCTTTTACCCTTTGATCTTCTGATCATTTATGAGTTGATCATTTTCTTATATTGTGTTTTGATCAAGTAAATGAGGTTCTGTTTGCTTTACTTTTTTTCCTGTTTTTAATTGTTTGAAAGTATGAGCCTGTGATGATATAATGTAACATCCAGGTAAAAAAGACAAAAACTTTTATAAAGATATGTAACTAAATACAAACAATTTAAATGATGTATTATAATCTATTTTTTAATATTTGATTTCGATGGTTATTAAACTTACCCGCGTGTTAAACTTACCTATGTCCCTGTTGTTTGTGTGAAACATCAACCTGAGCCCCTAAATTCTTTTCTTGCTTTTTTGTTAAACAATTATTGATTTAATAATTTAAATTAATTGTTTCTAAATAAATGCAATCTAATAATTAACTCTTTTTAAATAAATACAATCTAATAATTAAATGTACACTATATATAACAAATTATTAAAGCGTAAATTGTATATTAAATGTAAACTTTTAATACATACAATAGATAGACAAAACGTCATACCAACTTCGTAGACTTGACGGAACTTACAGACTCGATAACAAAAGACCGTAACATACAATACAGAGACAAAACGTCATACCACCACGATAACAAAAGACCGTAACATACAATACAGAGACAAAACGTCATACCACCACGACCAATTGTGGATCTTTACTGACGGGTGCACTTCGGAATGTAGCAGATATGAATGAATATAACCCCAGTGTAGCTAATTACATATCTGCCACTGGGGTTATATTCATTCATATGAATGAATATAACCCCAGTGTAGCTCTTCGATTTTCCTTGAAATTCCAGAGCTCGCTAATTATATATCTGCCACTGGGGTTGCATTCATTCATATGCAATTGATCCTTTTGATCAATCAGTTCCGAATGTGCACCGCACCATCTTCTAGGAGGTTGTCAAGTGTTCTCGCCTTCGTAGTTGGTGTTTTGCGTATCTTTACATCCGCAGCCATTCTGTACAATATTTTCACAAAAGACATCACAAACAAATCTGAACAAAACAAAACCAATCAACCCTCTGTTTTTTCAAAGCAAAACAAACAAAACAAACAAACATAACAAAGCAGAACAAAAACAAAACAAACAAAGAGAACAAAACAGAACAAAAACATCACAAACAAACCTGAAAACTGAAACCAAAATACTCCAAATCAACCTATTCACAAAAAACTGATTATCATCATCATCATCATCATGCGGCATTCAGATTATCATTATCAAAAACTGAAACCAAAATACCCAAATCAACCCTCTGTTTTTCACAAAAAACTGATTATCAACATCATCATCATGCGGCCTTCAGATATCATTATCAAAAACTGAAACCAAAATACCCAAATCAACCCTCTGTTTTTTAACAAAAAATTGATTATCATCATCATCAACCCTCTGTTTTTTCACAAAAACATTCACAAAAAAACTGATTATCATCATTATCATTCGGCATTCAGATTATCATTATCAAAAACTAAAACCAAAATACCCGAATCAACCCTCTGTTTCTTCACAAAAACATTCACAAAAAACTGATTATCATCATCATCATGCGGCATTCAGATTATCATTATCAAAAACTGAAACCAAAATAACCAAATCAACCATCTGTTTTTTCACAAAAACATTCACAAATAACTGATTATCATCATCATCATGCGGCATTCAGATTATCATTATCAAAAACTGAAACCAAAATACCGAAATCAATCCTCTGTTTTTTCACAAAAACATCATAAATATCAAAAACATATATAGATAAAATGATGATCCAAACCTCTGTTTTGAAGATGAAGATGGATGAAGATGATGAAGACGGATGAAGATGGATGAAGATGATGATGGTCGGTGTAAAACAGAAAAAGTAAGGTTCACAAGATTTGAAGATGGATGAAGACGATGAAGATGGATGAAGAGGATGAAGATAAAGATGAAGATGGATGAAGATGATGATGATCGGTGTTGAGAGTTGAGAGAGAGATTTGGAGATTTTTTGAGAAGTGTGATGATGATGATGATCGATGGATTTGAGATATTTAATCAGGATTTTAATTAAAGAGTTATTTAACTTATCAATCTTTTAATATTTCATTTATAATCACTTTTTTTTAAATAAACCTTTTGTTATTTATTAAGAAATTTTATAAATGAGTCTCTTTTCTTTTTTTAATAAGGGAACTGAGTTATTTACAGTTGTAGTACATTAAATAGTTCATTTTTCAATTCAGTTGGTATATTAATAATGGCCTTTTAAACTCTAACCCATTATTAATGTTAATAGGATCAAACATATGGGCTTTATTGAATTGTTCAATAACATTAGGTTATTTAAATTAGGTCATCTTTTTATTATTAGACAACATAAAATTAGGTCATGCTTTCATTTTAGACAACATATTATCAATTAGTTAGGTTATTTCTATATCAAACCTTAGCTAATATTTTTTTCGTAACACAGTTATAAAATTTTTATGTTCTAACACATATTGGCTTTAACATTGTTTTATAAAGATATGTAACTAAATACAAACAATTTAAATGATGTATTATCATCTATTTCGATGGCTGTTAAAGCTACCCGTGTGGTCACACGGGTCCTACACCTAGTTGGGAGGGAATGACCTTTTTACCCTCATGTGCATTGCACATGACATTTTTGAACTGGTTTGGCCTAAAGGACAAAACGTGCAAGATTTTGAAAGCTAAAGGACACCGTCCGTAAACTTTTGACCAAAAGGAAAGCGCCTGAAATTTGATGCAAACATAAAGGACAAAACTTGTAGTTTACTCCATTATTTTATTACATATGGATATGGTTTTATCTTTCAAACCAAAAAAAGGTAGGCCTTAGCCCTTAGTATTTCAAACTGTATTTTTAAATGTTCAATCCTATTGCTCATTTCACACTCGCCTAATATATATCTCTATCCAACATGGATATCTTAGAAATGCAAGTGGTAGATATGATGTGTAGAAGTATACGCTACTTTTTCATATACATCAACATGGATTATTGTAATGTTTTATTTAACAGTAGTAGGAGAGATATATGTATGTATAAATACACACCAGCCCTTTGATTAAAAGGCATTCAAGCTACTGAAGAACATTGAACATAAACAGAAAGATGATCAAAGCGGTTAATCTTGGGGGGTGGCTAGTCACCGAAGGCTGGATGAAACCTTCTCTCATTGATTCCATCCCAAACCAAGATTTCTTGGTTTGTTATTGATTCCAGTTTATGTGTTTTGGTATTCTTTTTTTCATGTTCAATTGTTGTTACTTGTTAATAACCTTAATTATGAATTGATCATCACTAGGATGGAACTACACTTCAGTTTAGATCGAAAAAAACCGGGAAATTCCTAGCTGCGGAGAACGGTGGAGGTACAAACATTGTTGCAAACCGCGAATCTGCTTCCGGCTGGGAAACGTTTACGGTAATATCATTCAGTGGTTACCATTCTTTAGCGACTTCAAATGTAGTTCACTACTAGAAAAATGTCAATTTGTTACGAAAATTTCCAACGCAAAAAAATGCGTTACAAATTCGGACATATTTGCAACGCATTTTTGACAGAAAAAAAATGCGTCACAAGTGCGTTGCAAAACTTTAAAGCTCTAAACTGAAATTGCGTTGAAAATTCGACACAAATTTCCGACACCATATTTTTGTCGTAAATGCGTTAAAGATTGCGTAGTAAATGCATAGCAAATAGTTTTCAAAGGGGCTTTTTACAACATCAAGGTTTTGTTGCAAATGCGTAGCAAACCTGAATTTGCTACGCAATTGTAACGGAAAAGCTTGTTAGAAAATGCCAAATTTCTAGTAATGGTTGACTGAAGATGGTTTTTTGTTGGTTAAATAGTTGTGGAGGATTGATGAGAACAAATTTCACATAAGGGTGTTTAACAAGCAGTTTCTAGGACTTGACTCAGCAGGGATCAATTTGGTGGCAATATCAAATGATCATCAAACATCAGGTGTTTTTGATATTATTATGAAATCCGATGATCCGAACCGTGTTCGTGTCCGGATTAAAGCACCAAACGGATTGTACTTGCAGGTTCTCTTGAATGGTTGATTTTATACATAATGAAAGGTTTACTGACTTTAGTATTGATGTTGTTTATATGAACAATTGTAGGCAAAAACTGAAAATCTTGTGACTGCTGATTCAAACGGATATGGGCCATGGCGAGACGATGATCCTTCGGTTTTTGAGATGATAAGAGTCCAAAGATTAGAAGGAGAGTACCAAGTGACTAATGGTTACGGTCGTTTAAAAGCACCACAAATCATGAAAGTAAAGTTTTCTTTTAAATTATTGGTTGGTTACTTAAAATAAAGTGTCCCTAAATGTAAAATATTGATTTTCTTTTGCCGTTTTTTTCAAATATAATTCAGGATCACTGGGATACATTCATAGTAGAGAAAGATTTCGAATTCATAGCAACACATGGATTAAACGCGGTGAGAATTCCGGTAGGATGGTGGACCGCTAGTGATCCAGCACCTCCGGAGCCTTATGTAGCAGGATCTCTGCAATACCTTGATAAGGCCTTCTTGTGGGCAGGGTATGCACATGTTTTCTTTGTTTAAAGTATTATATGTTTCCTGATACCTAATCGCCTTTGGCGTATAGTAGTATTGAGGTGTGTAACTTAGTGTCTCGCCTTGAGATCGAGAGTTCAAGTCCCTTAATGAACAATGGGAGAAGTTTGGGAGCTCCTGCTAGAGAAGTGTGGTCAATAGCGTCCTATTAATAGCGGTGTTACAATAGTGACGATATGTCGCCGCTATTACCAATAGCGGCAACGCTCTGGGTTATTAGCACTTAGCAGCGACAGCTGTCGCCTCTATTGCCCCGTTTTCTTGTAGTGGAACTTTTTTTATGAAAAAGAAAATTCAAATTCTAGGTTTAATCTTAGCTAGAACTTGCAATAACAATTAATAGTGAAAAAACAGACATGTTTGTAAAAAAACACATGAACAATAAATTTTATGTAGGTGTACAAAAACATTTCTTAAGCCGTGAATTTTTTTATTAACATAAATGTAATTTCACACAAATAAAAATGATTTTTTAAGACTTCTAGTTATATTTAAATATAAGATCTGAAAAAAAAATTATAATACATATAAGGAGGACACAAAAATATAATTTTAAAAGTTTTAATAATTTCAACTTTAAAGCATATGATGAATTCTTTTAAAACATATTGTTGAGTTTTGAACCGACTTTCCCCTGTGACTTTTGATTCGCCGTAACTTTTTTATATGTTAATATATTTTAGAAAAAAAATTACACCATAAAAACGAACATTTTTTTATTTGATTTGATTATGGTATTACTGCAGTTTTTTTTTTTTAATTTAGAAAAAATAAACATTTTACGTGATGCGTGTGTCTGTATTCCCCACTGCATCACACGGATACCCTTCTAGCATACACACACATGCATCACATACTTGTTAGTGAAAACGATATAACTTTGTATTTATCCATTTCTGTGCATAGGAAATACAACTTGAAGGTAATACTAGATCTGCATGCCGCTCCTGGTTCTCAAAATGGTTACGAGCATAGCTCTTCTTGGGATGGTTCTATCCAATGGGGCCAAACAGAAGAAACTATACAAGAAACAGTTAATATCATTGAGTTCTTTGCTGCTAGGTACGCGAACAATGCTAGCTTATATGCAGTTGAGCTCATAAACGAACCTAATGCATCCGGGGTTTCACTAAGCGTCTTGACCAAGTATTATGAAGCGGGTTATAAAGCTATACGAAGTCATGCTCCCAATGTCTTTGTGATTCTATCAAACCGGATTAACGGTGATTCAAAAGAACTCCTTCCAGTTGCGAGTGGAAAGACGAATGTTGTTATTGATGTTCATTACTACAATCTATTTTCTAGCATTTTTGATAATATGACCGTCCAACAAAACATTGATTTCATCAAAACAGACCGTGCTAATGAGCTACAAGCCATCACAACATCAAATGGACCGCTGACTTTTGTAGGCGAATGGGTCGCCGAGTGGAATGTAAAAGCATCTACTACTACTAAAGAAGATTTCCAGAGGTTTTCAAAGGCTCAACTAGAAGTGTTTGGAGGTGCAAGCTTTGGGTGGGCTTATTGGTCACTAAAACATGTGTATGACCATTGGAGTATGGAATGGATGATAACAAATGGCTATATTAGCCTTTAGAGGTTCATAGAAATTTGCTGAAGAAGTTGCAACCGTTTGAATTAAAGTCTTTGGGGTTGAATATGGAATATCACTATAAGTTAAGATGCAAGAAAAAGGTTTATGTTAAGAGTTTACTTCTTTTATTTTGTAATGCTATATAAGCATATGTTGATCATAATAAAAGCAATCAATTCCAGTTATTGTTGTTTAATTAGTTAATTCAACAAAAATTATCATTGAATCCAAAATCTCCCTCTCTCATGGTATTTAAAGGCTTTGTATTTGCCAATGAACCACCACCCTATTGATAGTTGCACATAAGGATATTAGTAGTTAGTTATGTAAAAAGTTTAAGTGTTTTACTAAAACGTAAAACGTAAAAAAATTTCCACGCGAGTCGAAGCCAAGTATCTCAACTACAGCCTCAAAGAAGCAAAGAGATTAGATTTCTAAATACATTATCATATATCTTAAAGAACAAAGCCGGTGGCCTTTGCCACCGACCAAAACACCTGGTTAAGTCTTATTGGTCCATTATATCCCCAAATACGTCATCATTCTGCCGACGCCTCCACCACCGGAAAAACCAAACGTCTCGCCACCGGCGTGATGCAATCAATCACAAATCTACTAATCCTCTGCGCCAGACCAGTAGTTATCGCTTCTCGAAAGCTAAAAAGCAACTAACGTGATTCTCCGGTGATCCAACGACCAAAAAAGCTGATCGCCAACATTAGCAACAAGGCGATCACGATGCGCCACCGTAAACGAAGAACCGGCGTGTGGCGGCGAGGATCACGTGGAGGTCACGTGCGGGTGCACGAGCCATCGTTACGGCCAGGGGCGGACTTAGAAGGCTAGTAGGGGTAGCATGGGCTACCCCTCAACTCCGTCTCCGTAGTGTAAAAATACACCTTAACTCCGTTTTCATAGTGTAAAAATACCCTTCAACTTCGTCTCCGTTATACAAAGGATACCCCTGGTCTAAAAAATAAAAAAATGAGATACCCCTAAATTTTTGGGCTAGTTCCGCCACTGGTTACGGCGATGCTGTTGGGACCCTTAGGGTTTTTGTCGACGGTGATCTTGAAATCAGCTGTGAATGTACCCCTGGTTGTGATGAAGGCGAGTTGATGGTTTGTTGTGATTTTGTTGGTTTTTTAGTAGATACCCACTGTATTAGTGATATCCCACCAAATATAACTATGTACTAAAAGAAAACAAAAAGGATGAATGGTGGTATTGTGTTGATTTTTGAACACGTGGTTTTGATAAATGAAAATACCACAAATGAATTTTATTTTATTTTCTATGAATTTGACACAGATGTAATTTTTTTCTTTTTTGCAGGACTTTTTTTTTCTAACCATATAGCATTATATTAGATCAATATTGATTTACTCTCATGTTAAAACCTTACTTCAAGAAATCACAATTTACAAAATAAAAGATTTATTTTTTAAGAATTTATTCGTCTATCATTTAAGAAAAGGTTTTTACTTCTTAAATTATATTAACAATCACCCATCAATTTAATAACTACTTTTGATATAACTATTTTACATGAATAGTTATTACATTTTGAAAGAATAGTTAACAATCAAGTTCTGATAAACGATAATCATAACGTTATTTTCTGATCTTGAACATGCAACAAATTTAGTTTTTGTAAATTTACATGTTCATATATTCTAACAAAAGTCTACGGTTATCGGCCCATAGCACCATCTTCTGCACTGACGACACCACCCACCAAGCCGCCTTAACCGGAAGTCAAATTGTGTTTTTTTTTCCTTTTTTAAAAAGTTCTAACTAATCTCTTTTGTTTACATGTGTTTGTTTCTCCTTTATACCCGCTACGTTTTATATGTCTGATTCGGGTCACATAGAATACATTATAATTGTATTGTATAAATTCGATTTCGTGTAGTTAACGCAACACATAACGCTTGGATCCAATCGCAATGCTTATGTAAGTTACATTAAGCTCAATCGGATACGTCGAAACACGTGTTTTCATGTGGTTAACGCAACACATAACGCTTGGACTAATTCATTCGATATTTGCGATGTACCCGCGCCGCAACGCGCGCGGGCATTATTACTAGTTTCAACTTAAAAGTAAAACAAGAATAAAAAAGTTAGGAATAGTGCAAATACACAAGTGTAGGAAAAATATATAATAGAATGGTAATATTTTATTTAGTGGGGAAAATTTAACAAAAAGTGATCCAAGTTGGGATGCAAGTTGGGAGACTAGGGAGCATGGCGCCATGGTTGGACATTCGTGAGTTAATAATCAACACCCATGTGCCTGTTAGTGCCCTGCCGAAAACAACTTGCATGATAAGAGAACAATAATTATATTTTATTAATTTTTTAAAAACTTCTCACATCCGACTCTTCATTCGTATCTCTATCTCACTCAAAAACACTTGATCTTTTTCACGATTCTATACACGGACAAAAAAAAAATATACGGGTTGAATATGAGGCTCAAAGAGCATTCACATTCGATTCTTTATATTTATGTGCAGTGTCGTAGCTTAATGTAAAGTGGGGGTGGGGGTGGGGGTGGGGGGGGGGGGGGTGCAGCCGCCCTCGAATGTTTCGATTAGAAGTGTAAAATTTCCCATTTTTCGTCCGAAAATTTTAAAGTTATATAAGATTGCCCCCCCCCCCCCCCCCCCCAATTATTTTGCCTAAATATTTATACAATATATAAATTGGGTCTTATGACTTTCCGCCCCCACAAAACTTTTGGTCAAGCTCCGCCACTGTTTATGTGAGTAAGTTCTATATTATATGAACTGGTTGTGACTGAAGAGAGAGAAAATGTTATTAATAATCAGTAAATTTGGTATTCTCTATATTTATGTGAGTGCGTTCTCTATATTGTATGAAGTGGTTGCGACTAAAGAGAGAGAAAATGTTATTAATAATCAGTAAATTTGGTAAGAAACTGTTCACCCTCTATCATTGTTTAATATATTTTGAAAGTGGTTCTGAGTGGATGAGAGGAAAATGTAATGATAAAAGTAAAAAAAAAAAAAAGTATATTTAATTGAAAAGAAGAGAAAAAAAGGTGATGATTTTTAATGTAATTATAGAGATAGAGATGGAGAAATTGTTGTGACTTTTGAGAGCATTCATATCCAACCCCCTCCCCCCATTTTTACCCTAATTACATTAAAAATCACTATCTTTTCTCTCTCTTTTTCAATTAAATAATGTTTTTTAATACATTTATCATTATTAAGACCCATTTATGCTAGGTGCCCAGGTCTCCTAAAGGGTTTCGAATTCTCAGGGACGGTCCTATGTTAAAAAATAATGAAGGGCCTATTTGGACTAGCCGTACCGGCTATTGAACTCTTAATGACAACGCTAGGTAAAAAAAATGGGATACTCCTGAAGTTTTCTTTTAAATCCGTCACTGGCTTTGATGTCTAAATCATCAAGCAAACACTTATGGAGATGAAACCTTTTATAACTTAACCTGTATTGTGTATTTGTGTATTTTGTAAGGTTTTATCAAGTTTAGGGGGTTTACTTGACAAAAGCTTATTCATAAGGACTATTGGTGATATAGTGTGTAAATGAAGGAGATGATACAAAGCTTATAGAATATACTTTTTTCACCATTGTTACTCTCAAAATTGTCTAGAAGTCTCTAATGTCTTTAGGGTTTACGTCGGAAGAAAGAGAAAGTCCTTTCATATCTACTGCAAACAATCTACGCTAGATATCGAAGGATTCGAGTTTGTCGGAAACACGTCTAAAGATCGTAGAAGAATAAGTGAGACGATGCTGGTAAAATCGTCGCTAAAATAGACAATGAAGCCATCCCTTGGATGTCAATGGGCCCTCTTACGATTTTGGCTCTGAGTCAGTGCCTACCCGGCCATGCTCAGGGCCGACCATGTATGATGACACCTATGGATTCAAATTTTTGTGACACCACCTTATATGTTTATTGTTTTATTCACATACAATTTAATACGTTAAAAACCCTAAACAATATATAGTTCTACTTAAAAGTAATGATTTTGAACGTTCTATTACTTATATTTCATATCACATGGGACATATATTGCTACATGTAAGGTAAGATTATCAAAACTAAACAAAACACATTATTAGATCATCCACCAAATAATAAAACAAAATAAAAAGTATATTAAATCAGAAACAAAACAAAAAAGAATGTTAAATAAAACACATATTAAATAAGAAACAAAACAAAAAAGAATGTTAAATAAAACACAAAGAAAAGAAGTCAAGAACTAGACCTTTTGGGCTTTTGAATTTGGAGAAGGCTTTTGAGTTTGGAGAAACCGAGCCTATCTTCCCTCCTAGTACAAAAGTTAACCAAACGGGCCCAAAGAAAAATATAGCAAGAACTCACTCATTTGAATTGTACTTAAATTCCTAATCGATTGGCCCAATAACATATCCAAGGAAGCCCAATAAAAAAATATACCTATATATTTTGTTTCTCATAGGAGTGATGTATCTAGGGTCGTCCATGAGAATCCTCGAAAATTAGTAGCCGATGACGAGTAGAAAAAGTTGGCTCCTAAAATATAAACTCAATAACTTATATATGAAAAGTTAATTTTGACCACCAGGTCGGTATTTAGGAGGCATAATTTCCTAAACGAATATGACTTTGATGTGTGCATAATTATACATATAATTCATAACTCGTTTTTATTGTTTTCTCGTGAAGTTATGGTAAGATTAGCTCTAAATCTATTTACTTATGATTTTCAGAAACAATCAAACTAAGAGACAAAAGGAGCGTTTCTATGAAGAAAATCAAGAAATTATCACTAAGTAGCCTAAAGCACAAGCCATGCCTGCAAGGCACGCCCCGTGCCTCTCTCAAGTGAAGACAAAATTTTGGTGGATCCTAAGAAGTTGACCACGCCCCGTGCTATGGAGAGACACGGGTCATGCTTGCAGAATTGTAATGTCATAACAGCTTAACAAATTCTGACATGAGATTGCAGCAGTTGCACGTGTTGTGCTTCTAGAGCACGGGTCAAGTCCCATCCCCAGATCAACTTATAGTTTAATCTCTTCTCCAACCAATTCAGCGTCCTTTTTCTCATCTTCTCCCCCACTTTCATTATGAAAATTATGTTTATTTCCTACATTTTGGTTTGATTTAAGGATCCAAGTTGTAAGAATAGTATCTAAGCATTTCAATCTTGTATGTTTATCATTAATCAATCAAGTTTGATCATGTTTTATTTTTTAGCCATGACTAGCTAAGTTCTTGCAATCACTTGTGAAAGATGATTCCTGTGTTCGTTTCACAGAACAAAGTTGAATTTGGATAGAATTGAAATTGAAACTAAATGTTAGACAAAATAATAGAACTTGTTTTATATATTTACATTCTAGAGGGATTAGTTATGTAACTACTAACTCTATATATAGAGTCCTTTGTATTCAGTATCAAATTAATCAAAACAATTATATGCTACGGTTTTCACTAAATCCTTTGATGTGTTTGATTGTCAAAGAAATTGGAATTGGAAACTTCATTCCAACATATTTTATTAGTTAAAGAAAGAGTAGATTGCTATTTTAGTCCCTGAGGTTTGACCAAAAGTGTCGCTTTAGTTCAAATAGTTTTTTTCTTGCCATTTAGTGCAAATAGTTTTTTTTCTGCCATTTTAGTCTCTGACTTTTGTCATTTTTTGCCATTTGCATCCACCCCACTAACTCCATTAAAAAAATTTATTTAACTTAGGTGAATTTTGATCAAACCACATTTTTCGTTCTCTTTTTGCAGGTGCGATGGTATGGGGATGGTGGTGTGCCGGTTTATAGTGAAGATGATGGCAGTGGTTGTTGGTTTACGATGATGGCGGTGGTGTTGGTTGATGACGTGGGTGGTAGAAAAGTGGCATGTGATGGTGGAAATGATGGGTGGTGATGGTGGTGGGGTGGGTGGGTGGGTGGTGACGGTGCAGGCAGGTGGTGGCGATGATAGAAGGTTGTGATGAGGTGGGTGGTGGGAGATGGTGGTGGTGGTAGATGTAAATGGCAAAAAAATGACAAAAGTCGAGGACTAGAATGGCAGAAAAAACTATTTGGACTAAAATGGCAAAAAAAAAAAAACTATTTAGACTAAAGTGAAAATTTTGGACAAACTCAGTGACTAAAATGGCAATTTACTCTTAAAGAAAATTCAAATCCTTCCAAGAAAGAGTTTGAGTAAATTCATTAGATCTTTGATTGATTCACGTTGTTACTTTGACCACCACCCATCACGCCCAACCTCCTGGTCATGTCGCAACCATCACACCCGCCATAACCATCGACCGACCTGCACCATCTTGACTCGACCCAGCCCAACTCCGACCCGCACTGTCTTGACCCGACCCGACCCAACCTCAACCAGCATCATCTTGACTCAGCCCACATCGCATCAACCCGACACTGACCCGAAAGTCTCGACCTGACCTATCCCAACATCGAATCGCAACGTCTTGATCCGACCTGACCCTGTCCACGTCAACTCACATCGTTTTGACCTGACCTGACCTGACCTGACACGACGCGACCCACACCTTTTCCACTCCGACGACCCGTGTTGTTTCAACCCGAACCGACCATCCTACCACCCGCATCGTTTCAACTCAAATTGGCCACTCTTGCGGTGAAGGTTAGACGTAAAACTTAAATTATAAAACTATGCATGTATCTCAACCCAAAAGGAAAAAAAAAGCTCATGGAATGTTATCAACACAAAGATGCATTATCATACTTGATTCAAGTCACAACATATAATTACATAAAGATACAGTTTCTTGATCAAATCAGTATAATTATACATAGGGTGTTTGTGATGAACGAATTCTCTCTTAATTGTAGAGAGATTACTATTGGTATTATATAACAAATTTACATCAGTAATACAAGGAAATAAATCAACACATTGAATACAATAAATACATGAGATATTATAGGAGATAATTAAGATTGTCAGTTGAGATATTATCTTGAGATATTATCTTTTATCCCCCAGCAAGCGAAACAGCGGTGATTGAACTCGTAGTAAGTCACGAAAGAACTCAAACTGTGGTCGTGGTAGACTCTTTGTGAAAATATCAGCAAGTTGAAGCTTGGTAGGAACAAATTTGGTATGCAATTTACCAGACATAACTAGTTCCCGAACAAAATGATAATCCAAGTCAATGTGTTTAGCACGCTTATGAGAGACCGGATTCTAACTCATGAACAAAGCACTTTTGTTATCACATAACAACGTAGGTCTTGTTGATGGTAGAGCATGAAGTTCCTTTAGCAAGTGAGTGATCCAAACTATTTATGCTGCTGCATTAGCCATTGCCCGATATTCCGACTCACAACTAGAACGTGAAACTGTCGGCTGCTTCTTTGCACTCCATGGTAGAGCATGAAGTTCCTTTAGCAAGTGAGTGATCCAAACTATTTATGCTGCTGCATTAGCCATTGCCCGATATTCCGACTCACAACTAGAACGTGAAACTGTCGGTTGCTTCTTTGCACTCCATGAAACCAGATTTCCTCCTAAAAATATTGAGTAACCATAAGTAGATCTCCTTGTTTCGATACACATGGCCCAATCCGCATCCGAGTATCCTAAGATAGAAGACGAGGTGGGACGAGTGAAGACAAGGCCATGAGAGATGGTACCCTTGACATATCTTAGAATACGTTTAACTAACTGAAAATGTTTTTCAATTGGCGCATGAAGATGTTGGCATGCTTGGTTAACCGCATAAGATAGGTCAGGTCGAGTAATGGTTAGGTACTGAAGACCTCCAACAAGGGAGCGATAGGTGGTGCGATCCGAGAAGGGGGTACCATCCATAGTGAAAGTATCGGATATAGATAGAGGAGTCGGAACAGGTTTGGCTTCAGTGAGGCCCGCTCGAATGAGAATGTCATTGGCATATTTAGTTTGGGTAAGGAATAGCCCGTCGGCCGTGTGCACAACTTCGAGACCAAGAAAGTAATTCAAGAGACCGAGGTCCTTGATTGCAAACTCCTTGTGTAGACGATCTGTAAAGTTACCAAGTAACTTGGAATTATTCCCGGTAAGGATGAGATCATCGACATAAACGAGTAAATACATAGTGAGGTCGCCTTGATGAAAGACGAATAAGGAAGGATCTGCATGACTGCATGTGAAGCCGTAGGAAATGAGAAAGGTGCTAAGTCGCTGAAACCAAGCACGAGGGGCTTGTTTGAGCCCATAAAGAGCCTTGTTGAGTTTGCAAACATGATTTGGGAAGCGTTGATCCACAAAACCGGGTGGTTGCTCCATGAAGACCGTTTCGGATAAAAAGCCATATAGAAAAGCATTGTTTACGTCCAATTAATGGAGAGACCATCGATTGATTATGGCTAGAGATAGAACAATGCGAATAGTGGAAGCTTTAACCACGGGACTAAAGGTGTGTTGGAAATTGAGACCCGGTATTTGAATACATCCTTGGGTGACAAGACGAGCTTTGTGACGATCTAATGTTCCATCCGCATGATACTTAATACGAAAAACCCATTTAGAACCAAAGATATTGTCGGAGGATGGACGAGGTACAATTATCCATGTATTGTTTCGTTGTAGAGCATTAAGTTCGTCACGCATAGCTTGCATCCAATGAGGATGTTTAGACGCACTTCTAAAACCTTTAGGATCAATGTTGCTTAGAGAGCAGCATGAAGACATGAATGCATAACATTAGAAAGGTATGTGTAACACTCTATTTTTAGAAATATCGATTCTTATCGACAAGATAAGACTATTCATTATAAATGCCAAGCCAAAACATTTACATAACCTTAGTTTAGAAATTACTAGATTAACTGATGTAGATCCCCTAAACCGTGCGGATCATAACAGAATCGTCGATCTAACCTAGAGTGCGGAATCCTCTAGATCAGATTTCACAGAAAACGAGTAGAAACAGAATCAAGAACACGATGCACTTTCAATCCGGTCTTCTATTGATTATCCAACACAAAGTTTACAATCAATTCAAGACCCACAAGAAATCTCTCAGCCACTCTCTGTAGATTTCTCTCAATGTCTCCAAATGTCTACAAAATGTCTAACCAAAACCCTAATGCCAAGCCTTGTTTATATAGGACATGCTTTGCACATGGGCTTTGGTCTGGGCCAGCCATTCTCCAAGCCTATAACACTAATTAACTCCCTAACAATAATGCTAAGCCCAATACAAAATATCCAGAGACTAAATGAACAAACTATTAAGCTGTTGTCACAAAACATGCACCAACAAACTCCCCCTTAACAATAGCTTCATAGTGTAACTTTGTCTTCAAACATCTTGCGGTCTTTTGGTCTTTGGAATCCTCTAGATCAGATTTCACAGAAAACGAGTAGAAACAGAATCAAGAACACGATGCACTTTCAATCAGGTCTTCTATTGATTATCCAACACAAAGTTTACAATCAATTCAAGACCCACAAGAAATCTCTCAGCCACTCTCTGTAGATTTCTCTCAATGTCTCAAAATGTCTACAAAATGTCTAACCTAAACCCTAATGCCAAGCCTTGTTTATATAGGACAAGCTTTGCACATGGGCTTTGGTCTGGGCCAGGCCATTCTCCAAGCCCATAACACTAATTAACTCCCTAACCAATAATGCTAAGCCCAATACAAAATATCCAAAGACTAAATAAACAAACTATTAAGCTGTTGTCACAAAACATACACCAACAAACTCCCCCTTGACAATAGCTTCATAGTGTAACTTTGTCTTCAAACATCTTGCGGTCTTTTGGTCTTTGGATAGCGTCAGCTACACAGTTTCTGACATCAACAAACTCCCCCTTAGCTGATGCTTCCAATCTCCAAAACTTTCATTCGTTGTAGATCAGTGAACTAGCAATCTTTGGTTAAGCAAGTATCTCCAAATTTTCCAAATCTCTCTCTGCAATGTAGTAGAAGGATCCTACCATGCATCTTCACACATCTTCACTTCACTCTCAATCTGCACTTTACTTGTATTCTGCACTTCATTTTGATAACTGCATCAATCTGTTTAGCAACACAAGCAAGTATTTCGAAAAACCATTAGTCTTTTTCACATTTAAAGATAAACCAATATTTTATCTTAATTTGCAAAAACAACTACCTGTCAGTTCAAAATGGAAGTCTTTTAAAAAGAAAATATTTTTGGAATTTTTGATATTTCTCAAAACAAGAAAACAAACTAAACTAACAAAACTAAACCCAAAAATATTTACAATATTTCTTTTTGTGAGAATCATGTGCAAGAAGATCATATCAACAAAATCAAACTGTTTTCACACTATTAGATAATTATTTATATAATTTTTCGTGAAAAGCAGTCCAAGACGATTACCAGTATGTTTGTCCACTTAAACAAAATGCATGAACATTTCAAGTACCATTACCGTATGATACGTTAAGGTAATATTAATTTTGATATACTAGTGTGTCCCACTTCAGGATATACCCCCGCGATCAAGGTATGCACAAAGATTCACCGTAGTAGGTGAGTATACTGAATTCATCCGTTTTGTTTTTCAACGTCTAGATAATTGGTGAACAGGTCAGTACTTCCGTACAGCAAAGAGACCAAAATATCTAACGAGGGCTAAGACAAATACCATTTTTGGTATGATTGCATTTTGCAATTTTTGAATGACTCTCTATGAGAGCTTCTTCATTTTCAGGGTTCTGGCATTTTTAGCTCTTTTAAGATATCCTGGTTGTGTCTAGGTCAGCATGTATCTGGATGCAGCAGAAGGACAACCCGGATATCCCCAGATGAAATAACAGTATAAAGACCCAAAACTTCAGATTGTGGCAATCTATCAACGCAAGAATTAAGGTCATTAAACCATACACCACTGATGTGTTCCCCACTCATACCCAGTGCATTTATGTTTATATCACTTTGGTAAGTTGATTATTTCATGCTTTTTGCCTACTGGTACATCATATGATGAAGCTGCTATCACACTTAAGCATTTTAATTCAGTTTGAGTGTGACAGTCTAACTTGCTGATGTACTATCATTTCTTCTTTTTCACACAGTGATAACTCATTTTAGATTTTCTATTTTTTTTTTAAGTTTTTTCATTTTTCAATGTTTTTGTATTTATAAAATTTTATAACTTACTCCCCCTAAACACACGCACTATCTAAACTCTTTTTGGCTTAGAGGAATTTCTCCCCCTAAATTTTTGTTTTCATGGAGTAAGTTTCAAAAACACAAATTTAAACACAAACAGACTCCCACTCTAAATCTGGCAAAAGTTTTTCACGTTTGAAGTATAGAATAATCATAACAATCACAGAAGTAGATAGTTCGTTACCCATGTTAACCTACTATTCACCTCAGATGCTTTACAGGAATAACCACTGTTGAACACATCAACAGTCCTTCTTGGTCATCCTGCATTCACTCAACAACTCAGTTAGACTTTAGAACCCAAGCCCTGATAGTCTTGGGTTTTCCTGATTCATCCATTACAGGAACATCCATCCAATATCCATCACTCCTCACTGGAGTCTTGGATTGCTTACCCGTTGTTGAACAAGATTGATAATTTCCACTAGGCCTTTGATTGCGAGAGTTCCAATAAACTCTCGGAGTTTCTGACCTTTGAAAATTATTATCTTGATACCTACTTCTACCATTATCATACCATGAATTCTGAAAAAAAAAATTGGATGTTGTTGAACATTTGAGTTACTAAAACTCCTATGTTCGTTTCTCCTTTGAAAATTTCGATTACCAGAAGTCTGGTATCGATTTTGATATCCAAAATTTCTACTTTGACTTTGAAACCGATTTGATTTACCATTATAATGACTAAATTGTGGAGAAATACTTCCTGGTCTATCAAATCTTTTCGAAGTTGAGGGTTTTGATTGAGATTCAGGTTTCTTTGTCTGACAACTTGATTTTACATTATTGCTTGACCCAACCTGATTCCCGTCTTTAACCTCATCAACTTTTTGTTTACCTTTCTTCAAAGGACAACAACTCGCCACGTGCCCTTTGTTGTGACATCTAAAACAGGATCTTTTCTTATAAGTTTTCTTTTTGTTTGATCCCTTTTTAAATGTGTTGGCCTTTTTGTCTTCAGTATCCTCATCCACTTTATGAGGTATACTGTTAGACCCAACAGATTCTTTCAAAGAAACTGGACTGTTTGGCAAGTCTACAACTATCGGATCCACTACTACTTGTGCATTGGTTACAAAATCAGTTAGCTCATCTTCAGTTGGTAAAAATGAGTAGTCTTGATTTCCAGAAGATGAAGCTTTAGTAAACCCCACCCCTGTTTTATCATTACTCCTTTTTAAACCATTTTGAATTTGAGTCCTGACTAACGAAGAATTTCCAAAATTGTTTAACTTCCCCTGAAGTTCTACAATTTTGGCTTGTGCATCAGCCAATTCTGTGCACTTTTCTGAAAGCTCGTTAGTCTTTTCTTTCAGAGTTTCACGAGCCAAACCAATGATCTGTAATTGTTCATTGACTTTGCTTGTTAAACTGCTAATTTCTTGTTCATTTGATTTGAGTTTATCTAAACAATTTGACTCTCTTTTAATCAAAAGAACATTTAACTCTTTTCGGTTTTCCAAATCAGCTAACAGAATTTTGTTTTGCTCCAATAGTTTGTTAACTTTACCCTGTAGTTCAGTGCAATTAAGACATGTATGACTTACAGATTCTGATGATACCTTCGCCTCTGATGTAAGTTGATTCACATCCTTCAAGCCCTTTGAAACTTCTGCATCCTTCTTCTCAGCAATTTCCTTATCAGCTTTCTTCTTCTCCTCTACCTCAGCAGCTACTTCTCCTGTCTTCACAGCTACAAGCTCAGCTACACATGCTTGATCACATGCATTCAATCTTGAAGGAATCTGATAACGTTTTTCCAAAGCTTTCCACAGCTCTTGAGAAATCCCATACCTATTAAATAACTATTTTATTCCAATCAGCAAGGACATCTTTATCGCTGCTAAAGCTCGCTTTTCAGCATCAAACACAAGTTTCTCAGATTCATCCATCTTGTCATAAGAAATAACTTTAACCCTTCCTTCAACATGATGTGTAGGAGCAACATATCCATCTATCATACAGTACCACATTCTGGTATCTTCACTCTTAACAACCGATTCAAACTCCTCCTTCCAGACAGCATATTCTTTGGCGTTTGTAAGCTTTGGCCAGTTTTTAACAACCTCACTTCCATTATTCATCTTAGCCATCACGCAACGTAAAAGTTTAAATGGATTTTGGTAACCTGTGTCAAAATGTAACGACTCTCATCAAAAGTCGTAATTATTAAAGTAATTTGACCAATAGGAAACCTTAATTGAGACACCCAAGTGATTCTGTACAAACCCTAAAAGTTTCATAATTTTCAGAATCAGGATTAGGGCCCCTAAAACTCAGGGGGGGTATTTCCTAGTTAACGATTATCTATTTAAACGTGCTCTCCAAGTTGAATTTTCCGAAAGTGTCGACTCACCAGAGCTAGTCCCACACGTGGCAACAAAATAAGCAAGAAGTCTACCTTACGGACCGTAAGGTCATTAAGCTTACGGTCCGTAAGCTAGAGAAATTTGGTGTATAAATTCAGAACGTTGGCACTTGATTTCTGGACAGCAAACGTCGAAAGAATTCTCAATTCTACATCGAGTTTTCTTCTGTATATTACTATTAACACCCACAATCACTAAATTGAAGCTGCAATCGGGGTATTAGTACAATCGCTGCTACGATTCATTATCCGATCGATCAATATATTCAATGAATGTTTAAGTGCCGCCCACATTAGGGTTATACTTTATCGTTCGTCATTAATTTGACGGATTGTCGTTAATTCGATAGGTAAAGTATTATACTTTATCGTTCGTTGTTAATTCAACGGATCATCGTTAATTCGATGGGTAAAGTATTATACCTTGTCGTTCATTGTTAATTCAATGGATCATCGTTAATTCGATGGACAAAGTATTGCATTTTGACATTAATTGTGAGAATTTGATCTCGTAAGTTATCGTAAATGTTGGATTGATTACTAATTCCAAATTATGTGCTTATTATTGAAATCAGGAGAAAAGGCTAAATCAGTAGGCTAAACTCTGCTCAAATTAAATCTGCAATGTGAGTCATTCTTCTTTTCTCACAGTTTGTGAGTTATTATCTTTTTATCAAATTGCTTGATATAACTATTCTCACCGTTTGTGAGTTATTTTTATTAAATATTTTACAATACTCCAAATTATTTCAAGATTATAATTACAGGGACTAAGTCGTGGATATCTTGAATTACTGGTTAGTGGGGTATTGTGCACAATTACTAATTTTCTCCCAGTATTGGTTCATTGACCTACTCGGGATAATCACTGTTGGGTTCATTGACCTACAGGGATAATCGTCACTATTTAGGTTCATTGATCTAAATAGTGGTATGACCATCGTCACCATTGTGACATGTCACCATTGTGACAGAATGCCAGATAAAAATAAGATAGAAGCCATTGTAATCGCTCTTATGCTGTAATTAATAACTATGCATCATTATGCAAAATAGAATGATTCACTCAGTATTTCCCGCTGACAAAACCTTTTTCAAACATGTTTCAGGTGATCTGTTGTAAATCAGGAAAAGTGATGTGGAGCATTTCAAGCTTAAGATAGTGGCTCAATATAAAATAAATAAATGATTTTGTAATATCACACTTTTATAGTAAAAATATAATATTGTAAATTATCGGGGTTTTATCCCGAATTGTGAAATAAAATAATCGGGGAAAAATTTTAGCTTTAAGCGATCCTGTTTCCGCTGTTAAACTCAATTAAATCAATACCGCAGTATTTTCTGCCGCGGCTCCTGAAACGGGTCAAACCGGGTCGTGGGCCGTGACAGAAAAAGGTGGTATCAGAGCCACTGGGTTAAGCTAATTAAGTATTTAAGAAATACTTAATTTTTCCTGATTACTATTATATGATTATGTGTTTTAGTAACTGGCTATTTGTTCATTTTAATATGGGCATATTTTATATATATTGTAATATTTGTTGCTCTATCATCGTTAATCGAAAAACATTATATAAAATTATTTGATTAATATATGGAATTACCTAATATAGTATTACTATATTACAATAAAGAAATTATATTTGAAGTATATTTTTTATTTAAAATTTTTGTTTAGTTAATTATTATTAATAATTTTATTATTAATAATAATATATTAATAATAGTGGTATTAAGATTATTTTTAAAATACTAAAGTTATTATCAAAGGCAGATATTGGATAACCTAGCCTTAATTAGGCATGGACTGATCACCTATGCTTAAACAAGGCAGCACTAACCAATATTCACCATGATAATGACTAAATAATATATATAAATTAAGTCATCATACTTATTTAGTATATAAATTTTTATATGTTAACTACTGTAATAGTAAATATAAATCTTTAAATATTCTGATTTAAAGTTTAATATTTTTATTATCTGCAGTCAAGAAAATTTATAGTATGTTTAAATTTTTAAGTTGTTTTGGTAATATGAAATACTATTTAAAAAGTTGTTATCTAAAATTTTAGTATGATTTAATAATTATGTGTATTTTATTAAATAGCATGAGTGATCTGTCGGAAGCCCTTCAGAATTTAAATCTCTATCCAGTAAGAATAGAAGTTTCCAGAGATTTTAATAGGTATATTCCAGACATAGAAGGACCTATAGAATTCAATGCTTTACCTCTCGAGAAACCTAAGCCTAAGAAAATGGAAATTGGAGAAAGTTCTAGGCAAATGGAGGAATTACCATCTCAAGAAGAACTAGATTTTATAATGGCAACTGATGATACTATTGAGCCTGTTAATGAAAATAATTTTATAAACTTAGAACCATCTATTCCAAATTTTTCTAATCACTGGAATATAGACGAGTGGTTAGATAATGAAATACTATTACAAAACCATCCCTATAGGATTTTTCCTAAGTACAAACCAGAACCTTTACTAAATTTACCAATAAATAACGAGAATAGGACTGAACTTCATCATTTTGACAACATGGATGCTGGGAATAGGATCCAAGAGACTTTGGGACAAATCTCCTGGAAATACGATGAGAAGAAACGCCGCTACTAGAACAACATCTGACAAAGGATAGGGGATTATGAAACGGTGGTTGTGTAAAAGTAATAGTAAAATCAGTATGTGTAAAATAAATAATAAAACGGGTGTATATAGAAACATGATATAAGGAAATATTAGAAAAGTTACAATTTTGTTTGTATATTCGTTTATGTGATTATGTGCAACTAAATTGTGACAATGGATTATTTCCTTTATACTAATTATGTATCTATAAAATAGATATCAGATGGAAAACGCTAATAATGAACCAGTTAATGAGGGTAATCAATCTGAGCAACAATCAGGGAATCAATATGTGACTAGGCAAGATATAGAAAATATTATTGCTCAAGAGATAGCCAACACTATTCCAGGAATAGTTGCTCAGGGGATAGCCAATGCTATTCCAGCAATCATTGCTGCTGTTAAAAATCCAATCGAACCGCAACAAGTTGTTCCTAGTAAACGCATTTCTGAAGATAATTTCAGTAATAGCGTAAATGGAGGTAATAATCATGTTAATCATGATAATGAACCACGGCAAGCTTCGCTCCCTAAGAAAAGGAAAGTTGCAACGCCTGGTTGCACTTACAAAGAATTTCTTGCTTGTAAACCCACTGAGTTTGCAGGCAATGAAGGAGCGACTGCAGCACTGCGTTGGTTAGAGAAAACCGAGGCAGTAATTGCCATAAGTAAATGTGCTCAGGATGATCAGGTCATGTACACATCAAATCTTTTCAAAGAAGTGGCGCTCGAATGGTGGAATACAATGTTACAGGCAAAAGGAAGAAGGATGGCGTATGCTATGAACTGGGAAGAATTTAAGAGCTTTGTAGAAAGAAAATTCTGTCCTGAGTACGAAAAGGAACAAATGACAAATAAGTTTCTAACCCACCGGATGGTAGATGTAGATTGTCGAGGGTATACTACGACATTCTTCGAATATGCTAGAGTAGTACCAACCCTGGCTTCGCCAGAACCGGTACTTATTTCTCGTTATATTTGGGGATTAATTTCCGAGATCCGTAATATTGTCAAAGCTGCGAAACCTCGCACGATTGATGATGCAGTAGAATTAGCCAATACTATGACTGATGAGCTAATACGGACAAGAGAAGAAAATAGAAGGAAGGAAGTAGCCCAAAAGATTACCCAAGAATTCAGTCCGGGTAACCATAACCATTTCAAGAAAGGAGGGAAAGGGCAATATTCTATTAGTCCATTTTGCAATTTTTGCAAAAGGAAGCATTTTGGAAGATGCAAAGGATATTGCAATTTTTGCAAGATCTCAGGGCATCAAGAAGAAGATTGTAGGAGGAAGAAATTTTCAGTTTGCTACAACTGTAGAGAAACTGGACATCTTAGGCCAGATTGTCCAAAACTGAATAAACCATTTGACAATCAAGTCAAACCAGCAGAAGGAGCAAAAAGGAATACGAGAACCTTTCAGCTGACTACTCACGAAGCCGAGATGATTCCAGATGTGATAGCCGGTATGTTCTTAGCTTACAACGTTTACATAAAAGTATTATTTGACTCTGGTGCAAACCAAAGTTTTATAAATACTTTACTCTGCCAAACTCTTAACCTACCATTAACCAGCATTAGATAAATTTCTATATATTAGAAACGGCAGATGAGAATTCATTTAAAATAGATAAGGTTATGCAGAACCTAGAAATAAGTTATAAGTTTTCTGCAATTCTATTGTCTATGAAATTAGTTGAGTTCAATGATGTGATCATTATCTGTGATCAGAATTTCTTAGAAATTCAATCAACCATCGGAGAAGAAATTATGATTACAGGAGATAAACCATGTAAGCCTATGAAGTTCATATCAGTAATGGAAATTGCTAAATATGAACGAAAGCAAGAAATAGTATATATGATTTCAGTAATCATTAATACTAAAGATACAAGATTTAAGGAAATTTCTGTAGTTTTAGAATACCCAGATATATTCCCAGAAGATTTACCTGGATTACCACCAGATATAAAGATAGAATTTAAAATTCATTAAAATTCCAGGAATTTTACCAATAAGTCAAGGAACCTTATCGGTTAGCACAATATTTGTTGTTAAGAAAAAGAAAGACATTCGATGAGAATAAATATTGATTATAGGAAATTGAATAAGGTTATAACTAAGAATCGATACTCATAACTTAGAAATTAGGAGCCATAAATTTTTGCCTTAAGATTTGAAGATATTATTTGTATGGAAGTAAGGATACTATCTATACAAATTATAAGAAGTTAAGATATATATTTATGGACGAAAAGAATTTGAGGCAAAAGAGATGAATGAAAATCCTAAGTGACTACGACTGTGATATTCGGTATCACGAAAGGAAAAGCTGAAAACGGCAAGAGATAGTCATAAGAATTATACAAATAATAGATAAAAGCCGTTGGAGTTCGAGTTGGAGACAAAATACTATTAAAAGTATCTCCTTGGAAAGGAATTGTTAGATTTGGTAAGAAAGGAAAGTTAAGTCCAAAGTATGTAGGATCATTTCCAGTAATTCAACATATTGGACTAATTACTTACAACTACCAGGAAGGTTAGTTGAAATACATGATATATTTTATATATCTAATCTCAAGAAATGTCTATCAGACGAATCTTTGGTAGTACCTTTCCAAGATATAAAGGTAAACAAATAGTGTTAAGTAAAGTAGGATTCAAAGACAGGATCCTAATATACTTAGAAATTGGAATCCAAAAAGGAAGAGAAAGTATTCTCAATTATTCCAGTAAATCTCGAGGACGAGATTTTTATTAAGTTGGGGAGAATGTAACGACTCTCATCAAAAGTCGTAATTATTAAAGTAATTTGACCAATAGGAAACCTTAATTGAGACACCCAAGTGATTCTGTACAAACCCTAAAAGTTTCATAATTTTCAGAATCAGGATTAGGGCCCCTAAAACTCAGGGGGGGTATTTCCTAGTTAACGATTATCTATTTAAACGTGCTCTCCAAGTTGAATTTTCCGAAAGTGTCGACTCACCAGAGCTAGTCCCACACGTGGCAACAAAATAAGCAAGAAGTCTACCTTACGGACCGTAAGGTCATTAAGCTTACGGTCCGTAAGCTAGAGAAATTTGGTGTATAAATTCAGAACGTTGGCACTTGATTTCTGGACAGCAAACGTCGAAAGAATTCTCAATTCTACATCGAGTTTTCTTCTGTATACTACTATTAACACCCACAATCACTAAATTGAAGCTGCAATCGGGGTATTAGTACAATCGCTGCTACGATTCATTATCCGATCGATCAATATATTCAATGAATGTTTAAGTGCCGCCCACATTAGGGTTATACTTTATCGTTCGTCATTAATTTGACGGATTGTCGTTAATTCGATAGGTAAAGTATTATACTTTATCGTTCGTTGTTAATTCAACGGATCATCGTTAATTCGATGGGTAAAGTATTATACCTTGTCATTCATTGTTAATTCAATGGATCATCGTTAATTCGATGGACAAAGTATTGCATTTTGACATTAATTGTGAGAATTTGATCTCGTAAGTTATCGTAAATGCTGGATTGATTACTAATTCCAAATTATGTGCTTATTATTGAAATCAGGAGAAAAGGCTAAATCAGTAGGCTAAACTCTGCTCAAATTAAATCTGCAATGTGAGTCATTCTTCTTTTCTCACAGTTTGTGAGTTATTATCTTTTTATCAAATTGCTTGATATAACTATTCTCACCGTTTGTGAGTTATTTTTATTAAATATTTTACAATACTCCAAATTATTTCAAGATTATAATTACAGGGACTAAGTCGTGGATATCTTGAATTACTGGTTAGTGGGGTATTGTGCACAATTACTAATTTTCTCCCAGTATTGGTTCATTGACCTACTCGGGATAATCACTGTTGGGTTCATTGACCTACAGGGATAATCGTCACTATTTAGGTTCATTGATCTAAATAGTGGTATGACCATCGTCACCATTGTGACATGTCACCATTGTGACAGAATGCCAGATAAAAATAAGATAGAAGCCATTGTAATCGCTCTTATGCTGTAATTAATAACTATGCATCATTATGCAAAATAGAATGATTCACTCAGTATTTCCCGCTGACAAAACCTTTTTCAAACATGTTTCAGGTGATCTGTTGTAAATCAGGAAAAGTGATGTGGAGCATTTCAAGCTTAAGATAGTGGCTTAATATAAAATAAATAAATGATTTTGTAATATCACACTTTTATAGTAAAAATATAATATTGTAAATTATCGGGGTTTTATCCCGAATTGTGAAATAAAATAATCGGGGAAAAATTTTAGCTTTAAGCGATCCTGTTTCCGCTGTTAAACTCAATTAAATCAATACCGCAGTATTTTCTGCCGCGGCTCCTGAAACGGGTCAAACCGGGTCGTGGGCCGTGACACAAAATCCAAATCTAACTTCTCTACTGGCCCTTTCGGAGATTTATCTCAAAATCCGGTTCGCTAAAACGATAAAAAATGTCCGAAAAATGTAATCACCAAATTTTACGGGCAAACTCGTCTCGTTACTGCGAAATGTAATCACACGAGTTTAACAGTCCGAGATGGTTTTATCCGAAATGGTCCGAAATGGTCTTAGATCCGAAATGGTTATCCGGAATGATCTCTAATCCGAAATGATAATCCGAAATGGTCAGCAGTGATCCGTAATGAGCACCTCTGATCCCTAATACAACCTTCTGATCCGAAATGAGACCTAATGATCCGAAATGAACACCCCTTAAACCTAAAATGATCCGAAATGCAACTTAATATGGTCTGAAAAGCAACTTTCCTATCCGAAATCCTTGATTTCTATCCGAAATGGTCAGAAATTGATGCTGTTTTGACCGAAATCCAAGCTGTTAATCCGAAATGACTGATTTTTGGTTTGAAATCCAAGTCTTTTGATCAGTAATGATCCGAAATGCTTGAATTTTATCCGAAATCCTTGTTTTCTGGTCCGAAATGATTCGAAAATCAAGTTTTCTTTCCGAAATCAGCAGCAGAACTCAAGAACAGCCTCAAAAACGCGTCCAAAAGATTCTGAACCTAAAGCTCTGATACCAATTGTAGATCCCATAATCCGGTCTTCAATTGATTATCCAACACAAAGTTTACAATCAATTCAAGACCCACAAGAAATCTCTCAGCCACTCACTGTAGATTTCTCTCAATGTCTCCAAATGTTTACAAAATGTCTAACCTAAACCCTAATGCCAAGCTTTGTTTATATAGGACAAGCTTTGCACATGGGCTTTGGTCTGGGCCAGGCCATTCTCCAAGCCCATAACACTAATTAACTCCCTAACCAATAATGCTAAGCCCAATACAAAATATCCAAAGACTAAATAAACAAACTATTAAGCTGTTGTCACAAAACATGCACCAACAACTAACGTTCAAAAACAAAATTAGAATACACAAGTATTTCTTTAATTACATAAGTTTTACTAATGACATGTATTAACAAAAGTAGCGGAATGTGATCTTGAATGTGTTCGGTTCGGAAGCTTAGACTTGATCATCATCCACGTGCTTGAATTACCTAAAAGCTGAAAATTTTAACAAGCATTAGTATTATGATCCTTAAAAACTGGTATGCACGAAACTACGCTCGAAAACGGATCCGAGTAACTAAAATATGCCCAACTTATCAAAAGTGAGCGGGCACTACCGTAGCTTACGGTAGCCACCGTAAGCTACGGTAGCCACTGGGCAACATTAGGCTGCCGTAAGGCAGTAGAGAACCGGCGTAACACTTTTGCTCGCTACCGTAAGTTACGGTAGCTACCGTAACTTACGGTAGCTTTCTCGCGCTCCGCATAAGCCCAGGCCGAGCTTACGCGGCCCGCCTGAGACTCATCTGCAGCAAATACTTGCTGTTTTGGCTGTTTTGACCCGTTTGTTCTCGTTTCGCACTTTCAAAACATCAGGGCATGATACGGAACGTCCTAAAATTTCTAGCGAAACTTACGACTTCCTATTTCAATCCATTAACCTGTCCATAGCACGACATGTAGCAATTATGCGTCATAGGACACAAGACCGTTTTATATATATTTATTCTACATACTAACCATTTTACCTTTCAATTCATCTTACCCGAGACCATACGGATGGGATATTATTTAGTACTATGATAACCCATTTCCGGGTTCCTTTCCTTTATTACTTCACGTTCCCCATTACCGGGTTTACGCTTTTAATTATTTGACCCGTTATTGATCTAAGTGCATAGACTTAAACCACTCTAAGAAATGTGACTTGGGATGCATCCATCCCCTTTTTCCCACTTCCGGGTTTATTATTTTCAACACTCACGCTCCCATTACCGGTTGCGTGTTTAATAATTCACTACCCGTCACCTGGGCTTAAAGTCTACGGATAAGGTACTTCCGTTACCCGGTTTGTACCTACCCTTTCTAACCCATTTGGTTTGCCATTATGAATTTCATCATTCAAGCAAACTAACCATTCAAATCTCATATTCTAATGTACCAACTATTTACATTAACAAAAGCTAAATAACAATATTAACGAAGCATTTAGTCACGTACCTTATTGCTTTTCTTTCAACCTTGCATTTGCCCCAGCTTGACTCCCCGAAGCTTCACCCGAGTTGCCTATAACGTGCAACCCAATCGTTAATATTCTTTTTTCTCAAACTCACAATATGCACATTTATCCATCTTTTATTCGCAAATTCACATCAACATCATTTGGTGAATTATTTTTAAAACTTAATATTTCATTCAAGCGTTTCGTCAAACACTTTATGTGCATATTTTATAATTAGCCATTTCCTTCAAGTTATTGAAGTTTCTAGCCAACAAAACTCCTATTTAACAAGTAGACATATCTATATTCCCCCTTTTCCATTAAATTTCTGATTATTATGATTTCAAACATCATCATAAACTTCCTAATTTCATGAGTTCAGATTTTACACATCAAAACCCATTTGTTCATACTTGTGAATTCAACTAAATGCCTAACCATGGCACATGTTCAACTAGTGTTTATCAAACTTGTTTAGAATCATGTAGATTTTACTATTCTTATCATAATTTCAACATAATTTTACCCTAATTAAGCATCATAGATTTCACCAAGAACTCAATTCATGAACATACATCAAATTCTCAACATACCTTATGAAGAGATGATGTTATAGACTCTAATTCAGCTACGTGCATTCAGGATCGTTTGATTTGAGGGCTGAATTTGATGGAATAGTTCAAGAACTAGGGTTTGGTCCCTGTTTCTTTCCTCTGGTCGCTCACACCCACACGCACGTATGTGTGTGTGTGGTTTTGATTTATTTTGTTTTTAATAATATCAAGTTTCCATTTTATTAATTCAGCCCCTTAAGTTTTCTTTGTTAGTCTCTTGTAGAACAAATTAATACCCTTTCATTTATATTTAAATGTATGGTATTTTAACTATTAATTATTTTTGGGGTGTTACAAGTCCACCCTCCTTAAAGAGGGTTTCATCCCTGAAACCATCGTATACACATAAAATCATAAACACGTATACGTACTGAAAGTGAAGGGTAGAGTGTAATAACCCTAAATTTAAAAATCATTATTCTAGAAATAAAAGAATAATAATAATATATATTTATCTTATGATCCATCTTTCTATATATCAACTAAAACTATTATTATTATCTATAAATTACTCACTAGGAAACCCTAACTAAGACACCCAAGTAATTCCGTACAAACCCTAGAATTTTCAGAACAATCAGAATCAGGATCAGGGCCCCTAAAACTCAGGGGGGGTATTCCCTATTGACGATTATCCATTTATCTCACTGTCTAAATTGAATTTTGAGAAACTGTCAAGTCATCAGGCCTAGTCCCAAACGTGGCTACTCTACAAAAATTAGGTAACCCTTACGGACCGTAAGGGTTATTTGTTACGGTCCGTAAGGGGTGTCAAAATTTGGGTATAAATAGAGGACATTGGCACTTGATTCTGGGCACAAAAACGACGAAGAAACTCAAAATACGCGCTGAGATATCGTCCAATTACTCTCAAAACACACACGAAACACTAATTAGTATAGCGAGGTGCTGCAGATCAGGGTATTAACTCAATCGCTGATACGATTCAATGTCCGATTGATTGAAATCAATCCAATGGATGTTTAAGTGCTGCTCAAATTTGGGTTATGCTTTGTCATTAATCGTGATTCCGATGGATGTTTAAGTAATTTCACTTTGTCATTAATTGTGATTCCGATGGATGTTTAAGTGTTTACACTTTGTCATTCGTTGTGAATCCGATGGATATTTAAGTGATTTCACTTTGTCAATAATTGTGAATCCGATGGATGTTTAAGTATCGCACTTTGTCATTCGTTGTGAGGATTTTAATCTCGTGAGTTATCGTAAATGCTGTATTAAGTTACTAACCTAGTTTGTGTGCATGTTATTTAATTTAGGTTAAAAGCTTAATCAGTAGTCTAAACTCTGCCCGTATAAATCTGAAATATTATCACAAGGTAGCTTCATTTTGGAATTTTTAAGGTACGGATCCTTACCCTCACTCCTTATTGCTTCATATTCAAATTGTTATAAACCCATTAAATTCATATATCTTTTAAAACTCCTCATGTCTTTGATTATCGATTCATTTGACAGTCCGTTAGATTCCTATTCTAATCATAACCTTGGATTTAGCTTTCATGTCATGCGATAGTATTCTGTTAGTTGTACTCATTATCGCATGTTCCAATATATGTTACGTCTTGTTATGAAAATATTTTTGATAAGTTATGTGAATAAGACCATTTGTACTCTGATACCCTGAGTATCGCTTCTCGTGGAGTGTCCCACGAGCATGTTGTTGTGGCATCGACATCATGTGCTCCATCCGTGACGGAGAGATCAGTTCACAGCGTCTCTTAAGTACAAGTGTGGTACATATAAGCTATTAGGAGGCGTATGGATCGATCCAAGGATTTAAGTTAAGGAGGTGGATAGCGGGTATGCCAACTCGCCATCTCATGTGATAATTATGCAGGAGTAGCTACCTGTGTATTGTCACGTTTTAAGTTGCTCATGGGTACATCCGTAAGATATGATTATGAAATTATGTTCTTGCATCGTATCATTTTCGCATAAAGCGTTATTTGTTATTTGAGCCTATTATTCCGTACTGAGCATTCGGCTCATTCCGTAAACTTTTTGTATATACAGGTCAGCAGGTTACTTTGGGCGGGAAAGAGAGAAAAGAATAAAGCCTAGGAATAAATCTGAAGATGTTAGTTAATTAAGTCGAATGTCTCTGTTTGTATATTAACCTTAAGTTTAGTTGTTGTTGTATCCTCGTCCAATAAAATAAATAAATGGAATTATTACTTTTGTTTATGATACTGTTATTGTGACACGCCAGCCCTTCCGGGTTGGGATGTTACAGCTATGGTATCAGAGCAAAGGCTCTTTCCTATAGAAAACTTGAAGATAGTAATTAAAACATGTGAGGAATGGGTAGATATCTATGATAGGATTCAACTCGGTCTCTTATTTGGTTTAATTCCTATGTCTATTCTTATAGATGCCTCCTCGTCGTCCGCTACGTAGGAGTACTCGTACTAACCATGTGCGTAACGACAATTCTTCGAATGAGACTCCAGTTGATCCAAACGTAATTAATGCTATCAACCAGGCTGTTGCCGGGTTGCTTCCAAACCTTGTTGCTCAAACAGCTGAGGCCGTTATTCAACAAACTCGTCATCCAGAACGTAATAACACGAATCCAATCTCTGGTGAAGAAATTCGTGAGAATACCACGAACCATACTACCTATAGTATAGACATATGGATCGCTAAATTCCAAAAACAAAAGCCGAAATCCTTTAGTCACGCTACTAATCCAGTCGAAGCAAGGAACTGGATAGCTCATGTTCAAAAGATCTTCGGAGTTCTTGGAGTTCCGGAGCAATACAAAGTTAGATTGGCTACCTACAAACTCGAAGATGATGCACAAACTTGGTGGGAAGGATATAAGCAAGTCAAAGGAGGGGATGATTTTGACGCTAATCTTTCATGGGTCAACTTTCGTACCATTTTTATGACAAGTATTTTTCGACCGCTGATAAAGAAGCTTATATCAGGCAGTATGCAGTGATTCGACAGGGGAATGATGAACCAGCCTCTGAGTTCATTACTCGATTTTCAAGGTTGGCTAGTATTGTAGGAGACGTTGCAGGATCAGCAGAAGTCCAGGCAGAAAAATGCAAGTGGGCAGTCAATGATCGAATTCGGAAGTCGATCATGTACATGAAATTTAAGGATATCACCGAAGTTGCTGATGCAATCAAAACTTTTGAGTTCGAGAGAAAAGAATTTTTATCTCGAACTGAGGATAATAAGAAGAGAAACAGAGATGGACAATTTAAGCAGGCAATCGGCCAATCATCCACTACGCCATAGCATCAAGACCGCAAAGTGCAAGGAAATCAAAACTCTGGAAATCAGGCACGTCCATGGCAACCTAGAACACAAAACCCAAGGCCTGCTCAAAACCAGATTCAGTTGTATGCAGAACCTATTAGAGCTCAACCACTGAATCAACATGTAAACCCGAATCAGATTACATATCCTCTATGTAATACTTGTGGTAAGCGACATCAGGGCGTATGTCACCGAAGTACAGGAGCATGCTTTAGATGTGGCCAAACTGGACACATGATCAAGGAGTGTACAAAGAAAGACACTAAGAAGAATAACCGACCAAACGTTGCACCACCCAATGTCGGAGGAAGAGTTTTCGCACTTTCTGCTACTGATGCTGCTAATGCCCCAGGTACTGTGTCGGGAACCCTTCAGCTTGGTAAACATAGTATCTATGTGCTATTCGATACAGGAGCGACTCATTCTTTAGTATCCCATTCGTTTACTAAGTACCTTCCGATAAGACCAATTCTCTTAAATCATACTTTAACCATTTCCACTCCCATGGAAAATTCATCCGTAATCACTTACGTATATAAAGATTGTCCGATCCGTATTGAATCTATTGTGTGTAAGGCAGACCTATTTCCAATACATATGTATGACTTTGATATTATTCTAGGAATAGATTGGTTGTCTCGACATCGCGTAACTATAGATTGTCATTCTCGCCGTGTTATTTTCGGTGATCTTCATCATCCTGATATTATATATCAGGGAACTCAAGCTCATAAATCTCTTAAAATTATCTCTGCACTCAAAGCTCGAAAATTCATATCAAACGGCTGTGATGGATTCCTAGCATCGATTAAGGATACTTCTGCTAGTGTTAAGAGTATCGATAGCCATTCCGTTGTTCGTGAATATCCTGATGTATTTCCGGATGAACTACCGGGATTACCACCTGACCGTCAAGTAAAATTCACCATCGACTTGATCCCTGGTGCCGAACCTATTTCTAAAGCTCCATACCGTATGGCTCCAATGGAACTGAAGGAGTTGAAGGAACAATTGCAAGAATTGTTAGATCTGGGATTCATAAGACCCAGTGTTTCACCTTGGGGTGCTCCGGTCTTATTTGTGAAGAAGAAAGATGGTAGTATGCGTTTATGTATTGACTACCGAGAGTTGAACAAGATTACTATTCGTAATCAGTATCCTCTGCCTCGCATTGATGATATCTTTGATCAACTTCAGGGGGCTCAGTTCTTCTCAAAAATTGACCTAAGGTCTGGGTATCATCAGCTAAAGATCAAAAATGATGATGTTCCCAAGACCGCCTTTCGTACTCGTTATGGTCATTACGAATTTTTTGTTATGCCCTTTGGGCTAACTAATGCACCCGCAGTCTTCATGGATTTGATGAATCGCGTATTTCACAAATTCCTAGATAAATTCGTTATTGTCTTTATCGATGACATTCTGGTGTATTCTAAGAGTCGTGAAGAGCATGAAGCACATCTACATGCAGTACTTGGAACCTTGCAACATGAGAAGTTGTACGCTAAGTTTTCCAAATGTGACTTTTGGCTTAGCCAAGTGGCATTTCTAGGTCATGTCATATCAGAAAAAGGAATTATGGTAGACCCAACAAAGGTTGAAGCTATTACAAAATGGCCAAGACCCACTTCTGTTACCGAAATACGAAGTTTCTTGGGTCTTGCTGGCTATTACCGAAGATTTGTTGAAAGATTCTCGGTAATTGCTTTACCACTTACAAAACTCCTAAGGAAAGGGGTGAAATACTCATGGAATGAGGAACAAGAGAAAAGCTTTGAAGAATTGAAGAAACGACTCGTATCCTCTCCAATACTCACTCTCCCTTCTGGATCAGGAGGTTACCAAGTCTATAGTGATGCCTCAAAGAAAGGATTAGGTTGTGTGCTAATGCAACATGGGAAGGTTATCGCTTATGCCTCCCGTCAGTTGAAGCCTTATGAAGTTAACTACCCTACACATGATTTAGAACTAGCCGCAGTCGTCTTTGCTCTTAAGATTTGGCGACACTATCTGTATGGTGAGAGTTGTGACATCTTTACCGACCACAAGAGCCTCAAGTATATATTTACGCAGAAGGAGCTAAATATGAGGCAAAGAAGGTGGTTAGAACTTTTAAAAGATTACGACGCAAATATTCAATACCATCCAGGTAAAGCCAATGTTGTAGCTGACGCATTGAGCCGGAAGAATTCCGGGACTATATCTTGCTCACAAATTCAGCCTCGTATTAGGAGGGATCTCGAAAGAATGAACATTTGGCTTCAGGTTAGTAAATCTGATGGATATCTAGCTAGAATGCAGATTGAACCCGACCTCATATCACGGATCAAAGATGCACAAAAGCAAGATGGAGAACTTTGGGCAATTGTGCAAAATCTCGAGGTGGGTAAGCAATCTGAATTTAGTATAGACCATCATGGGGTGATTTGGTGCGGTAAAAGACTTTGTGTACCCGATGACTCCACCCTTCGTGAGTCATTGTTAGCCGAAGCTCACAGCTCACCATTTTCAATTCACCCAGGATCTACTAAGATGTATCGAGACTTAAGACAGAACTTCTGGTGGAATGGCATGAAGGAAGACATTGCTCGATACGTAAGTAAATGCCTCACTTGCCAACAAGTGAAAATTGAACACAAACGAGCAAGCGGTTTGTTGCAGCCATTGGATATTCCCATATGGAAGTGGGATGAGATCACAATGGATTTTGTTACCGGTTTGCCTAAGATATTCAAGAAGAATGATGTTGTATGGGTTGTTGTCGATAGATTGTCGAAGTCAGCACATTTTCTACCAATTCAGCAAGGATTTTCGGTTAATAAGTTATCCGAAATATTTCTTCAAGAAATTATTCGACTCCATGGCACACCATCTTCCATTGTTTCCGATAGAGACCCACGTTTCACCTCACGATTTTGGAAAGGTTTTCAGGAAGCTTGGGGTACACGATTGAAGTTTAGTACGGCTTTCCATCCACAAACAGATGGGCAGTCAGAACGCACGATTCAGACCTTGGAAGACATGCTCCGAGCATGTGCACTTGAATGGTCTGGAAACTGGGATGAATATCTATGCCTTGTTGAGTTCGCTTACAACAATAGTTGGCAAGCAAGTATTGGCATGGCACCTTTTGAGCTTTTGTACGGTCGGAAATGTCGAGCACCGATATGCTGGGATGAAGTTGGAGAAAAGCTTATTGAAGGACCAGAACTAGTTCAGATTACAAACGAAAAAGTCACTATGGCACGAGAAAAACTGAAAGAAGCTCAGAGCAGACAAAAGAGCTATGCAGATCAAGATAGACGACCACTCGAATTTAAAATTGGCGACCACGTATTCTTAAAAGTATCACCTTGGCGTGGCGTTCGTAGATTTGGAATTAAAGGAAAGCTTAGTCCTCGTTTCATTGGTCCGTTTGAAATCCTTGAAAGAATTGGAGAAGTATCATATCGACTGGCTTTACCGCCTCAACTCTCTAACATTCATAACGTTTTTCATGTCTCCTCTTTAAGAGGATATAATTATTATCCACTCCATGTCATTAGTTATCCGTTACTTACAATTCACGAAGATTTGTCCAACGAAGAGGAACCAGAAGCCATCTTAGATCGACAAGAAAGAGTTTTACGTAGGAAAGTAATTCCGTTTGTTAAAATCCTCTGGAAAAATCACTCTGAACGCGAAGCCACATGGGAATCTGAAGAATCAATTCGCTCTCTATACCCTAATCTATTCAAACAATAGAATTTTAGTCGAAGTAACGGTAAATCTTGCTCTTTGATATATGTTCAATTGCTTCTGTTTACGGTCATTCATGCTTACCTTATGTGAATATATATCTTAGTTATGATTAAGTATGTTTATGTAGGAGATATCAGTACCAATAGTCACTCTTGTTATCTGTAAGTCTATGATTGATTTTCTGCATGATTAAATATGTTATTAAGATACGTAGTGGAAGAACCATTAGGACATGGTAGTAAGGTAATTGACAATTATGGTCATGAAAGTAATTATGAATTTCAGATACACATGTGTGTTTAGGAGATTTTTGTTATATAAGTTAGTAACTCTGATATGAAACTTCCGTTTCCGTTACTTATGCGATATATTATATTCTTATTGGAAAAATTTCGAGGACGAAATTTCTTTTAAGGGGGTAATAGTTGTAATAACCCTAAATTTAAAAATCATTATTCTAGAAATAAAAGAATAATAATAATATATATTTATCTTATGATCCATCTTTCTGTATATCAACTAAAACTATTATTATTATCTATAAATTACTCACTAGGAAACCCTAATTAAGACACCCAAGTAATTCCGTACAAACCCTAGAATTTTCAGAACAGTCAGAATCAGGATCAGGGCCCCTAAAACTCAGGGGGGGTATTCCCTATTGACGATTATCCATTTATCTCGCTGTCTAAATTGAATTTCGAGAAACTGTCAAGTCATCAGGCCTAGTCCCAAACGTGGCTACTCTACAAAAATTAGGTAACCCTTACGGACCGTAAGGGTTATTTGTTACGGTCCGTAAGGGGTGTCAAAATTTGGGTATAAATAGAGGACATTGGCACTTGATTCTGGGCACAAAAACGACGAAGAAACTCAAAATACGCGCTGAGATATCGTCCAATTACTCTCAAAACACACACGAAACACTAATTAGTATAGCGAGGTGCTGCAGATCAGGGTATTAACTCAATCGCTGATACGATTCAATGTCCGATTGATTGAAATCAATCCAATGGATGTTTAAGTGCTGCTCAAATTTGGGTTATGCTTTGTCATTAATCGTGATTCCGATGGATGTTTAAGTAATTTCACTTTGTCATTAATTGTGATTCCGATGGATGTTTAAGTGTTTACACTTTGTCATTCATTGTGAATCCGATGGATGTTTAAGTGATTTCACTTTGTCATTAATTGTGAATCTGATGGATGTTTAAGTATCGCACTTTGTCATTCGTTGTGAGGATTTTAATCTCGTGAGTTATCGTAAATGTTGTATTAAGTTACTAACCTAGTTTGTGTGCATGTTATTTAATTTAGGTTAAAAGCTTAATCAGTAGTCTAAACTCTGCCCGTATAAATCTGAAATATTATCACAAGGTAGCTTCATTTTGGAATTTTTAAGGTACGGATCCTTACCCTCACTCCTTATTGCTTCATATTCAAATTGTTATAAACCCATTAAATTCATATATCTTTTAAAACTCCTCACGTCTTTGATTATCGATTCATTTGACAGTCCGTTAGATTCCTATTCTAATCATAACCTTGGATTTAGCTTTCATGTCATGCGATAGTATTCTGTTAGTTGTACTCATTATCGCATGTTCCAATATATGTTACGTCTTGTTATGAAAATATTTTTGATAAGTTATGTGAATAAGACCATTTGTACTCTGATACCCTGAGTATCGCTTCTCGTGGAGTGTCCCACGAGCATGTTGTTGTGGCATCGACATCATGTGCTCCATCCGTAACGGAGAGATCAGTTCACGGCGTCTCTTAAGTACAAGTGTGGTACATATAAGCTATTAGGAGGCGTATGGATCGATCCTAGGATTTAAGTTAAGGAGGTGGATAGTGGGTATGCCAACTCGCCATCTCATGTGATAATTATGCAGGAGTAGCTACCTGTGTATTGTCACGTTTTAAGTTGCTCATGGGTACATCCGTAAGATATGATTATGAAATTATGTTCTTGCATCGTATCATTTTCGCATAAAGCGTTATTTGTTATTTGAGCCTATTATTCCGTACTGAGCATTCGGCTCATTCCGTAAACTTTTTGTATATACAGGTCAGCAGGTTACTTTGGGCGGGAAAGAGAGAGAAGAATAAAGCCTAGGAATAAATCTGAAGATGTTAGTTAATTAAGTCGAATGTCTCTGTTTGTATATTAACCTTAAGTTTAGTTGTTGTTGTATCCTCGTCCAATAAAATAAATAAATGGAATTATTACTTTTGTTTATGATACTGTTATTGTGACACGTCAGCCCTTCCGGGTTGGGGTGTTACATAGAGTCAGTCACCTCATTCCCTCTTCAGACTCCCAAGCGGTGTCTGATCCTTTTTCGGTGCTCCCATTTGACCTTTACTTGGTCAATTTCTTTGTTTCCTCAAACCCTTAACCTTATGGTCGAGGATTGCAATAGGATTTGTTTTATAATTGAGTTTGTTATCAATTTCTATATCATCGAGAGGAACATAAGCCGTATCATCTACTAAACACTTTCGTAGATGTGAAACATAGAGTGTATTATGTATTCCGCTCAACTCTTCTGGTAACTCTAATCGGTAAGCCGCCTTACCCACTCGATCTAGGATTTTATAAGGCCCTTTGAATAGCGGGCTTAACCTTCCTCGTTTTTTCTAAACCGGATAATTCCCTTCCACTGGGACACCTTAAGCATGACCTTATCACCAATCTGGAATTCAATAGGTCTTCGTCTCTTATCCGCATATGATTTCTGTCGATCTTGAGCTGCCTTCAAATAGGCTCGGATCATGTCGATTTTTCTCGTTCGTAACTCGAAACACATCTTTATGAGCAAACTCTCGCGGGCCTACCTCTTCCAGCATATCGGTGTTCGACATTTTCTACCGTAAAGCATTTCATATGAGGCTCTACCAATACTTGAATGCTAGCTGTTGTTATATGAAAATTCGACTAACGGCAGATACGCATCCCCACTACCGCCGAAATCTATTATGCATGCTCGAAGCATATCCTCTACGTCTGAATTGTTCGCTCACTTTGCCCGTCGGTTTGCGGGTGATAAGCGGTACTAATCAACAGCTTGGTACCCATTTGTTTCTGAAAATGGTACCAGAAATTTGAGGTAAACCGAGTATCTCTGTCGGACACGATAGTTACCGACACTCCATGGCGTGCTACGATCTCATTTACGTATACCTCCGACATCTTCTTAGGGGTGTAGGTATCTTGATTAGGGATTAAATGAGCGCTATTGCTTAGTCTATCTACAACTACCCAAATGGCATCAAATCCCCGAGCCGTCTTTGGCAACTTTGTCAGCAAGTCCATAATAATATGTTCCCATTTCCAAACTGGAATGTCTAATGGTTGGAGTTTGCCATAAGTCTTTTGATGTTCCGCCTTGACCTGTAAACAAGTCACACACTTCTCCACATACTTAACCAAATCTCTTCTCATTCCCGGCCACCAGTAGTTTTGCTTCAAATCACTATACATTTTGGTCGCTCCAGGATGAATCGAATAACGAGACTTATGAGCCTCGTCAATTAAAAGATCCTTAACACAACGTGTGTTTGGGACCCAAATCTTGCCCAATCGGTATTTCATCCCATTACTTCCCTTAATGCTCCGATCTGGGCTTCTCGAATTTGTTCGAGCAAGCCTGAAATTACTACCATTTGCATGGGCCGTACCCGAATGGGAGTGTATTCTTCCTTTCGACTAAGGGCATCCACCACTACGTTAGTCTTTCTAGGGTGATAGTGGACTTCGCAGTCATAATCCTTCACAACCTCCAACCGGCGCCTCTGTCTCATATTTAACTCCTTCTGATCGAAGAAGTATTTTAAACTTTTATGGTCGGTGGAAATAATACATTTCACGCCATACAAGTAATGCCTCTTGATCTTTAAGGCGAACACTACCGCTGCTAGCTCGAGATCATGAGTCGAGTATTTTGTCTCGTGCGGTTTCAATTGTCTTGAGGCATACACTATTACCTTTCTTCTTTGTATAAGCACGCACCCAAGACCTAAGTGCGATGCATCTGAATATGCTATCATGTCATCCATGTCATCCGGTAAAGTTAACACCGTGCACAGGTTAACTTTTCCTTTAATGTTTGAAATGCACTTTTCCTGATCATCTTCCCAGACGAACTTCTCGTTCTCGTGGGTTAACTTAGTCAAGGGCGATGTAGTCTTGGAGAAATCTTGAAAGAATCTCCTACACTATCCTGCTAACCCCATGAAACTTCTAATTTCGGATGAATTCTTTGGAGGGTTCCATTTGACACAACTTCCACCATAGATGGATTTACCAATATCCTCTCAGAACTTGTAACATGGCCAAAGAATTTGCACCTCTCGTAAATAGAAGGCGCACTTCGAAAGTTTCGCGTAAAGTCCTTTACGCCTAAGCGTTTCAAGTACTTCACGCGATAACACTCGTGGTCCGTTTCGCTCCTTGAATACACGAGGATATCGTCGATAATTACCATCATCGATTTATCTAGTATCGGTTTGCAGACGCGGTTTCAATTGTTAATCCGAAAGGCATTATTAAGAATTCATGATGTCCATGACGCGTTTGAAATGCCATTATCGATATGTTTCCTTCTTTATGAGTAATACCAGTGCTCCCCACGGAGGAACACTTGGCTATAATGACCCTTTGTCGAAAAGGTCTTGCAATCTGACAACAATTTCTTATAGTTCCGATGACGCTAATCAATACGGAGCTTTGGCCACCGTCTCCGCGCCCGGAATTAATTTAATGCTAAATTCCACCTCGCGTCCGGGTGGTATTATATTTTTTTTGTTAGATGTTTCTGGAAAACATCCTCAACTCACGTACGATGGTTACGTCTTAAATTTCTAGAGATTCTTAGTCAAATCGTGTATGTAAGTCAGTTTCGCCTTACATCCATGCTAAATAAGCTTATAAGCTTCAATAGACAAGCAGATTAGGGGACTACAACTTTTATCCCTATAATAATCACATGTTTCCGCTCGGAAATATTAATTATGTTTTCTTATGATTACATGCTAATTTCTGCGTGATATCGAATTTGCCTATATATATATATATATACCGATCATCACTTGGATTTCCCCCATTAGCATGGGAATTAGATCGACGAAGTAATCTTCATCGTTAATTCTCAATTTACAGTTTCAACATATATCGTAACCAACAAAACTTTTTATCATTACCTATTTCTATTTCTTAAAGCATAGGTAATTTTGTTAATGAAAATGTAGGGTGTCGAATAAATCGATGTAAAACAGAAGATTTATTTGCACCCGTAGCAATTTAAAATTCGTGCTGAAATTAAATTTATAAGAGTATACCTGAAACAACATCAGGTTCATCTTTAGCCCCTATGGCTATCATGTGGAACGACCTTGCCCTTGATTTCTGGGCATCAGAACTTGTATCAGTTGTTCTTTTGATTCCAAGCCACTCTGGACATTTAGACTTCTTATGTCCCGGCTTATAGCATTTACCCTTGTGAATTTTTCCACATGTCCTACACTTATGTAATCTTCTTTTTGTAATTCCTTTCTTAGGAGCTTTACTAGATTTTGATTTCCTTACCCGACTTGGATTCACATCCAACACCTTCCTTTCTTCTCTTTCTTGTAAGATACTGTCTTTCAGTTCAGTCATCATATCGTCCACCACCGGCACGATTTTGGTTTGTAACCCATCGGTAAACTGCGACAGACTATTTTCTAAAACCTTTCCGACTTCCTCGGAAATCTTAGCTTTCAACTCGTCGGTCATAAGGGATACGATATTGTCACTAGCACCTCCCGATATCTCCTTACTGAAATGTTGAAGGTAATTTGATAAATACTTCATTCAATCATTCTCATATCTTAACATGAGAATTTAAATCACTATTCGGATCAGTATACAACTTTGCCTTAACCGTTTATGCAAAGTGTACTTCCCGGGTTCGAGTAGATTATTATACTCCTCCCATACACTTTAAATAACTATTCTTTCTAGTCTTTCAATTTTAAGATTTACTTCGAATAAATTCTTACCGGATGTTTGATCAAGTCTTGAACCGAACACATTTGTCTTTAACCTTAGCTCTGATTACCAACTTGTAACACTCTATTTTTAGAAATATCGATTCTTATCGACAAGATAAGACTATTCATTATAAACATCAAGCCAAAACATTTACATAACCTTAGTTTAGAAATTACTAGATTAACTGACGTTCAAAAACAACATTAGAATACATAAGTATTTCTTTAATTACATAAGTTTTACTAATGACATGTATTAACAAAAGTAGCGGAATGTGATCTTGAATGTGTTCGGTTCGGAAGCTTAGACTTGATCATCATCCACGTGCTTGAATTACCAAAAAGCTGAAAATTTTAACAAACATTAGTATTATGATCCTTAAAAACTGGTATGCACGAAACTACGCTCGAAAACGGATCCGAGTAACTAAAATATGCCCAACTTATCAAAAGTGATCGGGCACTACCGTAGCTTACGGTAGCCACCGTAAGCTACGGTAGCCACTGGGCAACATTAGGCTGCCGTAAGGCAGTAGAGAACCGGCGTAACACTTTTGCTTGCTACCGTAAGTTACGGTAGCTACCGTAACTTACGGTAGCTTTCTCGCGCCCCGCATAAGCCCAGGCCGAGCTTACGCGGCCCGCCTGAGACTCATCTGCAGCAAATACTTGTTGTTTTGACTGTTTTGACCCGTTTGTTCTCGTTTCGCACTTTCAAAACATCAGGGCATGATACAGAACGTCCTAAAATTTCTAGAGAAACTTACGACTTCCTATTTCAATCCATTAACCTGTCCATAGCATGACTTGTAGCAATTATGCGTCACAGGACACAAGACCGTTTTATATATATTTATTCTACATACTAACCATTTTACCTTTCAATTCATCTTACCCGAGACCATACGGACGGGATATTATTTAGTACTATGATAACCCATTTCCGGGTTCCTTTCCTTTCTTACTTCACGTTCCCCATTACCGGGTTTACGCTTTTAATTATTCGGCCCGTTATTGATCAAAGTGCATAGACTTAAACCACTCTAAGAAATGTGACTTGGGATGCATCCATCCCCTTTTTCCCACTTCCGGGTTTATTATTTTCAACACTCACGCTCCCATTACCGGTTGCATGTTTAATAATTCACTACCCGTCACCCGGGCTTAAAGTCTACGGATAAGGTACTTCCGTTACCCGGTTTGTACCTACCCTTGCTAACCCATTTGGTTTGCCATTATGAATTTCATCATTCAAGCAAACTAACCATTCAAATCTCATATTCTAATGTACCAACTATTTACAATAACAAAAGCTAAATAACAATATTAACGAAGCGTTTAGGCACGTACCTTATTGCTTTTCTTTCAACCTTGCATTTGCCCCAGCTTTACTCCCCGAAGCTTCACCCGAGTTGCCTATAACTTGCAACCCAATCGTTAATATTCCTTTTTCTCAAACTCACAATATGCACATTTATCCATCTTTTATTCGCAAATTCACATCAACATCATTTGGTGAATTATTTTTAAAACTTAATATTTCATTCAATCGTTTCGTCAAACACTTTATGTGCATATTTTATAATTAGCCATTTCCTTCAAGTTATTGAAGTTTCTAGCCAACAAAACTCCTATTTAACAAGTAGACATATCTATATTCCCCCTTTTCCATTAAATTTCTGATTATTATCATTTCAAACATCATCATAAACTTCCTAATTTCATGAGTTCAGATTTTACACATCAAAACCCATTTGTTCATACTTATGCATTCAACTAAATGCCTAACCATGGCACTTGTTCAACTAGTGTTTATCAAACCTGTTTAGAATCATGTAGATTTTACTATTCTTATCATAATTTCAACATAATTTTACCCTAATTGAGCATCATAGATTTCACCAAGAACTCAATTCATGAACATACATCAAATTCTCAACATACCTTATGAAGAGATGATGTTATAGACTCTAATTCAGCTACGTGCATTCAGGATCGTTTGATTTGAGGGCTGAATTTGATTGAATAGTTCAAGAACTAGGGTTTGGTCCCTGTTTCTTTCCTCTGGTCGCTTACACCCACACGCACGTATGTGTGTGTGTGGTTTTGATTTATTTTGTTTTTAATAATATCAAGTTTCCATTGTATTAATTCAGCCCCTTAAGTTTTCTTTGTTAGTCTCTTGTAGAACAAATTAATACCCTTTCATTTATATTTAAATGTATGGTATTTTAACTATTAATTATTTTTGGGGTGTTACAGTATGAAGTGTGTTTGGGATTGGGTTTGAAGGTACCAACTTTGGAGCGAGTGACCATGGGATGTGACGGTGCTGAAGAAGAATGAAGCTCCGGGGCGTGAACTCCATGTTGAGGGATGTTAGAATTGGACTGTGGTGAGGGAGTAGAGGGTTGAGAGGTGGACGGAGGGTTGGTAGCGGACAAAGTGGGTTGGGTAGTTGTAGGCGGGTTGGGATTGGGCTGGGTAGTTGGAGGCGAGTTGGGATTGGGCTGGGAAATAGGAGCTGGGTCGGGATTGGGCTGAATAATGGGCTGTAAATCAGCACTGGAGTGGGTGGCAGTAGGTGGGTCTTTGCAAAGTGAACAAGGAGAGGTATGACTAGATGAGGTCCGAGTAGGTTGGGTAGGGGCCGTAGGGTGAACAGTGGTTTGGAAAAAGGAAGTTGGCTCATGAAATGTGGAGAGATCTAGTTTGGTGATGTCGGTATGGGAGGAGTTGGTGTGAAAGGGAAAATATGTTTCGTCAAAGCGGGCATGTCTCGTGACATAGATACAAGACGAGGTGGGGTCAAAACATTTGAACCCCTTGTATTGAGAGGAGTATCCAAGAAAAATACAAGGAAGACTCCGAGGTGCGAGTTTATGGGGAGCCTAGTCACGTAAGTACGGGTAGACACAACAACCAAAAACACGGAAATTAGTGTTTGATGGTTGTGTGGAGAAAAGAAGCACAAACGGAGATTTGTTGTGCAAGACTTTTGTTGGTAATCGGTTGATAATGTACGTAGCAGTACTGAAAGCATCAACCTAGTGGTCAATAGGAACATGAGCATGGAAAAGCATGGATAGACCTGTTTCAACGATATGACGGTGCTTTCTTTCGGCTCGTCCATTTTGAGGAGGAGTATATGGACAGGATAGTTGGTGAAATGTGCCATTTTCATCAAATATTTTACGCACATATTGATTAACAAATTCTGTTCCACCGTCACTCTGAAAAACTTTAACTTTTCACGAAAATTGGGTTTGAACAAGACGCAAAAAGGTTTGCAAAGTTGTGTAAAACTCATTTTAAGTTTTAAGTGGATATAGCCATGAAAAACGAGAGTAGTCATCAATAAGCACAACATAATACTTGTAACCATCTCTACTTAGCATTGGTGAGGGTCCCCATAGATCACAATGAACGAGATCAAGAGGATGAGAGGCATGTTTCTCATTTAAAGGAAACGGTAATTTGTGTGACTTAGCAAGTTGACAAGGAGAGCAAACATTTGTTTTAGGCAAAATAGATGTAAATGACAAACAACCAAGTTTTTGCAAAACGGAAATAGTATCAAAAGCAACATGTCCCAAACGATTATGCCATAGTTCAAATGAGGCTTTATTAGATGAAAGTGAAGCAACAAAAGCAAAGGATTTATCCCGAATCACATAGAGGCCATTCTGACATCGTCCTTCAGTGAGCTGTTTGCTTATTTTCCGGTCTTGAATAATAAAAAACGAATCTGAGAAAAGCACATCAACGGGATAATCTTTTGTCAACTTACTAACCGAAAGAAGATTCCTGGTTATATTGGGAACAACGAGGACATCTTTTAAAGGGATGTTTTTGTTTATAGTGGCATGTCCTTTGTTAGTAATAGGCAAAGACAAGCCATTTCCAAAAACAACTGAAGTTTTACCATTCTATGGTGAAAAGGAATGAAGTTTACCAGTGTCATTAGTCATATGGAGATCGGCTCCACTGTCCGCGGTCCAATCTGGAACATCGTCAGAAACATTGCATTTGGAATGAAAAGCACGAGCGAGGCCCTCATCCGAGGAGGCGGACGTAGCAAAGGAAGCAAGTTTGGGACATTTGTTAGCATAGTGACCATTTGTTCGACACAACTGACAATGGGGTGGGCGACGAGTACCTTTGGAAGGGGCGGTTTGAGGCTGTCCGCGGGAGGTGTTTCTGGAGCGATTGGGACCCGACCCCGAGGACCGAGGATGGGAGTGAGTGGCTGTAAAGGCAACCTGGTCAGGAGATGATGGGTGAAGTGAGGCAAGGAATTGTTCCTGACTTTCAGCCTTGATGAGCAGATCGGGGGGAAAGGTAACGGGTCACGATTGGTTCGAATGCCTGTGGACCAGCTTTCAAGTGAAGGTCCTTGGCCACACAAAAACCAGTGAGTCTTATCGGTGTCGCTATCCGGGTGGCCAATGGCCGATAATTGATCACAAATGCCTTTAAATATGCGACCAAAATCTGCCACGATCGAGGATCCTTTGGTTAACTGACGCAGGCTATCACGAAGAAGGTGCATACGTTCAAAGGACGTGTTGCTATAGGCCGCTTCAAGGGCAGTCTAGATCTGCTTGGTGGTGGATAGGCCGAGAATTTCGGCGATAGCTTCTTTGGTGAGAGAGGAGTTTAGAATGAGGATGGTCTGTTGATCTTGAATGGACAAGGAAGAAAACTCAAGGTTGGGCTGGTCCTTGTTGTCGACCAGAACAGTTTTGGCTGACGGAGAAATGGTCCCATCGATGTGACCGACGAGACCTTGGTTAGCGAGAAGAGGAAGAATCTGATATTGCCAAGAAAGGTAGTTGGAAGTTGAGAGTTTAAGAGTGATCATGTGAAGAATGGTGGCCATGGGGAGTTTGGATTCGGTGGCGGAAGAAGAAGGGTTGGCGGAAGTGGTGGAAGGCATGGTCAGAGGATCGAAGAAAGGGCAGGGATCGAAGAAACAAGAGAGATCAAAAGTATCTTCTGGCTATACCATGTGAGGAACGAATTCTCTCTTAATTGTAGAGATATTACCATTGCTATTATATAACAAACTAGTATTAACCCCCTGCGATGCAGCAATTGTCATAAAACCGTGTTAAGTAGTAGCAATACTATACCATTGTCAGCGATCACCAACACCGGAAAAGCTCGTAAAAACAAAATAAATAAAAACGGGAAAATAATAACGTCGAGCGAAAAAGCAGACGTAAAATCTTTGAATCACGCACGCTTGTTGCTGAGAAATTAAACCGAAACGTAAAACATAGAAAAAATAACTAAGGTCATCCAGGACCCGTGTGTTGGACAAACTTGTCAAACGCAGAAAAATAGATGTGATGCAACGGGCCGGTCAAACGGGAAAAAAATATACAAAAAAATGTTGAACCCCACACGCATGTTGCGGTGCGTTAACTTACAAAATTTAGAATGAAACGAAAAACTTGGGAAAGATAAAAAGTATCGTTGACCAAAATTGAAAATAAAAGAAAGTTGGGATTAAATTGCAAAAGATGAAAAACTTTGGGTTAAAAGTAAAAAAACAAAAGGTCTAAATAAGTGATATCTATATCTATATCTAAAACTTTGGATTAAATTGCAAAATTGAAGTTATTTATTAATTTTAGATAAAGATAAGGATAAAAATAAGTGATATCTATATCTATATATTGGTTATTAATTAATATTCCCTCCGTCCCATTAAAAGTGTCATATTTTGAATTTTCAAAGTCTTTATTTATAAACTTTGACCTTAAATAATTGTGTTTGTGTTAGATAATACTTGATGAAAGTTATATGATTTGAGTGTGTTTTACAAGTGTTTTTATCGGGTTAATTTTCATCAAGTTTTAAATAACACAAAAAATATATAATTAAAGTCAAAGTTTATAAATAAAGACTTTGAAAATTCAAAATAAGACACATTTAATGGGACGAAGGGAGTATTAATATTAAAAGAATTTATTAAACAAATATAAATAAAATTTATGAGATTAAAGAAAAGAATGCCATGTGGCATTATTTGGAGTATTTTATTATAATTTAGATTTACATCAGTAATACAAGGAAATAAATCAACACATTGAATACAATAAATACAATAGATATTATAGGAGATAAGATATTATAGGAGATAATTAAGATTGTTAGTTGAGCTATTATCTTTTGTGTTACATATGAACGACAACCCATTCGTCGTCAAAACAAAATCTGTTGAAGAAACAAAACTATTCGTTGTATATATCTCCGTTTTGAGTTCAAAAATATTCAAATAATCTATTATATTTTCCCTAATTTTTGTGTTGACTACAATGATTGACAAAACATATTTTTTTAGAACCGAGTGACAAAGCATATAATTTATTATATTTTCCTATTTTTTGTGGTGATTCACAAATCACAATGATTGATGAAAGCTGATCGTAGAGTGTGTGGTGGTTGTGAACGATGTGTGGTGGTTATGGATGCTACGGGTTGAATGATGGTTGTACCTATACGTAATATATCATTTAAAATTTAGTTACAAAACTAACTTATCAATGATGTATTTAGAAACAAATTATCGTAACAAACTGGACGGATTCTCATCAAATTTTCGCCACGTAGTGCTAGGAATCCCACAAAATTTTTAATTATATTAAGAAATTAAACGTTTGTTTTGTAAAAAAAAATAGGTATCACATGAAAAAGAGTATTTTAAAAAACAAAAAGCTACCATCGTGCATAATATAATTTCTCAAAAGTCATAATCGTGTGAGAAGAATACAAACGAACATAATTACACGAACTACGAGTTCCATAAATTGTCACAATCATGTGATTATACATTTCTATTTTTTATTGGGTCATAAATATTTATGTCTCAACCATGCTAAATCCGCCCCTCTGTCTCATAGATTACAATAATACTTGAAAGTTAATTTTTTTTAACGGTTAATTTCTTTAATCCTTGTCGTCTGTGGGATTTGAATCCAAGATCTTCCACTTCCTAATCTAGGTGTTTTAAAGGCTTTGCATTTACCAATGGACCACCACCCCATTAGTTACTTGAAAGTTAAATGGCTACAATGTATGTTTTTTTTATGAAAGATTATTTTATTATAGTAGTCTAGTAAAAGTAGTCCTTTTGGGAATATTGGAACATTTAGATGGATGATTTCATTGTGCAGTTTGAGAATGTGTTTTGAGTGGTAGGTTGGTTTGGTCATCTAACAAGTGGTCTAAGAACCAAATTCTAAACTTTTCAGCTAGCCACATATTCCACCTACTTTGTATCTTCATCTATCAACGATTTTTCTTTTTTCACTTATTGAAACTTCTATTGAAAAAGTTGTTCCCATATTTTGACCTTTTTAAGTTTTTATTTGAAATATTTATAATTATATATTTTAAATAGGGAGAGATGCAAGTTAATGTACAAAGCTATCAGGAAGCGACATGTATCCTTGGGCGAGCTGTAAATTTGTTTACGCTATAACTTGCAAAAATATCACATAATTATGCATAAATTATGCACACCACATATACTTAGGCACAAATATTACACAATTGATGTAAATAATTACGCAATGTATGTAATTAATCACACATAGTACACATCAATGACGCAACCTATGCTTATAATTAAACAATCTAATATTGATTTAATATTAATCTGGCCCCACAAAACAATTGTTCGCCTTCGTTATTGTGCTCGCAAGAAGGTCAATGGCCCCCCAATGGCGTTGTAGCAATGGGGGAGGGGACGCTATTGCTTTTTTTTTAAGGCAAATTTCTCAAGAGACCTTTTGTCTCTACCACTGGGTTACAACCCAAGTGACAAGCGCTATTGCTTGTTATTGTGGCGAGGTGGAGGTGGAGGAGGAGGGGACTACCCCATATCAGCCAACCTAACGCTAAAAGTTACATATCATACATCGAATAAATGATTTTTTTTTTATCTCACTAATATTACTTTCTGGCTTACAAAAAAAATACAATGTTTTTGAATATAAATTTTGTAATAACTTATATAAATGCTTAATAATTTCAAAAGATGTAACTAGCTATACTATCCTATAAATTAATCTATCAAACATTTATGCTTTATGCTTAGGGGGATGGGGCACCCTTGCAGGTATCCTTTCTAGGTATGAACCTGTGCTAGAACATCGCCGCCACCCAAAGGGATGAGTCTTGCGGGTTTGGTTTTCTGGTAGAAGTACCCGTGCAAGGGTAGGTGAGAAGGGATTTGAGGTGGGGTTTATCTCTTGAATGGTGTGTGTGTGATTGATGAGTAGGATAAAAGAGTGGGGTTCATGGTTCAAGAGTATTTTGTAGTGTAAGGGTAGGGAGCCGCAAGTGTTTTGTAGTATAAGACCTTTGGGTATACTTTAACTCATCTTAATTTCACTTAAGTGCCACATCAACCTTTCTTCCTCATTTCATTTTACCTCACTCTAAATAAATGGTTTAACCCCTTTAAGTTCATCTAACCCTATTTTTAGTGGTTTAAAAAACAAAAGAATAACTAATTCGGTCTCTTAACATCCGGTTAACATGTTAACATACAAGGCCGGTCCTGAGAATTCGTGTACCATGTTCGAGCTCGAAAAAACGTGCCCTTAGGCCTTAATGAAATTGGGTATTGGGAGGTCTAAACCTAATGACAATGAGCTAATAACTAATCTAAACCTTAAAAATAGTTTTGTAAGTGAGCCTATGTTGATGTTTGTATGGGTATACCCTATTAATTTTTTTTTTACATATACATACTAATTTTTTTAAAAATAATGTGCCCTTCGAAATGCCCATCCCCACCCACCCTCAGGGCCAGCCATGTTAACATACAACCCATTTAATGCCCCTTAACACAAGGAGGGAGTGGTTTGAAATCTCGGTTAATATGACATGTCACCGTTGACACCCCAAATGTTAGAGTACACCCCATGGTGTAAGACCAGACGGTATGGGGGCCGGCTTAGGCCCGGTGTGGCCCAACGCCGGTCCCCCACACCGCCCCCCTCGGCCCGTGACGTGAAAACTGGCTGCCACTCGACGAATGTGACGGGCCTCATTTCAAACAATTAGCCGTTACAACGGCTATCTTTATTAAATAAAAAAAAACTTTTTAACTTTAAATAAATACCCCTCCCTTCATCTATTTTTATACCATTTTCTCCCATTCTTCTCCCATTCTCATCCATTTTTATAAAAAAAACACTCTCTCTTTTTTATACAATCATGAATCCATTCAACCTAAACAACCCCAACCCGAACAAGCCCAACCCGAACAACCCCAACCCGAACAATCCCAACCCGAACAAACCTAACTTTTTTCGAGTCCCGCTTACACTCCGACTATGGATCCTTCGTGGGTGTCTCCACAAATTACGTTTTCGGGTTTCCAACAATCACCCAACGCCTTCTCACAAATGTCCCAAGTTCAACAAATGCAACAATACCAAGCACTCCAACAATTCATGCAACGCAACTTGGTTGAATAATTCCAATCGCAACCGCCAACTTCCCAACCGCAACCCCCGGTTCAACTTGACGATGATGATGAAGAAGTCGTCCCCGAATCGCCACCTAAAGAACTCAAGCGCAAAAAAAACACGGGGAAGGGGAAGGCGGTTTCAACCGAACCCGACACCGCAAAAAAAGCGGTTCGAGAGCAAAGCCGAGACAGTGGACAAAATTAGAGGAGGAGGCGCTAGCAATTGCGTTTGTTAAGTCCTCAACTTGCCCGATTGTCGGTATGAACCAAAGTTTATTTTTTTTAATTTAAATTTAAAAAGATGTGTTTTTTACTTTTACTAATGCATTTTTTTTTAATTTAGGGAACAATCAAACGGGTACTAGTTTTTGGAAGGCGACAACGGATAGATTTAACGCGATTATGTGGCAAGGGCCGTTACGGGATATCGATTCCGTCTCAGGCAAGTGGCGGAAAATGAATAAGACCGTCAATGAATTTTGCGGGTATTATAACCAAATTTACACTTGTCCTCCTAGTGGGAGTAACGACGAGGACATTCTTAACCTTGCGATGGCTAAGTGGGACTCTAAAAATTCGGCGCCTTTCCCGCACCTCCGAGCATGGAACGTTTTAAAGAAAGAACCAAAATGGAAGCTGGTTCCAAATGAGGTCGCAACCGCCAAACGGAGTAAAACTTCCGAGTCCGGAAGTTATAGTGCTGGAGGCTCCACCGCTCGTTGTCAAATCGACGACCCGATATATGACGAGGATGTGTTGCCCGTTCACGAGTCGGAAAGTCCCCCCCGGAAGGGACAAATAAAAAAAAGAGACGGTCGGAAAGCGAAAAGGGGGCGGCTCGGGTGGAGGGGGCGGTTCGGGTGGAGGGGACGGCTCGGGGGCGGCTTCGAAAATGGATGAGTTGATAACCGAATTCCGTTCGTTCAAAGAGTTCGCGGCCGAAAAATATAGTCACAAGAAAACCGTGTCGGCCGACTATGCTCGAGCGGAGGATTTTAGGATTACGAGGTTGGATCTCGACTCGGTTCCGGAGGATGAACGCGAGGTTTATCGGAGGATGAAAGATGAGGTTAAGAAGAAATGGACGTCGTAGGTTGTGAGCGGAGGACTTTTTTAATCGTATCGTTATTTTTTTTCGTTTTTATGTTTACCGTTTCTAGGATTAGTAGTTTTAATTTTTAGGAAATGTAATTTTATTTTTATGTTATGAAATGAATTTATTTATGTTGTATTTTTTAATTTTTATGAAGTTAACAAAAAAAAAGTTAGAAAATTATAAAATAATTAGGTGGGGTAGCCCCATCCTCCACCCCCTCAAAAAGCAAGGATGCCCATCCTCCATGGGATGGTGATGTGGCGCCTACATGGCGGCCCATCCTCATGTGGATGAGCCTCCCCATACCCTCTAGTCTAAGGGAAGTTTGTAATGAATTTTACATGGTGCCAATTAATTGGTCAGAGTAAGAGTAGTATCATTGAGTGTCTCTTCCTTTAATTGGTCGGAATAAGAGTAGTAGAATTGAGTGTACCTTCCTTATATGCGCCTCAAATGAAACTACTTAGGTTTGAAATTTTGAATAAATCACTCAAAACCCTTTTTAGTAGTTACTCAATTTCACCCCATTAATCAAAAGTCATATTCTCCAAGATTTTTGGTCAAACACTTTGCATAAAATCTGGAGTTTTTACAGATCAAACACAAAAAAAAATCTAAGAAGATTTGGTGATCATAAAGACAATATATATCAAAACTAATCTCAATTCTTAGAACCCTAATCGGCTCCATGAACTTTAAGGCATTCAACTTTTCTCAGCAAATGACAACCGCCATAACAGCTGAGGATGTAATGAAAACCCTAATTTTTTTCGATACTTTTTGAGCTGATTGTATTGTTTTCTACTCACATTTTTACCTTTTTGTCACAGAAGAAAAGAAATATGAGGTCAGATTACTATCAGAGGGTTGTTGTTCCCAGTAGTTTCGTCACCACCAGCATCCAAAGCACATCTCCGGCAAGTCATGCAAAGGTATGATGGCAGCATTGGTTCTCACATGATATATAAGAAGAATAAAAACTTGATCATTTTATGTGATTGTTTTCTAGTTTGGTGTTTTGGAAATTATAGGAGAAGAAGTTTGGAGAAAGAATTGCAGCACTCCAACACATGGTGTCACGTTATGGCAAGGTTCATTTCTATAACTTTTTTAATTAATTTTTTATGCCTAATCTCGTTTTAAATTAATGCATGCTCTTGTTAGATTTTGAAGTGTGTTATGGTTGATTAACTACGGTTAGGCCTGTAAACGAACCGAACGTTCATGAACTATTCATGAACTTGTTCGGCGAGAAGTTCGTTTATGTTCGTTTATTTAATAAATGAAGGAACACGAACAAAAAAAATTTGTTCGTTTAATTAAACGAACGAACATGAACACACCTTGCGTTCGTTCATTTATGTTCGTGAACGTTTGTTTATTTACGTTCGTTTATGTTCGTTTAAATTTTAATAAATACATAAATAGTTATATTTATATAAATATTAGGTTTTCTAACTACTTGTATAAATATAATTAATTAGTATATGAAATATAATATATTAGACTTGTTTCTTCAATCATGTTAATTTATGTTTATTCAAATATGTTCAGTTAATTTTTTTATATTCGTGAACTGTTCGTTTAGGCTTTAAACGAACGAACATAAACGAACACGAACATCCTCGATTTCTTAATGAACGAACACGAACAAAAAAATGTGTTCGATTATATGTTCGTGTTCGTGTTCGGCTAAAGTTAAATGAACGAACATGAACATACCTATGTTCGTGTTCGTTCAGTTTGTTTACAGGCCTAACTACGGTGAATAGTCGTTCTAAATGTGTCGTGTTGATATAGGCGGCCAAACCTATTTGAAGGGCCTAAAGCGAAATCAGAATTTGAGGACTTTTTTATACATACCTTAATGTCTGATTATTAAAATTCATAATCATAATTTGATTTCACTATTAGTGTTTGTTAAAATCATATGATCATTATTTATCTTAGAAATCCAAAATTTCATGTCCACAAAGGTATTTAGTGCCACTTTTTATATAAAATGACTTTTTTTTAATAGTGAATACCTTATTTGTTTGAGGCTTATCACTAGTACAAAACCACTTTTTTGTGGTGTAAATTTCATGTTTTTGGTGCTATCTTATAATATAAAGCACCAAATAACAAAACACACCACTTAAAAATAGATTACACACAAAAAAATTAATTATTTGAGGCTAAGGTTGCTAATAGCACCAAAATACACAATAAAATTGATTTTTTTAAGCGTAACAAGTTAATTTTTTGAGGCTTAAACTTTTAAATAGCACCAAAATATCAAAATAATTATCTTTAATTTTAACTGAAAAAATTCAAAATCTACATTTAACTTCTTTTTCTTCTCTTTCTCTGCAACTCATTTTTTCCTCATTTTAATCTCATAACCTATAAGCCCTCATTCTTCTTCAATCTATAATACCATCAAAATAAGGCATTCTAATTAAAGGTATCATATTTGTAATATGTTTTAATTTCATATTTCATTTTTTATGTTTTAATTGAATATGAATTGTTATTTGTAGCTAAAGGTGGAATTATTCAAATTTCTTTAAATCTCATTCAATCATCACTTTAAGGTAAGAAATTTAAATTTTATTACCTTTATTATGATTTCTTTATGTATTATATGATTATGTATGTACGTGTTATGATGAATAATATGTGTGTATGTATATGTGTATATGTGTATGTATGATATGTCATGAGTATACGCATATTTGGAGAGTTAAGGGGAAATGCTACCCATTTTTTCTTAGATAGTCAACCCGTTAAGATGTATACATATGAGATAGAATATTCAAAAAATGGGTTAGGATCCACCATCTTAAAGCGTTGGTTTACATAAGTTTACATCATTTGTTTGTTTATTTTAATTTTTAGATGGCACATGCTTATTGGATGTACGAAATTTCGCATGATTCATCAATATATATGGAGGGTGTTAAAAGTTTTCTTAAGACTGCCGAAGCTAATCGGGTGAATAAAGGAAGCAGGATGATTTATTGTCCTTGTCAAGTTTGTAATAATTTTATGAGCTTTAATGATATCACAGTCATAGAGTTTCATTTGGTGAAAAATGGTTTTATGCCTAAATACCCTTGTTGGTCAATGCATGGAGAGTCACTACTTGTTCATAGCACGTCGTCGATCAACTCACACATTAATGATAACAGAGAGAACAACGATACAGACCTTGATGCCGATAATGACCGTTCAAATTCAAATGAACCCGATAGCAATTTAAATGAAATGTTACATGATATGGAGACTAATATTAGTGATGATGAGCAAGAAAATTTACAACACCTATTTGAAGAAGCAGAAAAACCATTATACGCCGGTTGTAAAAAAATTTAATAAGCTTGATGCTGTGTTGAAGTTGTTTAACATAAAGTCGAAAAACGGATGGAGTGATAAAAGTTTCACAAATCTATTAGTGCTTTTGCATGACATGCTTCCTGAAGGCAATGAGTTACCAATTTCGATATACCAAGCGAAAAAAATGATGTGTCCAATGGGATTGCAAGTTGAAAGAATACATGCTTGTTCAAATGATTGTATGTTGTATAGAAAGGAGTTTGAGGATCTACATGAATGTCTTATCTGCCATGCATCAAGGTATAAACGTAAAAAAGAATCAGATGAAGATGAATATGACAATGATGTGACAAAAAATGGACTACCGGCTAAAATGTTGTGGTATCTCCCCATTATACCAAGACTCAAAAGATTATTTTCAAACGAAAAAGAAGCAAAATTATTACGTTGGCATTCGTCTCCTCATAAGTTCCCGGGCTATTGTCCTATGCTCCATTGGACACTTACTTCTGTAGGTAATTAAAGGCTTAAGGCGTAGATGGTGTGTCTGCCACACCTAAGCAGCTTAAAAAGTGTACACCCAAAACAGACAAAAACAAATAGTATAAATAAGCTAATTTGAAATGTTTTAGTCTTGTTTTCAGTTAGTTCACACTAGTTAAGCTAGTTTAGACTACTTTTTTATAGTTTCAAAGTGATTGTTCCACTGTTTTTGCGCCTTGCCACACCTAATACATCTTAGTTTAATATCACAAATTCGGTTAAATATATATACACGTTATATATATTATATAGTATAAGTTAATATTTGTTCATCATATAATATCATAGAATTTGTAAGTCAAGCATGAAAGTATGTATACCTCATTGTATGATTCATCAAAGCACAAAGTTTACCAACTTAGTTAGTAAACCCGGTTGGTCATGAATGAAAATGAAATACAACTAACTATCTAGTTCATCAAGTAGTCAAGTAAGGACAACCCAGGTGTTTCATACCCGTCATGGAAAGTGTTGAAGATGCGGTGGGGTTGTGTTACTTTAGGTCAAGGAAACTACTTTGAATAACAAGATAAATCATCAAGTGAGGTGGTGGAAGAAGTTTGGATAGCCAAGGCTTCCATGGTTTACACCTTTACCAAAACACAAGTCTTGCCATATGAAATATGGTAGACTTGGATGGTTTCATCACTTGTGGGTTGTCTAAACCCTAACAAAACAGAAAGTTTATGAGGTTCTTCGACCTCTAACTTAGGAGAATCAACCTTGAACAAGTCCCATAATCATAGATGAAATTAGAGACAAGTTAGGCACAAGATTCATATGAAAAAGTACTGTGTATAAAGATTTACATAAAGTTCATCCAAAACAGAAAGTTTAAACCTCAAAATGGTGATGTTCCACCTTAGTTTACCATGGTAAACTTGTGGAAACACTACTAGAGGTGTTCCAAGCTTTGTAGTGGAAGAAAATATGAAGAAATGATGAAGAAAAAGTGAGCTTGAACTCACTTTTGGACACGGAATAATTCTGCTAAAACTTGCAATTACAACTGATTTGAGAGTGTTTTGAGGGTGTAGAGGAGTTTGGAAATTGAAAATGATGAGATGGAGCCTTGTTTATATAGAGGTGAGGTAGGGTTTGTGTTAAATGGAGATTTAAAGGTGACTATGGAGGAAAATAATGGCCAATCCATACTCAAGAAACAACAATCTGCGGATCAAGCCTCCGGTGACCCGCGAGAGAAAAGGGGTAGAGCCTCGCGCCTCGTCGCGCCCCTTTGTTCCAACAACTTTGGTTTATTTACATTTTGCTCCTGAACTTCCATTTGTTATCATTTTATGCGGTAATTTTGTATTTTGACATGTTTTTAAGTATAGAAAGCGTACGCAAGTATAATTCGAGTATCGCGAACGTATTTTTGAATAATTGCACGTATAACAAGTGTTGGTTTGCAAATAAAAACGTATCTAATTGATTGATTATAGGAATAACAAGTATGTATAAAATGTGAATTTCATTATGATCGAAGTCTCGAAATACAAAGCTGGAAATGGAATACGAACATGATACAAATACAAGTTTCCATAAATAAAAATACGATTACACTTTCTAAATAAGGAAAGTACAAAGTACGAAGCGTTACATGGTGGTTGTCCGCTATAGTTGGTGTTTCGATGATGGTGGCACAATGTCTTTTGGGGAGGAGAAAGGCATTTATTGGTCGAAAAAATTGGGTGATGTCGGAGTTGGGAACAAATGGCTGGCAAATGGGGTTTCTAAATGAGAGATCTTTTCTTAAAGAAGATGATCAGAACTTAAGGAAAATATAAATTAGAGTAAATTGCAATTTACGTCCTTGTGCTATAGTCCAAATTGCTCCTTGAATCCCTCGAACTTGCAATTGCTACTTTGAGTTTGTGACCATCGCACTCTGTAGTCAATCGATTCCTCGTCCCTTAACTCTGTTACTCCAACATTAGAATTGAGGGGAAATGTCAATTCTTTTTCTGTATCATCCATCACCACTCACACCTCCATAAATCCCCACCACCACCTATACCTCTGTCGTCTCTTTCCATCTCCGGCCACCACGTACAACGACTATCTCCTCAACATCGAGCATCACCACGTGCAATCTCCAAAACACCATCTCCACCTTCGAGCACCTTTCACCTCAACAAAAACCTTAAAACAATTAACATAATAACAACATTTGCATACTAATTATCCATCAAAACCCTAAACAATCTACAAAATTAAAATAAAAACAAATCAAATGAAAGAGCAACAACGATTAACTCACTGGTGTAAGAATGAAATCACAAAGACCGGATCTTATTGGAAAACTACTATCTCTACCGTATCGACCACCATTACAAACCTGCGTTACAATCCACCCATCGAAGGCAAACCTAATCAAACAAGGCTAGGGTGATTATCTCGTAGCTTACCACTAAACGAGGCTAGGGATTTGGTTTTAAGTTTTTAGATCTCGCACCTCATTCGAGACACCCTAATCATTATCGCCATCGCCAACGTCTTTGGCGGTCTTAGGATATCGGATCTGGTGATGGTGATGGTCGTTGTAAATGTGTTTGTGATAAAAGCATATGAGTTTTATTAAACCAAACTCTAGTGTTTCAGGCGAGTCGATAGTGATGGTGGGATGTGGTGGTGTTGGTGGATGGGGGCTGGTAGAAGAACCATAGACAACGATGGTAATGCGGTGATTGTTGCCGGTGGTAGTACGGTAATGGTGGTGGTATGATGATGAGTGATGTTTGTCTACGATTAACGTAATAACAACAACAACAATAATGCAAATATTAGAATATCCATATCATTCAAAACAAGATAATGAAAATACTCCCAATTCTAATAGTAGAGTAACAAAGGTTAGCATCGGCGACTCAATTGACTACATAATGTGATGATGGGGAATACAAACTAGAAGTGCAAGTTTTAGGAATCCAAGGAATAATTTGGACTATAGCACAGGGACATAAATTGCAATCTACTCACTCTATAAATTAAAGTGGTGTGGGAGTGACAATTTCTTAAGTAAGTAAATGATGCGTGTCGAGTGTGATATATATATATATATTTAAGTATATTTTAAGCCCTTTTTAACACTTTATTCAAGTTTTAAATTTATAAAACACGATATTTACTAACACTAAACGCACATATGGGCAAGTGCACTCATCGTGAGCGTAGTATAGTGTTGGTAAGATACCGAGGTCGTCCAAGGACACAAGAGCTTTTAGTACCGGTTTATCCTCAACGTCTAATCAAATCAAAAATTTAGAAAAAGGTTTTAAAACAAGAAAATAAAACTAACTAAAAATGCTGAAAATAAAAACAAATAGACAAGATGAATCACTTGGATCCGACTCGCCTTTAGTGTAACCTTTGATTATTTCCGCACTTTTGCACTTTTTAAGAGATTATCTTAGTTATAGTAGTAGGCCCCTCTTTTGAAGGTGACGTTACCCTCAACCCAGTAGTTTGAGTCAGCAAGGATACAATCCTAAAGGGTTGGATTATTGAAAGATAATTAATTAAGTTATTAATGCATAATGTGGTAGGCCCCTCTTTTGAAGGTGACGTTAACCTCGGCTAAGTAGTTTGATTCAGCAGGGATAGAATCCTAAGTAGCCGGGTTAAAGTTTTAATAGTAGTTTACATATGAGGGGATCAAGGAGTTCGGACCCCCGCCATCCAATACCAGTAGGTATTGAAGGAGGTCCTACTAAACTTGACCCAGGTCCTTGCAGGATCTATACACTGAACAAGGCAAGACGCTTACCAAACCATTCCCTTAACCCCCGACCAGGTAGTTAACATATCTCCATATAGACCGTGGAGATATGAATGGTGAAAATCTTTTATTTTATATAGACAGTAAAATAATGCCAAGACACCACGGACAAATGATAAGGTAGTTTCACCTTCAACATAAGAAACTAGTTATTAAAGTCATTAATACATAACCAAATAAAAAGTGCGAAAAGATTAAAAATAAAAAGTATTACACTAAATGCTTATCTTCACCAAGTGATGTAAGAGACTTAGGCAAACATGGCCTTTGATTGTCAAGAACTCTAACGATCAATCTTGGATCCCGAGACTACTCACACACTCTATGATGGATGATGGTGGTAGATGTGGGTTGTGATGGTGGTGGTGGGTGGGTGAAGTGTGAGAGATGTGGTTTGCCAAGGGATCCCTTTGAAGTGAACCAAACACCCCTATTTATAGCCTGCACAGAAGCCTGGACACGGCCCCGTGTCCACCCTTTTTCTCTTTCTTCATTAATTACAATTTGTCTGTTGTAACACCCCGAAAACGAGTTTGTTAATTAAACCACGTTAATAATAATGAACGGGTAAAATAGCGTTAGTGGTAAAATTTACCCGGTGAATATTAGGACTTAGATAAACAATCCTAATATTAGTTATAAAATTTAATAAATGCTGGAGAAAACAATGTTATAAGAAGCCCGAGTTAACGGGACTTAAAATAAAACGGGTTATGACTTCCCGAAACCATTAAGTTAACTAGGAATGTTTAACCTAGTTAGTAAGTGGGGAACATTGTTAGAAATAAGTAGGTTATGCCCTACTTAATTAACTAACCAAACATGAGGGACCAAAAATGGGATAACTTGAAAATGGTTTTAATTAAACTAAATAAAATAACACTACACACACACAAGTGTGTGTGGTGCGTGTTCTGGTCGACCAAGAAAAGGCTCCCAGGAGCCAAGAACCTTAACTCAACAAGATCCAGCAAATTGAAGGTCAAATTTAGCCTGAATCGGATGCATGAACACATATTAATGATCACCTAGTCGAGGGGATCACAAGGTATGTTAAATTTTATGATTTAGTGATACTTTGAGATTATGATGAACAATCATAATCGAAATTCTGAAATCAATGTTGAATCTATGAGTGTTATTATGATGAAATCTTCGTTTAGAAACAAACCCTAGTTGAAAAACTTGATGAATTGGTGTCAACACTAGGGATTTGGTAATTACCCTATTATGTGCTAAGTGGGTTTATTTACAATATGATGAACACTCGGATTAGAATGTTAAATTGATGAATATTGATTGTTATGATACAAGTTCTTGACATAGTTCATGAACACTAGACATAGAGATTAGATTTTGATGTAAATCTTGGTGAAAATAATTAGTTATGAACTAGTTAGTAAATATGTAAAATTGTGCACATTAGGTGTTTGTTAAAATGCCTAAATGAGAACTAAGTGTTGATAATGTGCCTAATTGAGTCTTGTGAACTTGATAGTGCAATCATATGTGTTAATTGGTGATTTGACTTTTAAAAAGTCAAACCGACCATTAATAAGATCGAATGATAATTTTGATAGAAAATACGTAAGATGGAATAGTCATAATTAATGATGACTAATATAACCGTCTTACGAATTATGATTATAGTTTGACGCTTGACAAGCTAGGTGGAGGCTTGGAAAGGAAGTGGGTCGAACGAAGCAAGTATGAAGGAAAAGCGTAATTCGGATTCAATGTAAGTATAGCTTACACTAGTCTTAAATTGTAGAACATTTTCTTATCATATAAATTACGAATGGGATATCTAAACAATTGAAATATGATGTTCCGTCGTGTAGTCGAACGGAACAAGATAATCAAAGATGAAAGAAACCATAATAATGGTTAAAAAGAAGTAAATCGATAATTTGGTCATATTATGTCGAAAGCAATAAACGGTTTATAAGTAAAATGACCGTACGGTGTTAAACGGAACGAGTCATGTAGATAAGACGATAATAAATATCATCTCGCATAAATAAACAATCAATTCGGCCAAACGGGTCAAAAGGTGTAGACATCACCTTTTGACAATATCGACTAATGATTCTTTTGTCGAGTTATATGCTTACAGGAATAGATATCCAATGGATACCCGCATCGTTCTTAATTAGCAATTATAAGGCAAGGTATTAAAAACCGGGTAATAAGTTGATCCGAGCCAGGTACGTATTATAGATAAACTCATCAATTAGAACTTGAAGTTCTATGAGGGTTAGGCAAAGTAAAAAGGACATTTGGTTACTTAAAAAGGTAAACCGAAGGATTTAATTTATAGACAGAGTGTTTTGAAAATAAGATTTGGTTAAAAATGCGATTTTGGGCGTACATGGCTTAAGCGAGCCCTTCGTTGTAAAAGAAGGGTTAAAAATGACCAAAACGCCCTTGTAAGCAAAATTTAGTAAACAACCCTTAGAAGTCGCTTGAAAACGAGTTTTATAATCAAGTTAATGCTTAGAATAAGTATAGTAGCGTAAGATGTAAATCCTTGGTCAAAAGACTCTATATGAGTCTTTGCCGTAAATAGATAATTCGAAGGGCAAAACTCGGATTAGATAGATCGTCACATTAAAACCATCACAAATATAGATGTGATGGAAGGTCATTTGATAACTAATGTGGAATTAAAAAGATAGAAAGAACTGGGTGTGAGTTATGCGTAAAAGTGCTTAAATGTCCCTAACGGGTCAAAATAAGTACTTGAGTATAAGCGGGTTTAAAATGCGTAGAAAACCCGTGGTTTGAGCCAAATATGATAGACGATATAGAAATTAGAAGATTCACGAGAACTTGGGATCAAACAAATAAGTTTGTTTGATGAATACATTAATGGGTCCAAATGGGTAAATTCTAGTTTAAGCCGAAAGCTTAAAACTCTATAGATTTGTTAATCCGGAAGTCGGGTTTTAAATCCATTTGATGGAGAATCACATTACAAACACGTAGGAAGAAACGGTAGGTCAAACGGATAAGCGTATTGAAAGATACGAAAGTTTTCGTGTCAAATAACGGCAAAATAGAAAGACTGAATACAGGGGCCACAGTAACTTACGGTGCCACCGTAAGTTACGGTGGAGACCAGGTTGAAATTTGTGTTTTGATTTCATGAGATTAACGTTGGGAATTCTCCTTTCATATTCGTTACCGGACTCGTTTAAACACGTTTTAATCCTAGTATGACTAAAGCATTTCATGTTTATGAATTGTAGGTACATTCTGGATGCCGGAAGACGCTCAAGCTCAATGAAGAACCGAACACGATAAAGACACATGCTTCCGCACATTGCCTCGTTGTAAATTTTTAACGACAAACCTGATCACGTTATGTGGAATAACTTATGATTTGTAAAAGTTTTAATAAGCCCGTATTTTTATAGTATGTGTAGTCTTAACCACACATCTAATTGTTGGTATTTTCATATAAAATCGCTAAATAATAACTAGGGTGTTACATCTGTATTAGCTCCACACGCCCCCGTGTCCGCTGGGCACGGCCCCGTGTGCAGAAGCGTATCTGTACTATCAAGATTTGCTTAGATTATACGAATCTTAACATGACCACGACCCCGTGTTGAGCTGGGCACGCCCCCGTTTCGGGAATAGAAGCTTCTACAATTTTGTCTTTTCTGCAGACACCTAAACACGCCCCCGTGTCCGCGGGGCATGGGGCCATGTCCGCTGGGCACGTCCTGTGTTGAGCTGGGCACAGCCCCATGCTCAGCTGGGCACAACCCCATGCTCAGCTTTCTTCTTGTTTTTTTTTTTTTTTTTGCTTTGGGAGATGCTGTCGAGGGGTCGGGCATGCAACGTTTCTTCCTTTTCTTTGTATTTATGTTGGTTTTGGCTGTATATTTGTTCCTTTTGTTCATTTACGCTCATTTAATCCTGAAAATACAAAAGGAAGACAAAAACATACTTTTTCAACATTAGTACTAAAAAGGGTTAGTTTTATGCCTCATTTGATGTAATTTATATGTTGCATTTTACACACATCAGTAAACGGTATGGGAGCAGGGCCAACCCTGAGCATGGGTTAGGTGGGTGACGGCTCATGATGCGGGTCCAAGTGTGGAGGAGCGGGCCATCTTGTATTTGGAGGCCCAAGATCGTGTAACAAAAGGGGCTTCACTAAAATGGATCTAACTTAGGCTACGGGGGTCCGTTTTGGGCGTGCGACCAGGCGAAACGAACGTGAGAACGAGCTCCATCTTGCTGCAAACGCCTACATCGGTTTGGGTCATCGTCCAGGTCAAAAAACGCTTATTTCTATTAGTTATTTACGTTTTTATGTTTTTTGAAGTGTTTTAGGCATTTTGTTTTTGGGCTTGTGTTTGGCCCATGGTCTTTTTGAGGCCCATTTCGAATTTCTGTCTCTGTTTATGTCTTTCTCTTGTAATTTGGATGGTTAGACTTGAATTTTGAATTTACACAAATTTCACTTCAAATTATGTGCTCTTTGGGTTGAATTTTGGGGGTTGGGGAAGATTAACACGGGTATTCGCAGAATCAACGTGTTTTGCTCTTCGTTATCATCACACACGCTACATCAGCTTAGGACCAAAAAGTAAAAACCTCAAGGAACAAATCTGGACAATAATGATGGAAGAGTTGCAAGCTCGAATGGAGAAATCCCATCAAAATATTTTCCAGGCATCGTCGACGGCTTTAGGCTGAGATCGTCGGCAGCTGAGAATTCTTTAGGAGAGAGAATGGAGAAGAAGAAACAAAGTGTATTAATTTAATTGAAAAATTTGTTTATAGAATCTCAAAAGATTATTTTTTAATATTTTTTTTTCAACTTGTTTACTAAGGGTGAGATGGGCACTCCTCTAAGAGGGGAGTGACCTCTCTTACACACACCCAATCAGCACGCGCCGCGTCAACTCCCCTCTTAAGTCCCCATTTTGCACTCAAACGTTGGCATCACTCCACTCACACAATTATTTTTTTATAAAAAAAGAAGAAAAAAATATGATTGGTGGAAAAATGGTGGACCCACATTAACAACCAATCACCCCCTCTCTCTCTCCTCTCTCTCAATCGGTGAATACACACCGAGCTTCCCACTCCCCGCGCGGTAAAGTTTGGATGGTGGCGGTGTACCCGCACGGCAAATGAAGTCACCGCATGTCACGACCCCCGACCCACCCTGGACGGAATCGGAGCCGCGAACAGCCCAGTGGTACCGGTGATTATTTTGAAAAATATTGCAGCGGAAGTTTCATCAGGACCGTGAGTTAGGAAAAATATCAGAGTTTAAAAACACCGGATTTTATTTATTAAATAGTTGGGATAAACTCATGATTTACAATGGTAGCTTTAATAAAGATAAATTTTATTACATAAAACAATATTTCAGAATTTGATTTAATTAATAAAATAAGCCACTTCTTGAAGTCTTTCAGTGCCGTATCCATCTCTTACTCCAATTTACTGTAATTACCTGAAACATGTTTGAAAAAGGTTTTGTCAGCGGGAAATACTGAGTGAGTTCATTCATTTTGCTAAAACGACTCGTTTGTTATAATTTACAGTATTAAGAGAGATTACAATGTTTTTGATATCAAACCAACTACCCACAGTATTTGTCACTCGACTCATTTCGGTGACTGTGGTCATATCACCATTGGCTGCCCCAATGAATGACGAATATCACTAATTTTAGGTTCGCCCACCTAAAGTGATAAAACTGCAATACTGTGCACAATACCCCACATACCGGCTGTAATTTGGTGATTACATAAACTTAATCACTGTAATTATAACTTTTGAAAATAAACATAATTTTGAAAGTAATTTTGATAAAAAGAGAATGACTCACATTATAAGCATGCAGATTCATACTGGCAGAATTTAATCTACAGATAAGCCTTGATAGATTGCAGATTTATACAGGCAGAGCTTAGCCTATTGATTAGCCTTGTAACCTAGTGCACACGAACTAGGTAAGTAACTAATACAGCATTTACGATAACTCACGAGATTAAACCCCTCACAACGAATGACAAAGTGCAATCACTTAAACATCCATCGGATTCACAACGAATGACAGAGTATTCCCCGAGTTCGGGTGGTACTCAAACATCCTGTCGAAATCACGACTAATGACAAAGGATAGCGCTTAAACATCCATCGGATAGTTTCTATCGATCGGACATTGAATCGTAGCAGCGATCGAGTTAATACCCTGTATCGTAGCAGCACCCCGCTATACTAATTAGTGATTTTGATACTATTTCGACAATATCTCTGCGTACAATTTGAATTTGATCGTCGAACGAATGCCAGGAATCAAGTCCCACTGCCATCTATTTATATATGAAAAATGGTCCCTGTCGCGTGTCGCGACAGGTCCCCTTGTGCCTGTCGCGTGGCGCGACGGGTTACTTTTAACATAAGGTTGCCGCGTGTATTTGTAACCTAGGTGAGTCGACAGAACGAGAAAATTCGATTTTGATAATAAACTGTGATGATAATCGTCAATGGGGAAATACCCCCCTGAGTTTTAGGGCCCTGATCCTGATTCTGATTGTTATGAAAATTTTAGGAGTTGTACAGGATTACTTAGGGGTCTTAACTAAGGTTTCCTTTTGAACAAAATATAATAATAAATAATAGTTTTGGTGAGAGTTGTTTATGGTTTGGGATATTTTTGAATATAATTATATTATAAAGAAAAAGGGAATAAAATAGTGAGAAAAGAGAATGGACCCACTTGGTAACTTTAGGGTTCAACTAGAAAGCCTCCTGGTATAAATTTTGAGTATAACTCCTGGACTATTTAAAAAAATATATAATGCACTCGTGTTAAGTATAATACCCCTAATTCAACCTTATCCCGATGTCCGAGATCGAATCCCAACAACTTAGTCCGGCAGAGCCCTGACATATGTTATGAGACTCAGATCAATCGGAAAGGGTAGCGATGATCAGGAGTTAAAACACTTAAAACGAAGCATGACTTTATTATTTAAATAATAAATATTTAGAGAGAAAGAGATGGTTGACAAAAAGGGTAGACAGAATTAAAAGAAACTTTGAACAACAAATGTTTTTGCCTTCATACTTCTATTTATACTAAAGCTTTTGTACATGTTCTTGCGGAGTACTCTATCCATCTATCATATAATAATATAAATCTAGTACAGATGGCATAAAATTAATTTTTAACTGGGAGGTGTCAGTAAATAACCGAAAGGTGGTGGTTCTAATAGTAATATGGAAACATGAGCTGTGCATTTCATTCTTATCTAGTTTTTTTTCCATATCTTGATTTATTATTATAATGTAATAATGCTAAATTCCAATTACCATTACAAAATATTAATTTAACATATATGTGATCATTTTCGTATATGATCAATACTACTTTTTTTTTTTGAAGGGTGACTTTCAATATGTACATGGACCATTGGTCACCGGGTTCTCGTCTAGGACGGTTACCCGTCAGCCCAGCATTCTCAGACGCGATGTTCTATCGGGCCCCGGCTGCCGCTCTGACTGACCTTCGCCCGGAAACCATACTGCCCCCACACGAGAGACTCGCTGGGGTAACAGCTGGATGAAAACCGGGTTGCCCTCAGGACCGCACCATGCCTCGGTAGGTAACGATCCATCAATACTACTACTAATATTTAATCTTTCTTTTAAATTAAAGTACATTTATAAATATTGTTAGGCTATAATAGTTTGTATATTTATGTTAATACTTGATTTATTTTGAACGTTCATTTATACATAATCGACCATTTACCTGTTGATCACTAGGCCCGTCTAAATACTTCATATTTGTAATAGTCAACTACTTGTAATCTACCTTTCTAATTATATGAGTTTTTATATACTTTTATTTTATTAGAAAGGTCACTCATATACAGACCAATTAATTAATATAATATTTCAACCAATTATATAAAATAGTGTTTAAAACTATTTGGGTTGAATATTTATATATATATATATATTTTTTAAATTTCCAACGATTGATATAACCAGAAAACTTGTTAAGTTACATCAAAACAGAAGGTAGACGGGCAACAAGCTGCGCCGCCAACCCTTTCTGAATTGCAAACCCCAACCTCCCGAACACAAACCCCTGCCCCCTTGGGGTCGAACAATTGTTGTGGATAACCCGTTGAACCCTCATCAAGAAGTTGATGGCTTCTGGCGCTAGCGAGCCAAAAGTATCAAAGGCAAAAGGGATAAAGACATGTTGGTTCTCTGCGCAAGCTTTAGCGTGCTTATCCACTTTCTTTTATTCTGCCTTTCTTGCTGCTAGTCCAGCTACAAACCCGTTTTCCCTTAAACCAACCAAAGGGGAAACCCCCGTGAGGTCTACACAAGCATGTTTCCCCCCAGCCCAGCCAAAGACGAGCAAATCCGCTGGTCGAAGAGTAGATCTCCCTTCCATAGGGTCCGTGAGGAAATTTACAGGGGCCTCTTTCTTAGCAGAAATCCCAGCTCTTCTTAAGATGTCCCCCAAAACATCTCGCACCCAGTCATGCCGATATTTAAACCCAGGGAGCTCTTTACAGTGAACTGCGTGCTCCCCATATTTATCCATACAAGCTTTACGACATATCGGGCAGGTTTCATCTTCTGGGTACATAGGGACCATTAGCCGGTATTTGAGAATGGTTCTGTATTCTACTGCCGACATGCATTGTCCTAACCCCTCAATCGGGACAACGGTCAAAAATTCCTGAGCATGGGGACCCTTCAGACACTCAAACACCGCCTTCTGGCGGGGTGACAAATCAAAAGCTTCTCCCAGGCTTTGAGCGATTTTGCTAAAAAGTGCATTCGCCAAAGTTTTTTGTGGCTTCGAGGGGGCGGTGTCCTTGTTAGAGAAACCGCCAATATCCAAGTCTGGGAGAGAGGCATTTAAGCGTTCGAGCGCTTGTTGATAGTCTGGGTCAAGCCCGACAACCCCACCGTTTCGAAGGATATGATCCTGTAGTTCCCAAGACTGAGCTCTAGACGCCACAAAGGCATAAGCCCCAACATCTCGGGCTGAGAAGAGGCCCAAACCACCTAGACGCATTGGCAAAGATGCTAGACGCCACTGGAGGTCACCAAAGAAGGGGCCGCCACCCACTACTATGTCTTCTATAGCCTTTCTAAGGCCATCATCGAACCGAGATACCGCATCCTCCATCAAATGGGGTTGACAAGTCCGCAGCCCAAAAAGCAACTTAGCAACACCCATGCACGACCTTAGCAGAAGGAGTTCACATTGGGGATCCCTCAGGCAGGGTAAGAGTTTCATAAGGTCAACCGCCCCCGAGGCCCGCCGCCCTGCCAACTCTCCAATAAAGCTAGGATCCCGACTAACAGCTCCACCAAGGAGCTTAACCCCCTTCTCTGGTCTACCGATCCCTCTCGGGAAAAGCCCGTCCTGAACTTTCTGGCCGTCACATATCGGCCAATAAACCTCTGTTTTCTTAATATTGAGATAAAGCCCTAGAGATGGCCCCTCCTCGTTGATGATGTCTAAGGCCTTAGCAACCTCAGAGGCGTTGCCGATAATCGTCCCATCATCCAAGTACCAAGCATGAAACGGGAGTTTACAGCGGTTCTGAACTCGGAGAATAAGGGGGTGTAAGGCGAGGGCAAAGAGAAGGGGCCCCAAAGGGTCTCCTTGTTGAACTCCGGTAGTAGCCCCAATACACTCGTTACCAACATACAACCTAGCAGGCTGAGCGTAAAGAAATTGGACCCACCGATAGATTGACGGGCAACGCTGATGAACCTCTTGGAGAAAGGCTGTGCGGTCGACCGTGTTAAAAGCATTGGAGAAATCCACAGTAAGCAAGGCTAAGGAACCATCTGCATGAAACGAGTTGAGAAACCTGTTTGCACTGTGAAGTACCGCCTCTGCCCCATTTGGCATCCCCACCCCAAACTGATAGTCACCTAAGTATTGGGTCATTTCTTTCCCGACCTTCTTCATCGCCACCTTGGAAACCAACCTTCGCCAAATACCCCCCACAGCAATAGGCCGAATTCCTTTATCAGGTTTCAATAAGGGGGTGAGGGGGGCCGAGGCAACAAACTCAGCAAGCACCATAGGGCAGGACCCCCCAAGCCATAAGTTAACAACTTCAGTAATGCTCGTAAGCAAACCTGAGGAAGTCACCGAGCCCTCGCCACCAATAGCATCTAACAGGTGTTGGGCCCGCATCCCGTCTCTATCGCATGATGTCCCTTTAGGAAATGATCGAATACATTTGAGCACACAATCCCCATCAACAACAAGAGTGGGTTGGGCCAAAGGGTTGGAAGGCAATGACGGGGGCGACACCACTGGGTGTTTATCAATAAGAGCTTTCAAGGTCGAATCACCTAGAGGGGCAACTCCACTAGAGCATAGGACCTTAACCGCAGCTGTGAAATGTCCATCCCTGACTTTCCGAAGACATTGCTTAATATTTGGGTCCCTTTCTTTTTCTTCCACTTTCCTGCATTCTCCCCTAGGGGCCCCCGTCTCCCCCACGCTATCCAATAGGGAAGCGACCAAATCATCAAACCCAGACCCATCTTTCCACATTGTAAGCGCGTGCAAGATGTTACTACACTGTAGAGATTTCCTATTCCCTGATCTCCGCTCTTGCCTGGAGGATGGTCTAACCACCCGCAAGGTGCAACGCGGTAGTAGAAGCAATTGGACCCAATTGTTGACCGATCCTGGTGACGCTACCACTTTGCGCAAAGCACCTGTTAAGACCTGAGCAAACAACAGCCGACAACTAGGGGGAATGCTTTTAACAGTCTGAATAGGGAGGGAGAAAACACGCTCGAGGAGATTAACATCACTCCCGAGCCTTGCTGGGTGAGGTGGGTTTGTGTCAACCACCACTTGGCATGGTTTCCCGATCCCAACAATGAAATCTAGTGGTTAATAAATTAGTTACTAAAATAAACTAGTTACTAGTGGTTAATAAATTTAACTAAACCTATAATTCTTATGATAAAAATAGGGATGTTACACCGCATGTGCCCCGTGCACCCTAATGTAACATATACCTAGTCGTTTTCAACTTGTTTTTTCAACTTGTTTACTTATGTAACATTTTCAAACTTGTTTACCAATGTAACAAAGTACCTAGTCAAATCACATAAACGATTTAAAACACTGTCACTAAAATTGACATTGAGTTTAAAGCTTTAATTTTCTTTTCATAATTTATTATACAAAAAGTCAATTTTCATTTAGTGTAATGATTACATTTTATTTTATTTTTCATTTTTAACGGGGATTTGTTTTAAATTTATTTTAAATTATTAATTTTATCCGATTCTAAGATACAGTGACGGCTATGATGGTGTGTAGGGATGATCTTTGCACAGGGCCCGTGATTTTTAAAAAAATCTGATATATATATATATATATATATATAAAGGGAGGTTAACGTACATTACGGCTTAACGTACATCACGTATGACAGGTAATTACAACCGTTCATTTTAAAATCACGCACGTTATAACGCAAAAATCCAAAATCACGCATGTTGAAACACAATAATCACGCATATTGAAAACATTAATCACGCATGTTATAGAACAAATCACGCACGTTGTTGTACGTGAAGTACGTTAAGCCGTAATGTACGATATACTTTTCTATATATATATATATATATATATATATGTATGTTAATTTTTTTAAATAGTAAACACATAACAATTCCTCTACCTGTTGTCAAGTATATACATTTAATTTCTTATTTACATTTTTATTTAATAAATCAATCTACATCTTTAATTTATCTTTAGAACCTCTGTATTATATATTAATAATACCCAGACTAAAAGAAACAATTTGTAAAAACAAAATCTTCAAAGCTTAAGCTTATCTCTTCTTTTTTTGTCTTTTCTTTTTGTTTTAATTTTAAAAACTTAGTTCTTTTTTTTTTCTTCTGTTTTAACTTAGTTTTTCTTTATCAATTTACATAATATAAATTAGCATTTCTTTGAAGTGTTGTACCCTATGTTTTAGGGTTTTTTTAAAAAAAAATTGATATTTCATTTTAAACCCAAACTATTTGAATTTTGTAGTTTTAACCCAAAAATTTTTAGTTTTTTCAATTTAACCTTACAACTTTTTTACTTTCAACTTTGATCCCTTATATTTTGCAAAATTTTTCGTTTAGTTCTAAATTTTACGAGCTAACACGACACAATATGTGTGCGTGGTTCAACGATTTTGCGTTTTGTTGTACGCTTCATTCTAAATTTTGCGAGTTAACATGACACAACGTACATGTGTTGTTCAGTGTATTTACATCGTCTATTTTTTCCCGTTTAACAAGTTTGTCACTAGGGATGGCAAAAAAGCCCAAGCCCGACGTGTATACCCGAAACCCGAAACACACGAGCCGGGTATACCCGAAGCCCAATGGGTATGGGCCGGGTACGGTCTTAAAAATAGAAAAAAATCGGGTATGGGTACGGGTATGGGATTTAGTGATACCCGCCCGATACCCGGCCCATTTACCCGAATAATACCCGAAAATATAATGTTATAGATTTCCATATATATAAACTTAGTACATGTGTAGGTCCCGTAATCCGTGCGGATCGTAACAGAATCGTCGATCCAACCTAGAGTGCGGAATCCTCTAGATCAGATTTCACAGAAAACGAGTAGAAACAGAATCAAGAACACGATACACTTTCAATCCGGTCTTCTATTGATTATCCAACACGAAGTTTACAATCAACTCAAGACCCATAAGAAATCTCTCAGCCACTCTCTGTAGATTTCTCTAACTCTCTCTCAAACTCCTCTCAGTGTGTATCAAAAGTCTAACCTAAACCCTAATGCTTAGCCTTGTTTATATAGGGCAAGGTTTGCACATGGGCTTTGGTCTGGGCTAGGCCATTCTCCAAGCCCATTACACTAATTAACTCCCTAACCAATAATGCTATGCCCAATACAAAATATCCAAAGACTAAATAATCAAACTATTAAGCTGTTGTCACAAAACATTCACCAACAAACTCCCCCTTGACAATAGCTTCCCGTAATCCGTGCGGATCGTAACAGAATCGTCGATCCAACCTAGAGTGCAGAATCCTCTAGATCAGATTTCACAGAAAACGAGTAGAAACAGAATCAAGAACACGTTACACTTTCAATCCGATCTTCTATTGATTATCCAACACGAAGTTTACAATCAACTCAAGACCCACAAGAAATCTCTCAGCCACTCTCTGTAGATTTCTCTAACTCTCTCTCAAACTCCTCTCAGTGTGTATCAAAAGTCTAACCTAAACCCTAATGCTTAGCCTTGTTTATATAGGACAAGGTTTGCACATGGGCTTTGGTCTGGGCTAGGCCATTCTCCAAGGCCATTACACTAATTAACTCCCTAACCAATAATGCTAAGCCCAATACAAAATATCCAAAGACTAAATAATCAAACTATTAAGCTGTTGTCACAAAACATGCACCAACAAACTCCCCCTTGACAATAGCTTCATAGTGTAACTTTGTCTTCAAACATCTTGAGTTCTTTTGGTCTTTGGATAACGTCAGCTACACAGTTTCTGACATCAACAAACTCCCCCTTAGCTGATGCTTCCAATCTCCAAAACTTTCATTCGTTGTAGATCCGTGAACTAGCAATATTTGGTTAAGCAAGTAAACTTCAACTCTTCCAAATCTCTTTCTTTCTGCAATGTAGTAGAAGGATCCTACCATGCATATTCACACGTTCTTCACTTCACTCTCAATCTGCACTTTACTTGTATTCTGCACTTCATTTTGATAACTGCATCAATCTGTTTAGCAACACAAGAAAGTATCTCGAAAAACCATTAGCCTTTTTCACATTTAAAGATAAACCAATATTTTATCTTAGTTTGCAAAAACAACTACCTGTCAGTTCAAAATGGGAGATCTTCTAAAAAGGAATCTTTTTGGTAATTTTGATTTTTCAAAACAAACTAACAAACTAAACTAAACTAAAAAATATTTACAATACTTCTTTTTGTGAGAATCATGTGCAAGAAGATCATATCAACAAAATCAAACTGTTTTCACACTATTAGATAATTCTTTATATAATTTTTCGTGAAAAGCAGTTCAAGACGATTACCAGTATGTTTGTCCACTTAAACAAATGCATGAACATTTCAAGTACCATTACCGTATGATACGTTAAGGTAATATTAATTCTGATATATTAGTGTGTCCCACTTCAGGATATACCCCCGCGATCAAGGTATGCACAAAGATTCATCGTAGTAGGTGAGTATACTGAATTCATCCGTTTTGTTTTTCAACGTTTAGATAATTGGTGAACAGGTCAGTACTTCCGTACAGCAGAGAGACCAAAATATCTAACGAGGGCTAAGACAAATACCATTTTTTGGTACGATTTATGCATTTTGCACTTTTTGAATGACTCTCTATGAGAGCTTCTTCATTTTCAGGGTTTTGGCATTTATAGCTCTTTTAAGATATCCTGGTTGTGTCTAGGTCAGCATGTATCTGGATGCAGCAGAAGGACAACCATGATATCCCCAGATGAAATAACAGTATAAAGACCCAAAACTTCAGATTTTGGCAATCTATCAACGCAAGATTTAAGGTCATTAAACCATACACCACTGATGTGTTCCCCACTCATACTCAGTGTATTTATGTTTATATCACATTAGTAAGTTGATTATTTCATGTTTTTGCCTACTGGTACATCATATGATGAAGCTGCTATCACACTTAAGCATTTTTAATTCAGTTTGAGTGTGACAGTCTAACTTGCTGATGTACTATCATTTCTTCTTTTTCACACCATGAAAACTCATTTTTGATTTTTCAATGTTTTTGGATTTTTAAAATTTTATAACTTACTCCCCCTAAACACACGCACTAACTAAACTCTTTTTGGCTTAGAGGAATTTCTCCCCCTAAATTTTTGTTTTTATGGAGTAAGTTTCAAAAACACAAATTTAAACACAAACAAACTCCCAACTTTATATCTGACAAAAGTTTTTCACGTTTAAAGTTTAAAATAATCAAAATGATCACAGAAGTAAATAGTTCGTTACCCATGTTAACCTACTATTCACCTCCGATGCTTTACAGGAATAACCACTGTCGAACACATCAACAGTCCTTCTTGGTCATCCTGCATTCAATCAACAACTCAGTTAGACTTTAGAACCCAAGCCCTGATAGTCTTGGGTTTTCCAAATTCATCCATTACAGGAACATCCATCCAATATCCATCACTCCTAACTGGAGTCTTGGATTGTTTACCCATTGTTGAACAAGAATGATAATTTCCACTAGGTCTTTGATTGCGAGAGTTCCAATAACCTCTCGGATTTTCTGACCGTTGAAAATTATTATCTTGATACCTTCTTCTCCCATTCTCATACCATGAATTTTGGAAAAAATTTGGATGTTGTTGAACAACTGAGTTACTAAAACCCCTATGTTCATTTCTTCTTTGAAAATTTCGATTACCAGAAGTCTGGTATCGATTTTGATATCCAAAATTTCTATTTTGACTTTGAAACTGATTTGATTTACCATTATAATGACTAAATTTTGGAGAAATACGTCTTGGTCTATCAAAACGTTTCGAAGTTGAGGGTTTTGATTGAGATTCAGGTTTCTTTGTCTGACAACTTGATTTTACATTATTGCTTGACCCAACCTGATTCCCATCCTTAACCTCATCAACTTTTTGTTTACCTTTCTTCAAAGGACAACAACTCGTCACGTGCCCTTTGTTGTGACATTTAAAACATGATTTTTTCTTATAAGTTTTCTTTTTGTTTGATCCATTTTTAAATGTTTTGGCCTTTTTGTCTTCAGTATCCTCATCCACTTTATGAGGTGTACCGTTAGACTCAACAGATTCTTTCAAAGAAACTGGACTATTTGGCAAGTCCACAGCTATCGGATCCACTACTACTTGTGCAGTGGTTACAAAATCAGTTAGCACATCTTCAGTTGGTAAAAATGAGTAGTCTTGATGTTTGGAAGATGAAGCTTTAGTAAACCCCACCCCTGTTTTATCATTACTCCTTTTTAAACCTTTTTGAATTTGAGTCCTGACTAACGAAGAATTTCCAAAATTGTTTAACTTCCCCTGAAGCTCTACAATTTTGGCTTGTGCATCAGCCAATTCTGTGCACTTTTCTGAAAGCTCGTTAGTCTTTTCTTTCAGAGTTTCACGAGCCAAATCAATGATCTGTAACTGTTCATTAACTTTGCTTGTTAAACTGCTAATTTCTTGTTCATTTGAATTGAGTTTATCTAAACAATTTGACTTTCTTTTAATCAAAAGAACATTTAACTCTTTTCGGTTTTCCAAATCAGCTAACAGAATTTTGATTTGCTCCGATAGTCTGTCAACTTTACCCTGTAGTTCAGTGCAATTAAGACATGTATGACTTACAGATTCTGATGATACCTTTACCTCTGCTGTAAGTCCATTCACATCATTCAAACCCTTTGACACTTCTGCACCCTTCTTTTCAGCATTCTTCTCATCTGCTTTCATATTCTCTTCTATCTCAGCAGCTACTTCTCCAATCTTCACAGCTGCAAGCTCAGCTACCAATGCTTGAGCACATGTATTCAATCTGGAAGGAATCTGATAACGTTTTTCCAAGGCTTCCCACAACTCTCTAGAAGTCCCATACTTCTTGAAAGTATGTTTAACACTCTCAGGCAAGGACATCTTTATTGCTGCTAAAGCTTTCTTCTCAGCATCAACCACTCGTTTCTCAGATTCATCCATCTTATCATAAGACATAACTATAACTCTTCCATCAACACGACGTGTGGGAGCAAAGTATCCATCTATCATACACGTCCACATTTCAGTATCTTCACTTTTCATAAACAACTCAAACTTCTCTTTCCAGTCACCATATTCTTTGATGTTTGTAAGCTTTGGCCAATTCTTAACAGTCTCCCTTCCATTGTTCATCTTAGCCATTACGCAGCGTAAAAGTTCAAATGAATTTTGGTAACCTGTGTCAAAATCCAATTCTAACTTCTCTACTGGTCCTTGTCGAGCTTTTACCGCAACCGTACTGCCAAAACCGTACAAAAATTATCCGAATATTGTTTTTATCAAATTATACCGTTAGATTCGTCTCGAAATTACGATTCCAATGATATATAATGTCAAAAACCTATTTCAGGATTTTTTTTGCCCTAAAAATCCAATGAATTCAACGGTGCAAACGGTTTCCTGAGTTGAGTTATGGATAATTTTCTAAACCCGAAACAGTGAATTTTTTCTTACGCAAGCCAAGAAAAATTCCACCCCTTCCGAAATGAACAGAAATGGTCCGAAATGGTCCTAGATTCGAAATGGTAATCCGAGATTGTGAGGATATATCCGAAATCAGCACCTTTTGGTCCGAAATGGACTACTCTGATCCGAAATGGGACTTGATAATCCGAAATGAACACCCCTTAAACCGAACTGATCCGAAATCCTTATGATTGATCCGAAATGCAAGTTAACTGGTCCGAAATTCAACAGTTTGATCCGAAATGGTTGAATTCTGGTCTGAAATGCAATCCCTCAATCCGAAATGCAACTGTTTGATCAGAAATGGATCCGAAATTGATGCTGTTTATCCAAAATAATTGATTTCTGGTCCGAAACTGATCCGAAATGCTTGATTTCAATCCGAAATGGATCCGAAATGCAAGATTTCTATCCGAAATCCTTGTTGTTTGTCCGAAATCACAAGCAGAACTCTAGAACAGCCGCCAAAAACGTCCAAAAACTTCGATTTTCTGCAGAAAACGATTATGAACCAAGCCAATCAAGAACCTGGCTCTGATACCAATTGTAGGTCCCGTAATCCGTGCGGATCGTAACAGAATTGTCGATCCAACCTAGAGTGCGGAATCCTCTAGATCATATTTCACAGAAAAATGTGTAGAAACAGAATCAAGAACACGATGCACTTTCAATCCGGTCTTCTATTGATTATCCAACACGAAGTTTACAATCAACTCAAGACCCACAAGAAATCTCTCAGCCACTCTCTGTAAATTTCTCTAACTCTCTCTCAAACTCCTCTCAGTGTGTATCAAAAGTCTAACCTAAACCCTAGTGCTTAGCCTTGTTTATATAGGACAAGGTTTGCACATGGGCTTTGGTCTGGGCCAGGCCATTCTCCAAGCCCATAACACTAATTAACTCCCTAACCAATAATGCTAAGCCCAATACAAAATATCCAAAGACTAAATAATCAAACTATTAAGCTGTTGTCACAAAACATGCACCAACAACATGTACTTATTACCTTCTCTATAGTCATATGTGGATATGTATATGGCAAGTGTTTAGTGAACATATAACTTATTTTTGAGCATGTATATTGAATATGAAAGTTATCACCGTTTATTATGTGAATGTTTTATGCAATTATGTGATCCTGATACAATTACTTAATTAAGTAATCGTTTTAATTTAATTTAGTATATGTGGTTTGAATATGATATGTAAGTTATTAATCTTATTTTCATTTGTTATAGTCATTAAATTAGTAAATTATATAAACATCAAAGTACAAATTGCACATTTGCCCCAACGGGTATTTTTAAGAAATAAACGGGTATACCCGATACCCGCGGGTATGCGTAATTACCCAAAACTAAATAAGTTGGCCCACAAACTTATTTTGCAATCACAAATGCACCAAAACTAAATAAGTTGGCCCACAAACTTATTTTCGAGTTATATATATTCAAATTAAAAATATTCACGTAAAGAAACATTGATGAATTCATCAAGTAGATTAGTAGATGTGATGGGGACCCCCTTTGCAGTTTCTCCCCATTTAAGGCGCTCACCAAAAACCAACCAAACCCCCAACCAAATCACACTTAAATACTTCTTTTCTCTACAACACATATCTCAGATTTGCACAATTCCAATTCTTTCTGTCCAAAGCAGCTCAAAAGCCACAATCTTTATTGGTTTCTTCGCTTAAAGATTTCAACTGATCTTCTTCTACTTCTTTAAGGTTCGTCTTTCTTGCTGCCCCACCCCCTAAATGTTGTCAAAATTCAAACTTTAAGGTTCTTTTCTTGTTAATTTTGTGTAAAGATTGAATCTTTTTTAGTGGGTGTATGTCATTTTTGCCCCCTTTAACTTCATTACTTGAATTCAGCTTCTTACTGCAAATAGTTTTTTTTTTTTTTTTGTTTTTCATGGGTGATCTGTGATGATGTCATCTGGGTTACAATTCTTTTCTTGATATTGTGTGTGAAGATTGAATCTTTTTTACTGGGTGTGACTCATTTTGCCCCCTTTAACTTCAATTCAGCTTCTACTGATAATGTTTTTTTTTTTTGAAAATTATTTCATGGGTGATTTTTGATGAATTCAGGTGGGTTACAATTATTTAATGATTAGATATTATGTATTCAGTTTGGGACTAGGGTTATTTAAAGAATTGAGAAATATTTAGTCCACTTTGACTTTCTTGATCTCATGGATCACTTTTAGATTGGGTCAGTAATCCCACATCAAGGCTTAAATTTCATAATTATGTTTGTTTTTATAAGCAGCAAACTTGGTTTTAAAAAGCGAGAGGCGCACAAAAGCGAATTAGTCTAAAAATGAGGTTCGAAGCGCAAAGCGCAAAAGCGGTGGGCTTTTTCGTACCCGAGGCACAAGAAGATTATATAAATTTTTATATATATATCCCATAGGTTTTTAGCATCCCTTATCCAAAATATAGTTATAACTAAGGTTTATTTATGATTTTACCTACATGTACAAGCCAAAAAACCTATTGTCCAACACTTTCATGCACAAAAACAACATAAAAACACCCAAAACCCATAAGGTGCGTGCCTCAGACCTAAAAAAACCCAAAAAAATGCGCTTTTCTTGCGCTTAGTAGAAAAAGCGCGCCTCAGGTACCCTGAGGCGCTGAGGCCTGCGCCATAGTGCGTCTCGCGCCTAGGCGCGCCTTAGTCGCGCTTTTTAAAACCCAGGCAGCAAAGTGTGATTCATTTGCAATATTTCATACAAATCATCATTGGGTTGTTGATTTTTCCTCCTAAAATGAAAAAAATTCTTTTGAATTTTAAAAGTCATGTATTCTCATTTTGACCAAGAAAATTATAATGTCAACTTCAGTCTGTTTCAGGAATGGAGTATTAGTTTGCTCCAGGAAGGTAGAATTAATCCATAGTTGATTAAAAAAATAAATTGTTTGACAAAAAAAGTCAATATAAAATCTTCTAAAGTTTTTTTATTTTTTATTTTTTTGCAGTGGAAACATGTTAGAAGCTCAAAGGATGCCACTAAATGGAAGTTTAAACTATGGTAACAATGGGAACATAAATGGGGCGATTTCACTGAGGTCTTCAGCAAGTAGATCTGCCATCGATGAATTTTGTTTTGCTCTCGGGGGAAATAAGCCGATTCATAGCATCTTAATTGCGAATAATGGAATGGCGGCCGTAAAGTTTATAAGAAGTGTGAGAACATGGAGTTATGAAACATTTGGTTCGGATAAAGCGATTTTGTTGGTAGCCATGGCCACACCGGAGGATATGCGGATAAATGCAGAGCATATTAGAATTGCTGATCAATTTGTAGAAGTCCCCGGTGGTACAAATAATAATAATTATGCAAATGTGCAACTCATTGTAGAGGTATGCAGATTTTATATACAAATCCATCACTCATAAGATTTTATGAACCATCATACATAACTTTTTATTGCAAAGTAACCATAGTTCTTTAGAACAGTCTTACTTTGACTTTTTCGGTCAAAGAAGCTGTTTATAAACATTCATTCCTGCAAAATAGTTATTTTTCTTTTGCATTGAAGCAAGAATGATGATTTTTTGACAGAAATAAGCGAGTATGATGGTTTAAAATGTCGGTCGCTAACAAGGGTTGGATTTAGTTTCATTTACCCTCCCAGACCCTACCAATAGCTTTGCTGTTTGTGGGATTTACTGGGTACGGTTATTGTTGTTGTTCCAAAGTCTTTTAAAGATTCCATTTGTTTTCTACAAACTATAGTTGACAACGAGTATAAACTATAACATGAACTACCTCAATTTTGAAATTAACACAAACGTATGTATGTAAGCCAATAAGTTGTAGCTCAACTGGCATTGGAGGGCAAGTGAAGATTCAGGGTTGAAGGCCACAGGTCTCAAGTTCGAATCGGATCCCAACCGGGTTTTACCGCAGTGGGCCCTCAGGCAGCGGGGTTTCCCTGGAACTGGAGATGGTGGGCTTGGGCTACCCAGCGCTGTCTGCGACCACGGGCGTATGGGGTCGCCTTTTGCCATTGGGTTACCCCGGGTAGCGGGCTTTTATTCATTGGCCGTTCAAAAAAGAAAATACAAATTTATGTAACTTTTGATGGATTATAAATAAAATTAAAAAAAGTAGTAGAAGAGATGTAATTAGAAAAAGAACTAATGTTAAAAAATAGAAATACAGTTCCTTTATATCTCTTTTAATTATCCTACTTTGACTTAAAAGTTGATATGGGTATGCTCAGCTTTTAATGAAAAATCATTAGCTACATCATTATCATTATATAAACAAAATTTACGTCTAATGATTTCAGACTGCCGAGATAACACATGTTGATGCCGTTTGGCCTGGTTGGGGTCATGCATCTGAAATCCCGGAACTACCCGATGCATTGGTGGCTAAAGGAATTATATTTCTTGGGCCACCCGCTTCATCAATGGCGGCTTTAGGAGATAAAATCGGTTCTTCGTTGATCGCACAAGCAGCTGACGTGCCGACACTTCCATGGAGTGGCTCTCATGTAAGTTTTGTCACTTTTATAGTCCATTTTACCTTTACAATGATCTTTTTATCCCTTATATACGACCAGTATACATGTATACGAGCCTTATATACGATCCATAAGCATATATACGAGCCTTATATACGACCAATGTATATGTATACGAGTCGTATACTTACATAACAAAACACACTCTTAACATTCTCTTACTAGTATACGACCAGTATATATGTATACGAACCGTATACTTATACACGACCCGTATATAGGGTGTCAAAATATAGATTTTGTGGTGTACCTTTATTAGCCCCCTTTATATATTGCAGCTTTGTACTTATCATTCTTTATAAAATCACATCGTTATAACTCTTATTATATAAAACTTGCATCTTTTAGGTGAAAATTCTGGCGGAAAGCTGTTTGGTGACAATTCCAGATGATGTATATAGAAAAGCTTGTGTGTATACAACCGAAGAAGCAATTGCCAGTTGTCAAGTTGTCGGTTATCCGGCCATGATTAAGGCATCATGGGGTGGAGGTGGCAAAGGCATTAGAAAGGTTTGTGTCCTTAAACTTTATTCCAGCTTTGACCTTTAAAAGTCAATGAATTAGTTTTTGACCTAAAAGCACATATTTTTTTTTATTTAATTAAGGTGCATAATGATGAAGAAGTCAAGGCACTTTTCAAGCAAGTTCAAGGTGAAGTGCCCGGTTCCCCTATATTCATTATGAAAGTTGCTTCTCAGGTGAGAAAATGTTTGAAATAATATTATAATATTATAATCTGCTCTTAATTTGCAACTCAAAACTTATTATATTATTGTTTAATATATATTTTAAAAACAGAGCCGACATCTCGAAGTTCAGCTACTATGTGATCAGCATGGCAATGTAGCGGCTTTACACAGTCGTGATTGCAGTGTTCAAAGACGACACCAAAAGGTAGTATGAGAATTGGTATTCTTTTCTTAAAAAAATAAGCAGTTCTTGATTTTAATATAATTTTTATTTATTTTTTTGTTATTTTTTAAGATTATTGAGGAGGGGCCGATAACCGTAGCTCCACCGGACACAATAAAGAAGCTTGAGCAAGCGGCAAGAAGATTAGCAAAATCGGTTAATTATGTTGGAGCTGCAACTGTAGAATATTTGTACAGTATGGAAACTGGGGATTATTATTTTTTGGAGCTTAACCCCCGTTTACAGGTGCACTTAAATTCAGTTCTATGAATATTTGATTATTATGAAACGATATTATATTATTACATCATAGAATCGCAGAGCTCTGTGTATATGATTGTTGTATAAAATAGGGTTGCAAGATGTTTGTATTTTCAGGCCAGGAAAATAATAAAGGATCCTAAATATAATAATAATAATAATAATAATAATAATAATAATAATAATAATAATTATTATTAGACAAATAGTTAATTATGATTAGTTAGAGGGTGTAGATGTAAATATATTCCTTATATATTCCTGTAACCTATTCTGATTATACAACAATTGAATACAATACGTCTTTACCAAGTTTATCTTGGTATCAGAGCCAAGAATCCCTAACCCTAGCTGCCGACTTCCTTCTTCATCGGCTACAGCCGATCGCCCTCTTCTTCCACCCTAAATCGATCATCGGCAATCCTCAAACATGTCAACCGATATTATTGCCTTCACTCAAGTCGAGAAAACTGCACACAATTCTCACAAGTTCGGTTTCACATTGTCACCAACAAATTATGGCTTCTGGAAACTCATGATTCAACCGTTCCTCGTTACTAATGGCCTGTTCGGATACATTGATGGTTCAATTCCCTGCCCTCCATCTGTGATCGCAACTTCTGGAAAAGAAAAAGAGGCACCCGCATCATCCACTGTGAACCCTAATTATGATGCATGGCTTGCAAACGATGCTCATGTACGTATGCTTCTTCTCTCCACAATCTCAGAGGCTGCTTTTCAACATGTACAAGGTACAACGTCACGTGACCTTTGGCTTTCCCTTGAACGTGCTTATGACCCACACATCTCGTCTCGGGAATTTACGTTAAAAACACAATTGTTGAAGATTCAAATGAAAGGGGATGAATCCTCTGCTGCTCTTGCCAATATCGGCCAGCCAATGTCGGAAAAGGATATTATCATGCTTGTTGTTGCAGGTCTTCGTGAAGAATACAATGGAGTCAAACAAAATCTCCTTGCTAGAGAATTTACAGCTGTCTTTTCAGAGCTTCCTGGTCTTCTTGCTGATCACGAGTTCCTGATTAAGAAACCCGTTCCTGATGTTTCTCCGGCTCAGGCTTTTACGGCTACTACAGCAGCCCAACCCTCTCCAGCATCAAATGACACTATTCAAGCTCTTCAACAGATTGCTGGACGTCTTGGTTTTCAGCTACAACCAACCACTGGTTTGTCTCCGGCTCCTACGCCACAGCCCTTTTACACAAACAGATCGGGTCCTAACAATCGGGGCCGCGGGGGTCGTGGTCGTGGAGGCCGGGGCGGCAACAATCGCTCACAGGTGAACAACAACCGCAATCAAGGTCAGTTTAGTTGGGCTTCAAATCAGAATACAGTTTATGGCACTTGCAACAGGTGTGGTATTGGTCACTTGCCATCTCAGTGTCCAAACCGGGATCCGTCTACCATCAGATCAAGACAGCCTTCAGCTAACTATGCTGATTTTCGTTCCCAATCTGACACACCTGCTTGGCTCAATGACACAGGTTCCAACAATCATGTAGCACCGGACATGTCGGGTTTTGACTCAGCTACGCCTTACTTTGCTTTGGTGGGGATAATCTGCGCGTTGGTGACGGTAAATCTCTGCCCATTTTACACATTGGTTCTGCCAAAGTTTTTTCACCCTCACGAACCTTTCATCTTAAAGATGTCCTTCATGTTCCAAAAATCAAACGACACCTTTCTGTTCAAAAATTTTGTCATGATAATAATGTTTATTTTGAATTTCACTCTACTTTCTTTGCTGTGAAGGACAAGTCTACACACACTACCCTCCTCACGGGTCCAAGTGACGGTGGTCTTTATATTATCCGGTTTCCCTCTGTTCAACCACTTCCCAGAGTTGCTTTCTCCACGTATCGGGCTTCGACAACCACATGGCATCAACGCCTTGGACATCCACATGCTCAACTGTTTAGTTCTATGCTTTCTAGCTTTCATTTACCTGTTTCAGACAAGAATTTTGACTTTAATTGTTCTTCTTGTTTAGTTGGAAAATCTTCCAAACTTCATTTGTTATCTTCGGATTATCACAGTTCTCATGTACTTGACTTAGTTTTTTGTGATGTTTGGGGGCCTTCGGGTGTTTCCTCTTTTGATGGTCATAACTATTTTCTCTTATGTGTTGATCATTTTTCCAAATACATGTGGTTGTTTCCTCTAAAACGGAAATCTGAGGTTTTCGAAACCTTTAAACGTTTTGTTACCATGGCCGAGAGACAATTTTCCACCAAGGTAAAATCCGTACAAACAGATTGGGGAGGGGAGTTTCGTAATCTTTCCTCCTTCTTTGCCTCCATTGGCATCATTCATCGGCTCTCCTGTCCGCACACTAGCGAACAGAATGGGACAGTTGAGAGACGTCACCGCCATGTTGTTGAAACGGGGCTCACTCTCATGGCTCAAGCTCATGTTCCACAACGGTTTTGGCACTTTGCCTATGACACTGCCGTGTATCTCATTAACCGAATGCCCTCTCGCAATAACTCCAACATATCTCCTTTCGAGCACCTTTTTAACCATAAGCCTGATTTTTCCTTCCTTCGTGTCTTTGGCTGTTTGTGCTTTCCTTATCTTCGTCCATACAACCCACACAAGATGGATCTGCGATCCACTCCTTGTATCTTTCTTGGCTACAACACCTCTCATCATGGGTATCGGTGCTTTGATCCCGAATCTGATCGCATTTATATTGCCCGTCATGTTCGATTCATTGAACATGTTTTTCCGTTTTCAAAACAAACTTCAAACACTTCCCCGGTACCCGACCCCACTCCCTATGTCTCGGCCTATCCTACACCCGATCTCTCTACAACTACACAACCTACCCCGCCACCACAATCATCCCCAACACTCAACTCACCACCACAACCTCCCGATTCTACACCACCGTCGTCCAATCAACCCACTTCTACACCACCTACACCACCACCACCACCACCACCGCCTCCTGCCTACACTTACTCACGAAAGCCCACTCGCTCTTCCACCACCTCGGCCTTTGATCAATATTCTACAAACCAAGCTGCTCCTATCCCTCCATCATCTCCTACTCCACCGCCACCTTCTTCCACCACAACTAGAACCCGTCCACCAAATCTTCGTTCCAAACCCAAGCAAACGAAGCCTTACAATGCCTCTTTCCACACCTCCACTGCCGAATCCGAACCTATTACTTTTACCGTCGCTAATGCAGACCCAAACTGGCGTAAGGCTATGGCTGAGGAGTACTCGTCTCTTATGCATCATGGTACTTGGACTCTTGTTCCTTATGATCCTCGTTCAAATGTTGTTGATTGCAAATGGGTCTACAGACTTAAAAAGGATCAACATGGTTGTGTTCAACGCTACAAGGCACGCCTTGTAGCCAAAGGTTTTCATCAGCAGCATGGTATTGACTACACGGAAACGTTTAGTCCGGTGGTAAAGGCTACTACTATCCGTGTGGTTTTGTCACTTGCGGTTCAACACAAATGGCCATTACGTCAACTTGACGTCCAGACCGCCTTCTTGTATGGTGATTTGAAAGAAACAGTGTACTTGAAACAACCACCGGGTTTCGTTGATCCACGCTATCCTAATCATGTGTGTCGGTTACGCAAGTCTCTATACGGTCTCAATCAAGCTCCGAGGGCGTGGTTTCATAGATTATCCTTGGCTCTTTTGGCACTCGGGTTTAAAGGATCAAACACCGATCCTTCCTTATTTGTTTATTGCGCCTCTGACACCGTCCTATACATGTTGGTCTACGTTGATGATATTATATTAACAGGAAAGTAGGAAACAAACCCGAGGCTATTGATCATGTGGTTCGACGTCTTGGCAGCACCTTTGACATTAAGAACATGGGGCCACTGTCTTATTTTTTGGGTATCTCGGTCACGCGTAAAGATGGTGATCTCCATCTCTCTCAACAGAATTATATAAAGGAACTGCTGGCTCGTGCAAATCTGTCTCACGCCAAACCAGTTTTCTCTCCTTGCACTACCTCTGCTATGTTATCTGTTGGTGACAGTGATACCTTTGATGATCCGGTCAAATATAGACAGCTTGTGGGTGATTTACAATATGTCACTCTCACTCGTCCAGACATTACCTTTGCAGTCAACAAGGTCTGCCAATTTATGCACTCTCCCACCGTTAATCACTGGGCTGCTGTTAAACGTATTTTAAGATATCTTCTTGGTACGGTGGATCATACTCTTCTGTTTTCTCAGTCGTCTACCACAGTCTTACATGCTTATACAGATGCTGCTTTCAACTCCTTGAGTGCTTTCTCTGATGCGGATTGGGCTGGCTGTCCCGACGACCGTCGATCCACGGGTGGATGTGCGATATATCTTGGATCGAATCTTGTCTCTTGGTCTGCTAGAAAACAAAAAACGGTCTCACGTTCCTCTACAGAATCGGAAGATAAGGCTTTAGCTGATGCAGTTGCAGAACTAACTTGGCTTGAGACATTATTACGTGAACTACGCGTCCCTATAAGATCTTCTCCAAATTTATGGTGTGATAACTTGGGCGCTACATATCTGTCTGCAAATCCGATCTTTCACGCTCGGACTAAACATGTTGAGGTTGATTTTCACTTCGTTCGGGAAAGAGTTGCACAAGGGAAATTAAAAGTTCAGTTTATTTCAACAAAAGACCAATTGGCTGATAACAATAACAATAACAATAACAATAACAATAACAATAACAATAACAATAACAATAACAATAACAATAATAATGATAAAATGGGATCATTTTTTAGGTTGAGCATCCTGTCACAGAGTGGATAGCGGAAGTTAATATACCGGCAGCACAAGTTGCAGTTGGAATGGGAATTCCTCTTTGGCAAATTCCTGGTAAATAACTAAATATATCAAAGTTTGTTATGACTTGAAACAAAAGGTTTGACTTTTTGTTGACCATCATACTTGGCTTTTCGCTACTAACTAATCATCATGGAAATCTTAAAAAACACACTATAAATTGCACTAAAGCAAGAAAATAATGAAAAGTCAACTATGATGGTGTGAAAAGTCAAATGTAATTTAAAGCTACTTATTTTATACAATATTATTTTTTGAATGTTTTTATTTATATGTTGTTTTGGTTCAGAAATAAGACGATTTTATGGGATGGACAATAGTGGAGGGTATGATGCTTGGAGAAGAACATCGGTTCTTGCAACTCCGTTTGACTTTGACCAAGCAGAATCAGTTAGGCCAAAGGGTCATTGTGTTGCTGTACGTGTAACAAGTGAGGATCCAGATGACGGTTTTAAGCCTACTAGCGGGAAAGTTCAGGTTTCATATATATCCTTATAAAAATTCCGAATTTCATATACATACATACTTCTAATTCTTTATAATGTCATACTTGCCGGTTCAACACACTTAAATAACATTTTTCCATTGTGAAGCAAATAAAATAATATCAGTTACTTCCAAAAGTTCGTTTCTTTAAATAAATATATTGGAAAACAACGTTATTACGTTAGTCATTTCCTGTGTATAATGTTCTGTTTGCTTGTTACTTTATAGAGTGAAACAAATTGCTGTAAATAACTCATTTTATTTTACTTTCTATGAAATGCATAAATATGATATATCTAGTGTTTTGAAACGGTAAATATGATTTTAGATTTTTATGAATTTTTGAGGTTTTAGAAGGATTATATGAATTGCCTCATTTTTTTAATTATTTTTATTATCTACCATATTGACTTGAATTATTTTTTAGGAGCTTAGTTTTAAAAGCAAGCCAAATGTGTGGGCATACTTTTCTGTCAAGGTAATGTTTGTTTCAAAATTTTATTTATATATATTTATGCAATTTCCCAATTTTAAAGTTATATTTTAATTTGAAAATTGCAGTCCGGAGGAGGCATTCATGAATTCTCAGATTCTCAATTTGGTAAGAAAATTGAATCTTGTTTGGTTTTAGTTTCTAATAGTCAATCGCTGGTGTAGTTGACTTTTACAAGATTCTTCACTAAAGCGCTCCTTATCTTATTTAATATTTTTATTTACTTCAGGTCATGTTTTTGCATTTGGAGAGTCAAGAGCACTAGCCATTGCAAATATGGTTCTTGGGCTGAAAGAAATCCAAATTCGCGGTGAAATCCGTACTAATGTTGATTATACAATCGATTTATTACATGTAAGCATCTTGTAAAATTACAATAATTTTATCTTTTTTCTTTTGTAGACCAACTATGCTTATGATTGTGAATTTTATCTACACTTTTTATTTTTTTTTTACTTTTCTACACTTGTAGGCTCCGGATTATGCCGAAAATAAAATCCATACGGGTTGGTTAGATAGCCGAATTGCTATGCGGGTTAGAGCAGAAAGGCCCCCATGGTACCTCTCAGTAGTTGGGGGAGCTCTTTATGTAAGTGCTTTTATAACAATAAGAGTAAATTACACGGATGGTCTCTGTGATCAAGCAAAATTTTGGATTTAGTCTCTAGTTTTTCAAAAGTATATGGAAGATCCCTGTGGTTTGCACTTTGTAACTTATTTAGTCCCCAACTTTTGCCAAAAGTACACGGATGGTCCCTATGGCTTGCACTTTGTAACACATTTAGTCCCCAACGTTTAGTGACTAAATGCGTTATAAAGTGCATACCACAAGAACCATCCATGTACTTCAGGCAAAAGTTGGGGACTAAATAAGTTACAAAGGGCAAACTACAGAGACCATCAGTGTACTTTAAAAAAGTTGGGGACTAAATCCTAAATTTTGGTTAACCACGGCGACCATCCGTGTACTTTACTCTAATAATAACTTTTGGTTATTAAATTCATCATCTTTTATAGTACTTAGGCTTACCGTTGACTTTTGTTGACCTCAGAAAGCGGCTGCTAGAAGTGCTTTCATGGTTTCTGACTATGTTGGTTATCTTGAAAAGGGTCAAATCCCTCCTAAGGTATTTTGACTTACCATTGACTTTTTGTTGACCTCAGAAAGCTCTTAGCTGATTACTGTTTTTTTTCCCTTGAAGCATATATCATTGGTCAACTCTCAAGTTTCTTTGAATATTGAGGGTAGTAAATACACGGTAAGTAAAAGTATAAATGTATATTGTTCTTGATTTTTTTTTGTTTTTTATTTTTCGTTTCTAAATTATGCGTTTTTTTGTTAGATTGATATGGTAAAAAAAGGACCAGGAAGTTATAGATTAAAAATGAATCAATCGGAGATTGAAGCAGAAATACACACTCTACGTGACGGGGGCTTATTAATGCAGGTAAACATTATAGTTTATTTTTAAATACAAATAACTCTTACTATATGTTTAACATAATTCATATCTCTAAAATAGTTCTCAATTGTGAATAAATTTGAGAATCAAAATAATAACTTTTTTGGTGTTTTTTATTGAATTGAGTTTATGCATAATTTATTATAAACACGAAAATGAGCATTTTAGTGATCTTTAAACCAAAACATGCGTACAGTTAATTACGCTGATATAATATCTATACATGATTTGTTTCATAAATCTAATCAAAAGATACAATTTATTAACAACACATATTTGTTAAATTTTTACATGCATTTACACATTTGTTTACATTTATATATTTTATGATTGTTAATTTAATATTGTAGTTGGATGGAAATAGCCATATTATATACGCAGAGGAAGAAGCTGCCGGTACTCGACTCCTAATCGATGGACGAACTTGCTTGCTTCAGGTTCCAACAACTTTCTATATATTATTATATTATGATTTTCTTTTGTATTCATTATTTGTTATATACTAATTTGGATTAATTTGTTTCTAGAATGATCATGATCCTTCCAAATTGATGGCGGAAACGCCATGCAAGCTTCTAAGATACTTGGTGGCAGATGGTAGCCATGTTGACGCCGACACACCTTACGTTGAGGTTGAAGTTATGAAAATGTGTATGCCGCTTCTTTCACCGGCTTCTGGCGTTATACAATTTAAAATGTCTGAAGGTCAAGCCATGCAGGTTAGTTAAAATTTATCTTCTTAATATATATTGTTTTTAAGAAATATTTACATCATTTTCTTCTATGAACATATGAATGTCTTTATGTGTAGGCTGGTGAGCTTATAGCAAGACTTGATCTTGATGACCCGTCAGCTGTAAGAAAAGCAGAGCCCTTTACCGGAAGCTTTCCTGTTCTGGGCCCACCGACTGCCATATCAGACAAAGTTCATCAGAAATGTGCTGCAACTCTAAGTGCCGCTCGGATGATTCTTGCTGGCTATGATGACAACATTGATGATGTAATCGTTTTTTTTTTTTTTCATTTAAAGAACTCGACCTTATCTTTCACGTTGTTATTGGCCATAACATGGACCCATGCGATCACAAACTGTTTCTGACCGTCTTAACCTATCGGTCCCAATTTTTTTTAAATGATTTTTATGTTTGATTGTAGGTTGTACAAAACTTGCTTCTTTGTCTAGATAGTCCGGACCTTCCGTTCCTACAATGGCAAGAATGCTTTGCAGTGTTAGCAAATCGACTTAATAAAGATCTAAGAAACAAGGCAAATAAACTTCTTACTATCTTATTTATTCTTTCAATATTTAATATTATAACATACCTTGCTAAAACTTCAACTTTTGTTTTGTCTTCAGCTGGAATCAAAGTTTAAGGAGTACGAAGGAATTTCCACACAACAAACAATTGACTTCCCGGCCAAAGTTTTACGGAACATTCTAGAAGTTAGTTTATGATCAAAATCAACCACCTCGGATATTTTTTCTTTTTTTTTTGCATATTTAAATTTTTTTATTTATAATATGCTTTTGTATTTTTTTAACAGACCCACCTCGGATCTTGCTCGGAAAAAGAGAAGGTAGCCCAAGAAAGACTCGTTGAACCGTTAATGAATCTTGTTAAGTCATATGAAGGTGGTAGAGAGAGTCATGCACGCGGGATTGTTCACGCTCTTTTTGAAGAGTATTTGTGTGTTGAAGAATTATTTAGTGACAATATTCAGGTGTGTTTTTTACCTTTTTTTATGTTTTACTGATTAGTTTCATATACAATATTATGAAAAAGTTCAAATTTCCTTATATATCTTTTTATACTTTCTAATATCATAGTTGTCTTTTCGACATTCTATAGTAAAACAAATGAACGAACGAGAAAACAATATATGCACTAGCATTAAGTATTTGGATTGTATTTTGAGTACATTATTTTAATGTAAATGAAATTCTTCTCTGTAGGCTGATGTAATCGAACGTCTTCGACTCCAATACAAAAAAGATCTCTTGAGGATTGTTGACATCGTGCTTTCCCATCAGGTATATATGTTATTCACTTTTTTAGTTATGTGTATCAACTTGTTAATCTTTAACTTAAAAAAAAAACAAATATTCTGAGTTTGATATTGTCGTCTAACAGGGAGTTAGAAGTAAAAACAAGCTGATACTACGACTGATGGAGCATTTGGTTTACCCTAATCCAGCTCCTTATAGAGAGAAACTCATTCGGTTTTCCACACTCAATCACACAAGTTATTCCGAGGTCAATATCGTCATTTCACATACTCAATGTCTCAAACTACTTTCTTGGATTAATCTCATATATATCCTTCTATATTATAAAATACTAAAAATATCATATTTACTTATTCGTTTTAAATAAAATAATCAGTTACATTTGGTTATGCAACTGATTTTGTATCGAGATAATTTCATATATTCCCTGAAAACTTGACATAAAATCTTATTTACTGAACAGAAAAAACTCATATTGTCAAATATACCCATATCTTAATTTATGACATTTATATCCCTATCTTAAACTTGCACCAGGACATGAAAAATTCAAGCGTAAAGACAAGGGTATAATTGTCATTATTTAATAAAATGGCTAATTATGAAATTGTTTGGGGGTATATATGAAATTTTGTCTTATTTACCATCAAATGGATGAAATCTTTTATTTTTAGTGTTTTGAAATTGTGAATATCATATTTATAATATCTAGAAGGATATATATATATATATATATATAGGGGAAGGTTCATTGGGGAACACTAAAAAAGTGGGGAACAGCGGGGAACCGACTCAAACGAACTCCGATTGGACTCATTCCAACGGCGTTGGAACCGGCTCGTCGAACCCTAACTAAGATCTCTTAACCCTAATCCCTAAATCCTAACTCCTAAACTCTAAACCCAAAAGCTAAAAAATAAGGCTAAAACCTAAGCTAAACCGTAAAATCTAAACTATAAACCCTAAAAGCTAAACCCTAAAGGCTAAACCTAAAACTAAACCCTAAAGCTAAACCCTATAGCTAAACCCTAAAGCTAAACCCTAAACCCTAAAGCTAAACCCTAAAGCTAAACCCTAAGGCTAAACCCTAAAGCTAAACCCTAAAAGCCAAACCCTAATATATTTAGGGTTTAGGGGTTATGATTTAGGGTTTGGGGTTAAGAGATCCTAGTTAGGGTTCGACGAGCCGGTTCCAACGCCGCTGGAATGAGTCCAATCGGAGTTCGTTTGAGTCGGTTCCCCACTGTTCCCCACTTTTTTAGCGTTCCCCAATGAACCTCACACTATATATATATATATATAAATTAATTTTGGTTTTTTAACCTGATTTTTGTTTTTTGGTTATTGTTGTTAACAGTTAGCGTTGAAGGCAAGTCAACTGCTGGAACAAAATAAATTAAGTGAACTTCGTTCAAGTATCGCAAGAAGTCTTTCTGAGTTAGAGATGTTTACTGAAGAAGGTGAAAATATTGATACCCCTAAACGGAAAAGCGCAATCAACGAAAGAATGGAGGATATTGTGAGTGCTCCTTTGGCGGTTGAAGATGCCCTTGTTGGTCTTTTTGACCATAGTGATCACACCCTTCAAAGGCGCGTTGTTGAGACCTATGTTAGAAGATTATATCAGGTATCCTTGGTTTTTCTCATAAAAACTAACAAACTCTTGTCCGGTAAACAGAGTCCAAATTATTCCTTAAAGGCTTAAACCAACAACTTATGTTTTGTCTTCAATAAAGTTTTTTTTTAGATATTTTACAAATAATAGACAAATTCTTTAAACCGTGTTTGAGGTCTTACATTGCAATTATCATGGCTGGAGGGAGTATTTTTCGACTTAAAAAATAAAGGAATTGTTTTCTTATAGACGAGAAAAGTTGTTAAATTTCTTTAACATATAAATTTGTTTTTTTTAGAAAATGATTTTTTAGGAAAATTGGATTTCAATAATCCCAACTATTACCTATTGGCCGACATTAATTCCAACTGATGAAATATTTTGCGACAGTCCCAACGAGCTTTTTCTAACTGAGGTCTAACCCAGTTAGTTTTTTTGCTGACGTTGACTGCTTATGTGGCAAAAAGTCAAACTTTTGATAACTGGACTGCTTATGTGGCAAAGTTTTGATGATGTGGATTTCTGATGTGACAGATCACGTCAGCAAAAACTAACTTGGTTAACCCTCGGTTAGAAAAAGCTCGTTGGGAGAAAATAGGTTAAAAGTTAGTCCTCTTAAAAAACATTTCGTTAGTTGGGACTGTTTCCGGCCAATAGGTAATAGTTGGGATTATTTAAATCTAATTTTACTTTTTTTATATGTTTTAATGGCTATTCTAGAGAACACGTCAAAAACGACCAAATGGAAGAATCTTGTGAACTAATATACATAGGTTATTTGCAATTATAAACAAGGGGCAAATGAGTAATTTTACTTTGTATGTATTATCAGCCGTATCTCTTGAAGGGGAGTGTTAGAATGCAATGGCACAGATCTGGACTTATTGCATCGTGGCAATTCGTGGAAGGGCATATCGGTGAATTGAATGCTTCCGGTTATGAAATGACCGAAACACCCTTGGTTGACAAGAAATGGGGAGCTATGGTTATAATAAAATCTCTTCAATTTTTACCCGATGTGATAAGCGCAGCTCTTAAGGAAACGACTCATAGTTCTCATAGTTCGGGTCATAATGGGTCAGCGGGTCCTACTGACCACGGTAACATGATGCACATTGCATTGGCCGGCATCAACAACCAAATGAGTTTGCTTCAAGACAGGTGAGTCTTTGACCATTTTTTTAGTTTGACTATACAAGTCAACAACATCATGTTTGGTTACGAAGTCAATTTATAAAAGAGTAAATTGCATTTTACGTCCTATAAATTTGGCCTAAATTGCAGCATTGTCCTTTAACTAACGAAATTACACTGGATGTCCTTTATATTATTGTTTCTCATCAGGCGGTGTCCTTTTACCCTAACCCAGTTAGTTTTTTTTCTGTTTACTCTTAACACATGCTACTCACATGAGGGCATAATGGTCTTTTTCACTTATTTTGTTAATAAATATTATTTTTATTTAATTTTGTTTCTAGCTATTAAGTAATATGACCATTATGCCCTCATGTGAGTGGCACATGTTAAGAGTTAACAGAAAAAAAAACTATCTGGGTCAGGGCAAAAGGAGACCGTCTGATGAGAAACACCAACACAAAGGACATTTAGTGTAATTTCGTTAGTTAAAGGACAGCGCCTGCAATTTGGCTCAAACTTAAAGGACGTAAATGCAATTTACTCTTTATATAATGTTAACCATTTATTATATATATATTCTTTTATGAGTTTAACTAAAACGCAAATATTATGTTATAAACTGCAGTGGTGATGAGGATCAGGCTCAAGAAAGAGTGAACCGGTTGGCAAAAATACTGAAGGATAAAGAATTAAGCTCGAGTTTAAAAACCGCAGGGTATGAAGTTATAAGTTGTATAATACAAAGAGACGAAGGTAGGGGCCCAATGAGACACTCGTTTCATTGGTCAGAAAGTAATCGTTATTATATCGAAGAGCCATTATTGCGCCACGTGGAACCTCCACTATCTATTTACCTTGAACTGGTTTGTACTCATACCACCCTTCATTTTATATATTAAAAAACCAAAAAATTATATAAATTTCCATGTATTATAATATGTTCGTTTTTTCAGGATAAACTGAAGGGCTATGAGAATATAAAGTACACTCCGTCGCGTGACAAACAATGGCACATGTATACGGTTGAAGCAAAACCACTTCCGGTTCAAAGAATGTTTCTTAGAACACTTGTAAGACAACCAACGAAAGAATGGTTTTCGCCCTCGGGATACCATGGTTCAGAAGTTGTGGGCCCACGGTCTCAGTTGACTTTATCTTATACATCAAGGAGTATTTTGAGATCTTTAGTGACCGCCATGGAAGAACTGGAACTTCATGTTCATAATGCGACTGTCAAATCCGATCATGCTCATATGTACCTCTATGTCTTAAAGGAGCAACAAATAGACGATCTCGTTCCATTCTCCAAGTAAGCATTCCTCAATGCCTTCACCGAGTGCTCATTTACTGTTTATTAAATCATTTTATTTTATACATAAATAGTTTTTTATTTACATAACCTAATACATATTATTTAGTTATTTAATTTCATATATATAGTATTTTTACTATGCAATATATATTTACTATATTAATTAAAAAATTATAATATTTATAATATAGGGGAAGGTTAACATACAATAGCCCTTAACGTGTGACGGTGCGCGAGTGAATTACGCATGTTCATTTTTAACATACGCTCGATATAATACATAATTACGCATTGCATAATTACGCATGGGTTGGGTTAATCCCCAATTACGCACGTTATTTGCATAATTACGCATGGGTTGGGTTAACCCTGATTACACACGTTATTTTTCATTCACGTACCGTTGCACGTTAAGAACCTTTTGTATTTAAAACTCTCAATATAAATGATAGACTCGTTTTGGCCCTGGGGCCTAGTCGAGCTCGGTATATGAAGCTCTTGTTTAGGGGATCGTCTATTAAACGAGCTTGTCTTTGGGCTCAAGCTCAGGTTCGTTTAAGCTCGGTTCATTTCGAGATTTCAACGAGCCAATCTTGAGTAGCTCACGAGCAGCCCGGCTTGTTTACGCCCCTAGTATTCTTACACCATCACATATATGCGATTTGCACTTATGACCATGTAAACGTGTGCAAATCACGTATTTATGGTAGAGTGGACACGTGCCTGCTAGAAGGAAGTAGGTTTTTATTTTTTGTGGTTAATTTTAAAATGCTCACAAATTGTGTACAGGAGAGTGGATGTAGATTCTGGGACCGAAGAGGGTGCGGTTGAGACACTTTTGGTGAAGTTGGCCCGTGAAATCCACACCATGGTTGGTATAAAAATGCACCGGTTAGGTGTTTTTGAGTGGGAGGTTAAGCTTCGCATGGCGTCTGCTGGTCAAGCCAATGGTGCGTGGAGGGTAGTGGTCACTAATGTGACTGGTCATACGTGTATTGTCCATGTAAGTTGTTAAAGGGCATTTTAGACATTTTAACAGAAAATAAAACCCTTTTTACTCATACATGTTTGATGTCACTTGTGATTTTCATTTAGGTTTATCGGGAAATTGAGGATAATGTTGAACACAAGGTGGTTTATCATGCTACATCAACATCGGGTCCGTTACATGGTCTTCCTGTGAACGCACCATTTCAGCCTTTGAAATTACTCGATCAGAAACGTCTTTTGGCCCGGAAAAGCAATACTACTTACTGCTATGACTTCATGCTGGTAAAATTACCATTTTGCCCTTTCGACTTTTGATGGGTGCTTGTTTTTTGTTATAGTAGTAAATTACCATTCTGCCCTTTTGTATCCGCAGGCGTTTGAAGCAGCCCTTGAGAATATCTGGTCATCGAAACTTCCCGGTGATAATAGGCCCAGTGGTAAACTTGTAAATGTGACAGAGCTCGTGTTTGCTGACCCGAGACGCTCATGGGGTACACAGCTTGTGGAAATGAACCGCGAGCCGGGCCAGAACAATGTGGGCATGGTGGCATGGACCATGGACCTCTGCACACCCGAGTTTCCTCATGGAAGGAAAATTTTGGTAGTTGCAAACGATGTCACGTTTAGAAACGGGTCTTTCGGCCCGATTGAGGATGCGTTTTTCGAGGCGGTCACCGAACTTGCGTGTACGAAGAAACTGCCGCTCATCTACCTGGCAGCGAACTCGGGGGCCCGAATCGGGGCAGCTGAGGAGGTTAGATCTTGCTTTAGAATCGGGTGGTCCGATGAATCGAACCTGGATTCAGGGTTCCAGTATTTGTACCTAACTCCCGAAGATTACAATGGAATCAAATCGTCGGTAATTGCGCATGAAATTTGTCTCGAGAGTGGTGAAACGAGATGGGTAATTGATACAATTGTTGGAAAAGAAGACGGATTAGGGGTTGAGAATTTAAGCGGTAGCGGGGCCATTGCTGGTGCGTTTTCGAAAGCATATAAAGAAACTTTTACATTAACGTATGTAACGGGAAGAACCGTTGGGATAGGAGCTTATTTGGCCCGTTTGGGAATGCGGTGTATACAACGTGTTGACCAACCAATAATCTTGACCGGGTTTTCGGCTCTAAACAAGCTTTTGGGCCGAGAGGTTTACAGCTCGCAAATGCAACTCGGTGGGCCGAAGATCATGGGGACAAACGGTGTTGTCCATTTAACGGTTTCTGACGATCTGGAAGGCGTTTTGGCAATCTTGAACTGGTTAAGCTTTGTTCCACCGTATGTCGGTGGCCCGCTTCCGGTTTTGGCGCCGGTGGACCCGGTAGACCGGCCTGTAAACTACCAGCCCGAAAACTCATGTGATCCTCGTGCGGCTATTTGCGGGACAGTGGACGGGAACGGGACATGGTTAGGAGGGATTTTCGATAGAGACAGTTTTGTGGAGACGTTAGAGGGTTGGGCGAGGACGGTTGTAACGGGCCGGGCCAAACTCGGTGGGATCCCAGTCGGGGTTATCGCTGTCGAGACGCAAACGGTGATGCAAATCATACCCGCGGATCCTGGGCAGCTCGATTCACACGAACGTGTGGTCCCGCAAGCTGGACAGGTGTGGTTCCCGGATTCCGCTAGTAAAACCGCACAAGCGTTAATGGATTTTAACCGAGAAGAGCTACCACTATTCATCATGGCCAACTGGCGAGGGTTTTCTGCCGGTCAACGGGATCTTTTTGAAGGCATTTTACAAGCGGGATCGACAATTGTTGAGAATCTTAGAACGTATAAACAGCCTGTTTTTGTTTACATCCCGAAAACCGGCGAGCTTCGTGGCGGTGCATGGGTGGTAGTTGACAGCCGAATCAACTCAGACCATATCGAAATGTACGCGGAAACAACCGCGAAAGGGAACGTTCTTGAACCCGAAGGTATGATTGAAATCAAATTCCGAAACAAAGATTTGTTAGAATGTATGAACCGACTGGACCCGCAAATTCGAAACCTCAAACAAAAACTACAAGAAGCGAAATACGATCAAACGATCACCGACCAGATAAAAGCTCGTGAGAAGCAGCTTTTACCGATTTACACTCAGATCGCCACCAAGTTTGCCGAGCTTCACGATACAGCTTTCCGAATGGCTGAAAAAGGCGTGGTGAAAAAGGTGGTTGACTGGAACATTTCTCGGGTTTTCTTCTACAAAAGGCTCCGTCGTCGGCTCGCTGAGGCTTCGTTAATCTGTACCACACGTGATGCCGCTGGTGACAAGCTTTCCTACAATGCTGCTTCCAATATGATCAAGAAATGGTTTTTGGACACGAAAACGGAACAACTTTGGCTTGATGACGAGGCGTTTTTCACATGGAAAGATGACCCGTCGAATTACGTAGACAATTTAGCCGAGCTGCGTACACAGAAGGTTTCGAATCAGTTATTAAAGATCGGTGGTTCACCATCCGATCTGGAAGCTTTACCGCAGGGGCTCGCTGCACTTTTGCAAGAGGTAACTGTTTATTGAAACTTTACTACATCCTTTTCACCATTTTAGAAGACGAAAAAGACGATCGTGTTTTAACATTGTTTTATTATGTTTCAGGTGGATCCGACGACCAAAAGTAAATTAGTTGAAGAACTGCGGCGGGTTATTGAGACTTCGCTGGCGAAATGAGAAGCCATTCGGGCCGTGTACACTATTTAACATTATTTACATATTGAGTATTTATTTTCCTTCATAAATTTGTAAATACATATCACATTTCCAATAATATATATATATATATATTAAACGTGAATCGTATTGATTGAATAAAGATTACATACTATATAGAATACGACTCTAACTTAAATAATATAGTCTAACATTCACTCGCAAGTTGAGGGTGCGAAACGACCTACAACTTGGACAACAAATATAGAAAACGCTGTGAAGATAACGACTTAGTGAACACATCAGCATCCGCCACTGATACTAAAGGCTCAATATATAGAGCAGAATATTACAGTTTAATACCCTATACAATGAGCTATATAAAATATGATTCTAACTTGAACAATATAGTCTAACAATATCCAAAGGTTGAAACATATATTTATTCATTGTACTCCTCTCTCTTGTTGTCCGATATCTATGTTTTCGACTCGAATCTTTGTGAATTTGTGACCCTTTTAAGTAATACACAAATCTTTATTATGTTTTCAATCTGTTTCTTGTACTTTACAGTTTACATTTTCTGGATTAACTCAGACCTCATGATCGAGCTTTGGCGAACATGTATGAACTGCGTCTGCAACGGTGAGAAAAATCTTGTTTTCACCAATCAAGTCGGGGAAACCTGATGCGTATAGCTTGTCTAGCACTTGTTGACCCGGGTTCGCAAGAACAAGCTGTCAAACCAAAGTACTGTTATAAGTCCTATGTGATTATTTGGTCCCTGAGTGCGTCATTAGGTTGCATGTCATAAAATAATGACGCACTTAGGGACACCTTTTAGTAATTTTAAAATGTAATATGAAATTATTTGACCCGTTTTAAATGAGTCGATTTGAATTATGTTTGATCTCCAACGGGTCAAAACGCGTAACATTACATATATGTTTTGTCCTGAAATAGTTTTGACTCGTTACCCAACACTGTTGTTTTGGCACTTTTAAACGGTTTTACTTACTTGGACATCTCTCTTTTGCAGACTCCGGTATAACTCTTCGAAGGCATGGATTCCGCTGGTGTCGATATCAGTAACCGCTGCAGTTAGGCAACAAGATAAACGCGCTTTAAACAACTTATATTTATATTGCATTTCTAAAACACAACTACAGGAAATCGAGCTTCTTACGTGACAATTCGACTATCAAGAATTGAATCCTTGGTTGATAACTTGCTTTCAGATTTTCTTCTTCCTCCGTTAGCCATCGTAATATCCTGCAATAAAGTCCCAGATTTTTAGAGCCGAAACCAAGTACTAGATCGAAATATTGTTAAAAAAAAAAATCATCTAGTATTCGAAGTTTTGTGCGAAAACTTCACCTTTCTTTGATGTAATTTGAGTTTGAGAAATAAATAGCGGAATCAACCCTGACGATTAGAACACCCGGAATTTTATTCGCTTCCGGATACTGTCCGATGTTCCGGTAAACGCTGGTCATCGGAATCTTTCCGAGAATCGCAGTTCGTGGGCGTGTAACTTGAAGAAGAATCTTAGCAAAAGATATCGCGACCTGATTCAACATTATAAAAAAAGATTAAAAAAAGCTCAAAATCGAGCTGAAAGCAATGTTTTCATAACTGGACCGGTTGTTGAACCGGCCGCCTTACCAGTTCACTAGTCAGACCGGATTAAAAAACCGGATGCCATCAATAATTTAAAAATATAGTCTAAAGTAGTAAATAGATCAATTAAATGATTTATTTGAAAGTAAAGCGGGTCGGTTAAAATGAAAGCAGTCCAAATACACAGTCGAACCAGTCCGGTCCAGTTCTGAAACATTGGCTAAAAGAAACGAAACTAGATCAAGATAGTTTAATCCTTACAGCAATCAGAAGACCAGTTTCAACAGATTTGAAAACAACACCAAGAAACGCTCCCAAACACGCTACAAAATCGAACTTGTCGATCTTCCAGATCAAAATCGCAGCATCTATGTCGATCAGCCCAATGACAGCCGATATAATAATCGAAGACAGAATCGCATTTGGTGTGTACTTAAAAAGAGGTGTTAAAAATTTGACCGTTAGTAATACTACAATCGACATCACAATGTTTGAAACCGCGGTCTGGCATCCCGCCATATAATTCACTGCTGATCGTGAGAACGACCCTGTTGCAACGTAGCATGATGTCATCGAGCCGACGACATTCATGGTTCCTAATGCAACCATTTCTTTGTTTCCGTCTACTTGATAATCTTTCATTGAAGCAAATGTTCTTCCGATTGCAACGGCTTCCTGGCAGATTAAAGAGCAAAAGATTAGATGTCATGTGATGATCAAACATTATATGATTGTTGAACAGGCTAGTAATTAACTGTTAACGCGATCATGCCTGCCTCGATGCCTATTCGAAATCCTTTAAGTAGATTGTCACCAGAAAAATAGATTTTGTCAAGTGAAGGAGGGTTGATTCTTTTATCAATCTTTCCCACCTGCCAAAAAAATTAGGGGAATTAGTGTATGCATTATGCAATGATCATAATGTAAGATTGAAAACTCTATCTGTTTGTTTGACTTTCAAAGTCAAATCTGTGTCTGGTAAATTTACATTTTTTATATATACTTCCACATTGTTCAAAAGTTTTTTCCCTATATATATAAGCCCTTTTTGTACTTTTTTTTATAAGAGGTAGTGGTTTTCCCTTGTAAATAAACATCTTGACACAATTGTGAAAATGAAATGAAGTAGTTTGACCATGAAAGTCAAAACCATGTTCTTACAATTGCAACACCTTCATCGTCGGCATGGGTGATGTACACGAAAAAGGTCGATAAGATAACGGAGATCAAAGGCGCGATAGCAGGAACCCAAAAGAGTTTCTTGTTCTTCTTTCCCTGTTTCACATATGGATTTAGAGTTTGTGGATCTATAACTTTGAAAGAAAGTAGGGATGTGCATTTCTGACACCGCACGATAACACGACATGAACCTAACACGAAATTCGTGAGTTTGGGTTTAGTCTAAACGGGTTTGGGTCAATCCATGACCACATTTAGCTAAACATGCCGTGTTCGTGTCAACCTGTCGGGTTCGCGGGTTGACTTGTTCAACACATTTAATTGTTTTAGTTTTTTTAAAATGTATCTTACATAATAATTTAATTTATCTGGTTATTTATTGTCAAAATAAAAATTTTAACAATACACTACCATAGTTCAAACACAAAAAAATGTAAATATGAAATTTAAAGTATTAATATGAAAAAAAGAACTTAAATATTCATTTTTGGTGTTTAACAGGTCCTGTTTGTGTCAACCCGCAAATACCCGTGTTATCTTTAGCTTCATCGGTGTGACACGATATTTTGGGTTCATGTCGAATTCGTGTAGGGTTCAACCTGCCAACGTGTGAACACGAGTATGTCTTACAATGTACTTAGCGACGAGTAAGAAAGCCAAGAAACTTGTTCCGATAACAATCGTCTGCCAGTTCCACTACAAAATGCGCGTTTTTTTGTTAATATAACCTTCACATGACTTACAAAAAAAATAGAAGACAAAAATAGAAGAACTCACCCCATGATGAGCCGATTTAGATATCGATTTCATCACTGAAATAACATCGGTCTCCTTCGTGAAATGTTTCGTGCTGATTCCGAGAAAGCCCTTGAGTTGTTGAAGGGCAATGGTGATCGCAGCTCCGCCCATAAAACCAACAACAGCCGCGTGCGATAGAAAGTCTATTAAGAACCCTAATCTGGTCCATTAAGCCATTGTTAGTAAATAGATTATGCTAGTTTAGAACACAGTGATCAGTTTTTTTTAATTCTATATATTATTAGTTATAAAAAAATTTATTATTTATTTTGTTCATCTCACTGCCACAGAACTGACCAGCTATTGCTAAAACAGTTGAATTTTGTTACTAAAATAATTGCGACTGACTTTTTCGTCGCAAAAATCTTTGTTGTCATTCCAATTTGCGACAGAAATAATTGCGACCGAAAAGTCTATCTCATTATTTGCAACTGATTTTTTTTATTGTTACAAAACTTAAGACGGATTTTCGAGCATCCACAATGGTAGGTTCTCCGAACCTCCACAAGCCTCGATCTCAGCATGCCACATCAGTTATTAAACCTCATTCAAAACCCCCGTTTTTCTACGATGCTACGACTTTTACGTCACAAAAATCTTTGTTCCCAATTGCGACAGAAATGACTGCGACTTTTTTTAGCGACAAAAAAATCAGTCTCTATTTTTTACAACCGATTTAAAACGGTTTTCAGTCACTAACTTTGCGATTGGTTTTTCTGGTTGCAATCTTCGGTCGCTAGTGCCCGGTTTCGTAGTAGTCTTAACACTAAAAACTGATTACATGTGATTTTGAAAATTAAAATATTTTTTGAGTTACCTGAGAACTCCAAGAGTAGCTTGAGTGATCCCAGCAAAGAATGTAGCTGTAAATATAAGCCTAAGATACTCATCTGGTTCAGTATCAGGGTTAAATTCGCTTCGAACAAGCGTTCCAAGTAACAAAGAAACCACGGCCACTGGCCCTATAGCTATATCTCGTGAACTACCCATAAACGCGTAGATTAGAGGCGGCACAAAACTCGAGTCTGCAAAAGACACAAAATTGTCAAATTTATTACTGGTTATAACTAGGGAATCCAACTCATGTACTTTCGTAAAAATTTCATATTTTATGTATAAAAAGTCAAAGAAACTTCTATAACCGTGAGGTCAGCAGATCCTCTTGACCCCTTGGTTCCACCCTTGGATTTGAACCATAAAAAACTAAAGAATCACATGCAAAACCATATAACGCGTGCAATTCGATCGCCTCATCGTGGTTGCACATGTTATTATTAGTCCTAACAAGACTGAACTAAATATAGATGAAGGAAACACTTACACAATCCATATTGTGGCTTCAAATATGCAAGTTTTGAATAACCAATATCCTGAAAATGGATTTATAGTGTGAGAATCAAGAAAGTTAAACTTTTTTCCAGGCCCTACCAATAACCTGCTATGAGTGAGATTTTACTGGGTACGTTTGTTTGTTTACCTGTGGAATACAAAGACTAGCAATGGTGAGTCCAGCAATAAGATCACCTCTAAACTTTGTGATATTGTAGCTTCTTCCCCATTCAAGAATTGGGAAAATCGCTTGCGCGCTAAGGATGAACTTTCTTGATCTTGGTTGATCTTTGAAGGACCGTAACGGATCATCAGGAAAAAACGTTTCTTTCACCGTGGTTTTGAATTCTTTCAAAAGATCTGGTTTTGGAGGGACACCAATCTTGTGAATGTAAGGTCCATTCGGCGTTTGACCGTCTAGAAAGGGTAAACTTTTCTGATTCGCGTCAAGATCTTTGTCGTCTTGATCAGCCATCACGACTGTTTTATGACAATAAAAATATGAACATGTAGCGCGCTCAAGAAAAACAAAGTATTTTGATGATTTTAACAAGTGAAGAAACTTCAAGATTATATAAGTTTAAGTAACAAGGCTAAAAGTCAAACATTTGGATCTCAATAATGTAAGTCTACTCTTTTGTTTTAGGCAAGAACACAAAAATCAAAAGGTGATTGATCCAAACATTTGACTAACTACCCTTCATAAAACTAGTTCATTGTCACATTTATTGACAAAATGCAGCATTCACATAGTAGAAGACTAGAGTTTCTAACGAAAATCATCGTTATCAAGCATCGTTATCAAAATTAAAGCGTCGCGTATGTGCACAAGTTTTTGGTTTTGTTCACTTTTGACATTTATGATAATGATATTGAATTTATTAACACCCATGAAAAGCTAGTAAACTGTTTCAAGCTTACCAAATATGACTTGTTCAACCAAAATAAGTAAAACATGAGCAATATTCATTTGTTTTTATTAACTAAAAACAAACTATACGTACAAAAAAGCCAGTTGCAACTGTTATTGTTCTATTCTATGTAAATTTAAATATTAACAATAAACAACACAAACAACTTAGCGATTTGTACAAGGATTGTACAATGAGAATGCAAGGTTGTGTTATATCACTACAAGAAAGGGACACCTTTAGCGGCGACATGTCAAATGTCGCCGATTGGTCGATCCGCGTCACAGGATCTCAAACCAAACCCCATCCGTTGATCAAAATCATGATCTGACGGTTGGGGATTTAAAAGTCAATAGCGGCGACAAAAGTGGTCAATACCGGCGACAGCTGTCGCCGCTAAAGGTGCCCTGTTCTTGTAGTGTATATTTTGAAAAAAAAACAATATTGACTCATGCAAACCATATTAAATATATAATTTCAAGTTATAAAAGTACATAAATTCGTATCTATCATTCTAAGTGTTCTCTTTGTTTATTTTTGTTATTGTTTTGTGTGTTTTGATAAAATATATATATATATGATATTACAAAATTTGAAATAATATAAATTAAGTTATAAAAGTTTAGAATAAATTAGTCAAATATTGGAATCCAAAAAGTATATTTTAAATTTATCCTTTTTCATCAAATTAATATAATAATCTTAGAGAAAATGGTATTTTGTTACTATGTGCTTTGGATTTGATAACTGGTCCGGCAAGTTACAATGATTGGAAACATTGTGATCCAAACGTAATGTTGAGATAAAACAAACCCAATCAATCTAATGTGGTTTATTGTCATCAATGTTATTTTAACTATATTTACTTAAAAACAAATGAAATTATAATACCCATGAGTACAAGTTAGGAAATGTGGTATACACATTGTTTGAGACTATAATTTCATAAATCAAGAAAAAATAGGGTTTAAGGTGCAAAGCCCCTAGTAAGGGTCTCGTTGATCCAAAATAATATAGTCGTTAGTGCTAACTTGGTCATCAACGGTAACTAGCTAGTCGTTAGTTAACAACTACACATTTTTTTTTTTTTTTTTTTTGAACGGCAAATTTTGTTAACTACACATTACTAATGGATATTTTGATGACCAAGTTACCGCTAATGGATATTTTGATGAGGGGTAATACTACTCATGTGACCAAAACACTGGCGACAGTTATAAACACCAACGGTAAAGCACCTACTAACACGATGTGTTGATCCCCTACCTATAAAAGGGAAGTGTTTTGTTTGTTTTAAGACAAGAACATACGATTTCTTGATTTTGTTGGATTGTTTTGCCTAAATATTGATATTCAACCTTGCTATTAATGTACGATCCAAATAGTTACACTTTGGGCAATGAATAAGAATAAATATTTAAAGAGTTAAATATTCTAACACGAAAATGACAACTAAGAATAATTTATCCAAAGTTATGGGTTTATTTATAAATAAACAAGGGTGTACATATTTACACACCTTAGTGCCTATTTTGACACCCTTCAGGACGCCTCGTATAGACCTATACGAGGCGTATAGGGTTACTTTTCCGACCAGCTCTGCACCAAAGCACAATGTCAAATCAGTCACATCATACGGGGAGTCTAGGTCTGTACGAGGAATGGATACGAGGCATCAAGACGCCTCGTATAGGCCTATACGAGGCGTCTTGAGTGACTTAAAGGTGACTACTTTACTGTTCATTTGACAAGTGACTTAAAGGTATACGAGGGGTCTAGAGCTATACGAGGCGTCTACGACTTATGAAAAAGTGCAACATACAGTTTATGCTTTGTCCACCCCCGAGCATTCAACATTTAAACTGCTTCATCTTTCTTTCTGCTTCTTCTTCTTCTTTCATTACAGGTACTTAAATGTCATCATACTGGGACGGCAACTATGTCTTCGGGCAGTATTATAGCGAGAACTGGGTGCCCGAAAGCGATCCGGTAACAGTACAGGTACTTAAATGTTTTAATTAGTTTTTGTTTTAGTTTATTATTTACTAATGATGATACGGTTCTTTATTTTGGAGGAGTCTTGCGTTCCCGATTCTAATGAGCAAGAGGAGGTTGTGTCTAGTATACAAGGAGAACAAAACAAACCGTTTCTAGATTTGAACAATCATCCCCCTGTTGATGAAACAACCCCTGTAGATGACTCATACCATGCTTGTCAACCAAGTTATCCGACGCAACAAGGGTATCCGGATTATAGATACGGGTGTGAATACGGAGGAGACGGTGGATACGGAGGAGACGGTGGATACGGAGGAGACGGTGGTTACAGAGGAGACGGTGGTTACAGAGGAGATGGTGGATACAGTGGATACGGAGGAGACGGTGGTTATGGTGGATATGGTAGATATGGTTGTGAGACACCTCCCATCCAGGACAGTCCGTACTTAAAAAAACAGGTATTAATTACTATTTTTGTATTATTATTATTTATTTATTTATTTATTAAAATTATTTATTATTATTGTCGATGTTACAGGTTTTCAACTCTTTAGATGAACTAAAGAATCGGATACAAGAAATAGCAAACGCGGATGGTTTCGTTATTGTCACCCGTCGATCAAAGAAAACCGGTGGAAGAATCGGGAGGGTATGGCTTGAATGTGATCGTGGTGGTGAGCACCAGACTACAGCAACACTTAGAAAAGCCGGAAGCAAAAAAACCGGTTGCCCGTTTTACCTGCTGGCTGTGCGAAACCACCCGTATGAAACCTGGGAGATTAAAGACAGAAAAATTAAACATAACCACGAACTTTGTGAGGACCTGTCGGCCCACGCGTTTATGCGAAGGTTTACTCCAAGCGAAATGAAACTGATCGAGCAGCTGACAGCTCAAAACATGGAGTCGCGCAAAATATTTCAAACGATAAGGAAGCAGGACCCCGACAGGTTTCATGTTCTGAAAGACGTTCAAAACGTTGTGGCGAAGATTAGAGCCGAACAAAGACAAGGATTGACTCCCATGCAGTCACTAGAAAACAAGCTGATAAACAACGACTTTATTTACGAGACACGGGAGGAACCCGGAACAGAGATCGTAACAGAGATCTTCTTTCTTCATCGGTATTCGAGAGACATGTGGCGTGCATTCCCCCACGTCATGCTGATCGATGCGACGTACAAGACAAACATATACAATATGCCCTTTATCCAGATTGTTGGTATGACGCCTACCAACAAATCGTTTATTATCGCGCATGCCGTTGTTAGTAAAGAACGGGGTGATAACTTTGTGTGGGTGCTTGAGAGGGTAAAGTCAATGTTGGATGAATGCATGGAGCCACGTGTGATTTTAACCGATAGAGACCTAGCCCTTATGGGCGCGTGTGCTAAAGTATTTCCAAACGCCTCCAGGCTTCTTTACAGGTGGCACATACAACAGAATGTTATGAAGCACTGCAAGGGTGCCTTCACAGACGAAGACTGGAAGAAATTTTTGTCATTCTGGGGGACATTGATTGAGTCTCCATCCATACTCATCTACAAGTACCACTTGCGCAACATGCGACAACGACTTGTGGAGTGCAAACGTTCCAGTAAGTTTTTATAATAACATACGACTCACATATGAAAATTTCATTAAATTATTTTTACGTTTTAGGAGTCTTCAAATACGTGTACGATAACTGGCTAAAAGACTATAAGGAGATGTTCGTCTTTGCGTGGACTGATAAGAGGCGCAACTTTGGTAATCGTACCAC